>CM051039.1:9804720-10404720 GCA_027627225.1 Congeria kusceri
TTGTGTTGTGTTATATCGTCATTGGTCACTGGCCCTAAATAAAGGACCATTTGATGACAATGAGCGATCTTTCCTGTATTGTGTCGTGCTGTATTTTCCTTGGTCTTTGGCCCTAGATAAAGGACCATTTGAAGTTAATAAGAGTTCTGTCCTGTATTGTGTTGTGTCGTGTTGTCATTTGTCACTGGCCGAAAATAAAGGACCTTTTCATGTCAATAAGGGTTCTAGCCTTTATTGTGTTGTGCTGTATTATCATTTTTTATTGACACTAAATAAATGACTATTTCGTGTTCTGTACTATATTGTGATGTGTTTTATTGTCATTGGTCACTGGACCTAAATAAAGGATGATTTCATGTCAATAAGGGTTCTGTCCTGCATTGTGTTGTTTTGTATTGGCATTGGTCACTGGACCTAAATAAAGGATGATTTCATGTCAATAAGCGTTCTATCCTGCATTGTGTTGTTTTGTGTTGTCATTGGTCACTGGACCTAAATAAAGGACAATTTCATGTCAATAAGGTTTCTGTCCTGTGATGTGTTGTGTTGCATTGTCATTGGTCACTGGCCCTATATAATGGACTATTTCATGTCGATAAGGGTTCTGTCCTGTATTGTGTTTGTATTGTCATTGGTCACTGGCCCTAAATAAAGGACCATTTCATGTCAATAAGTGTTCTGTACTGTATTGTGTTCTTTTGAATTGTCATTGGTCATTTGCCCTAAATAAAGGACCATTTCATGTCAATAAGTGTTCTTTCCTAAATTGTGTTGTGTTGTATTATCATTGGTCACTGGCCCTAAATAAAGGACCATTTCATGTCAATAATGGTTCCGTCCTAGATTTTGTTGTGTTATATGGTAATTGGTCACTGTCGCTAAATAAAGGACCATTTCATGTCAATAAGGGTTCTTTCCTAGATGGAGTTCTGTTGTATGGTCATTGTTACTGGCCCTAAATAAACAACCATATCTTGTCAATAAGGGTTCTTTCCTGTATTGTGTTGTGTTGTATTGTCATGGATCACTGGCCATAAAAAACGACGACTTTATGCCAATAAGGGTTCTGTTCTCTATTGAGTTTTGTTGTATTGCCATTGGTCACTGTCCCTAAATAAAGGACCATTTCATGTCAATTAGGGTTCTGTCCTGTATTGTGTTGTGTTGTATAGTCATAGTTCACTGACCCTAAATAAAGGACCATTTCATGTCAATAAGTGTTCTGTCCTGATTTGTGTTCTGTTGTAAAGTCATTGGTCACTGGCCATAAATAAATGACCATTTAATGTTAATGAGAGTTCTGTCATGTATTGAGTTGTGCTGTATTGACATTGGTCACTGACCCTAAATAAAGGACAATTTCATGTCAATAGGTTATGTACTATAATGTGTTGATTTGTTTTGTCATTGGTCATTGGCCCTAAATAAAGGACGATTTCATGTCAATAAGGGATGTGTCCTGTATTGTGTTGTGTTTAATTGTCATTGCTCACTGGCCCTGAATAAAGGACAATTTCATGTCTATGAGTGTTCTGTCCTGTATTGTATTGTATTGTTATTGTCATTGGTTATTAATCCTAAATAAAGGACCAATTCATGTCAATAAGGCTTCTGTTCTGTATTGTGTTGTGTTGTATTGTCATTGGTAACTGACCCTAAATAAAGGACTATTTGATGTCAATAAGGGCTCTGTACTCTATTGTGTTGTGTTTTATGTCATTGGTCAGTAGACCTTAATAAAGGAAGATTTCATGTCAATAAGTGTTCTGTCCTGTATAGTATTGGGTTGTATTGTCATTGGTCACTGGCCCTAAATAAAGGATAATTTAATGTCAATAAGGGTTCTGTCTTCTAATGTGTTGTGATATATTCACATTGGTCACTGGCTCCAAATAAAGGACGATTTCAAGGCAATTTGTGTTTTGTTCTTTGTTGTGTTTTGTTCTATAGTCATTGGTCAGTGGCCCGAAATAAAGGACGATTTAATGTCAATAAGGGTTCTGTCCTGTATTGTGTTGTGTTGTATTATCATTGGTCAATGGCACTAAATATGGAACCATTTCATGTCAATAAGGGTTCTGTGCTGAATTGTGTTGTGTAGATTGTTATTGGTCACTGGCCCTAAATAAAGGACCATTTCTTGTCAATATGGGTTCTGTCCGTGATTGTGTAGTGTTGTATTGTCATTGGTCCTCAGGCCCTAAATGAAGGACCATTTCATGTCAATAAGGGTTCTGTCCTAGATTGTGTTATTTTGTATTGTCATTGGTCACTGGACCTAAATAAATGACCATTTCATGTCAATAAGGGTTCTGACCTGTATTGTTTTGTGTTGTATTGTCATTTGTTTCTGTTCCGAAATAAAGGACCATTTCGTGTCAATAAGGGTTCTGTCTTGTATTGTGTTGTGTTGTATTATCATTGGTCAATTGCCATAAATAAAGAAACATTTCATGTCAATAAGGGTTTTTTCCCGTATTGTGTTCTGCTGTGAGGTCATTGGACACTGACCCTAAATAAAGGTCAATTTCATGTCTATTAGGGTTCTGTCTTGAGATGTGTTGTGTTCTAATGGCATTGGTCACTGGCCCTATATAAGAACCATTTGATGTCAATGAGAGATCTTTCCTGTATTGTGTTGTGTTGTATTGTCATCGGTCACTGGCCCTAAATAACGGACCATTTCATGTCAAGGAAGGTTCTGTCCTGTACTCTGTTGTGTTGCTTGTCATTGGTCACTGTCCCTAAAATAAAGGATGATTTCATGTAAATAAGGGTTCTGTCCTGTTTTGTGTTGCGTTGTATTGTCGTTGCTAACTGGCCATAAATAAAGGACCATTTCATTACAATAAGGGTTCTGTCCTGTATTGTGCTGTGTTGTATTGTCATTGGACACTGGCAGTAAATAAGTACCATTTGATATCAATTAGGGTTCCGTCCTTTATTGTGTTGTGTTGTATTGTCATTGGTCACTGGCCCTAAATAAAGCACCATTTCATGTGAATGACGGATCTGTCCTGTATTGTGTTGTGTTGTATTGTCATTGGTTACTGGCCCTAATTAAAGGGCCATTTCATACCAATACGGGTTCTGTCCTCTATTGTGTTGTGTTGTATTGTCATTGGTCACTGGCCCTAAATAAAGGACCATTTCATGTCAATAAGGGTTCTTTCCTAGATTGTGTAGTGTTGTATTGTAATTGGACACTGGCCCTAAATAAATTACCATTTCAGGTCAATATGGGTTCTGTCCTAGATGGTGTTGTGTTGTATTGTCATTGGTCACTGGCCCTAAATAAAGGACCATTTCATGTCAATAAGGGTTCTGAACTGTATAGTGTTGTGTTGTATTGTCATTGGTCACTGGTCATAAATAAAGGACGATTTCATGGAAATAAGGATTCTGTCCTGTATTGTGTTGTTTTGTATTGTCATTGGTCACTGGCCCTAACTGAAGCACCATTTCATGTCAATAAGGTTTCTGTCCTGTATAGCGTTGTGTTGTATAGTCATTGGTCACTGGCCCTAAATAAAATACCATTTAATGACAATAAGGATTCTGTCCTATATGGTGTTGTTTTGTATAGTCATTGGTAACTTTCCCAAATAATGTATTACTTTATGCCTATACGTGTTCTGTCCTGTATCGTGTTATGTTGTATTGTCATTGGTCACTGGCCCTAAATAAATGACCATTTCATGTCAATAAGGGTTCTGTCCTGTATTGTGTTGTGTTGCATTGTCATTGGTCACTGGCCCTAAATAAAGGTCGATTTCATGGCAATAATGGTTCTCACGTGTATTGTGTTTTTTTGTCTTCTCATTGGTCATTTACCCTAAGTAAAGGACAATTTCATGTCAATAAGCGTTCTGTTCTGTATTCTGTTGTGTTGTATTGTCATTGGTCACTGGCCCTAAATAAAGGACGATTTCATGTCAATGAGGGATATGTTCTGTATTGTGTTGTGTTTTATTGTCATTGGTCATTGGCCCAAAGTAAAGGACCATTTCATCACAATACTTGTGCGGTCCTGTATTGTGTTGTGTTGTATTGTAATTGGTCACTGGACCTAAATGAAGGACCATTTCATGTCCATAAGTTATTTGTCCTGTATTTTGTTGTGTTGTATTGACATTGGTCACAGGTCCTAAATAAAGGACGATTTCATGTCAATATGGGTTCTGTCCTGTATTGTGTTTTGGTGTATTGTCATTGGCAACTGGCTGAAATAATAGAGGACCATTTCATGTCAATAAGAGTTCTGTTCTATATTCGGCTGTGCTGTATTGTCATTGGTCACTGGCCCTAAATAAGTACCATTTGATGTCAATGAGGGATCTGTCCTGTATTGTTTTGTGTCGAATTGGTATTTGTCACTGGCCCTTAATAAAGGTCCATTTCATATCAATATGGGATCTGTCCTCTATTGTGTTGTGTTTTATTGTCATTGGTCACTGACCCTAAATAAAAAACCATTTCATGTCAATAAGGGTTCTGTCCTGTATAGTGATGTGTTGCATTGTCATTGGTCATTGGCCCTAAATAAAGGACGATTTCATGACAATAAGGGTTCTGCGCTGTATTGTGTTGTGTTGTATTGTCATTAGTCACTGGCCTTAAATATAGAACACTTTGATGTAATTAAGGTATCTATCCTGTATTGTGTTGTGTTGTATTATCTTTGTTCACTGGCCCTAAATAAAAGACGATTTCATGTCGATAAGGGTTCTGTGATATATCGTGTTCTGTTGTATTGTCATTGGTCACAGGCCCCAAATAAATGACCATTTCAAGTCAAAACGGGTTCTGTCCTGTATAGTGATGTGTGGAATTGTCATTGGTCACTGGCCCTAAATAAAGGACGATTTTATGGTAATAAGGTTTTGTCCTGTATTGTGTTGTGTTGTATTTTCATTCGTCACTGGCCCTAAATAAAAGACGATTTCATGTCAATAAGGGATTCTGTCCTGTATCGTGTTGTGTTGTATTGTTATTGGTCACTGGTCCAAAATAAAGGACGATTTCATGTCAATATGGGTTCTGTCCTATATTGTGTTGTGTTGTATTGTCATTGGTCAATTGTCCTGTATAAGTACCATTTGATGTCAATGAGGGATCTGTCAAGTATTGTGTTCTGTTGTATTGTAATTGGTCACTGGCCCTAAATGAAGGACCATTTCATGTCAATAAGTTATAAGTCCTTTATTGTGTTGTGTTGTATTGTTATTGGTGACTGGCCCTAAATAAAGGACGATTTCATGTCGATAAGGGTTCTGTCCTGTATAGTGCAGTGTTGTATTGTCATTGGTCACTGGCCCTAAATAAAGGACCATTTCATGTCAATAAGTTATCTGTCCTGTATTGTGTTTTGTTGCATTGTCATTGGTCACTGGCTCTAAATAAAGAACCATTTCATGTCAATAAAGAATCTGTCTTGTATTGTGCTTTGGCCCTAAATAAAGGACCATTCCATGTCAATAAGTGTTCCTGTCCTGTATTGTTTTGTGTTGCATAGTCATTGGTCACTGGCCCTAAATAAAGGACGATTTCATGTCATAAAGGTTTCTGTCCTGTATAGTGTTTTATTTTATTGTCATTGGTCACTGGCCCTAAATAAAGCACCATTTCATGTCAATAAGGATTCTGTCCTGTATTGTGTTGTGTTATATTGTCATATGTCACTGTTCCTAAATAAAGGACGATTTCATGTCAATTAGGGTTCTGTCCAGTATGTTGTTGTGTTGTATTGTCATTGGTAATTGGCCCTAAAAAAAGTGACCATTTCATGTCAATTTTTCTATCCTGTATTGTGCTGTGTTGTATTGTCATTGGTCACTGGCCCTAAATAAGTACCATTTGATGTCAATGAGGATCTGTGTTGTATTGTGTTGTGTTGTATTATCATTCGTCATTGGCCGTAAGTAAAGATTCATTTCATCTCAATACGGGTTCTGTCCTGCATTGTGTTGAGTTGTACTGTCATTGGTCACTGGCCCTAAATAAAGGACGATTTCATGTCGATAAGGGCTCTGACTTTTATTCTGTTGTGTTGTTTTGTCATTGGTCACTTGCCTTAAACAAAGGACGATTTCATGTCAATAAGGGTCCTGCTCTGTATTGTGTTGTGTTGTATTGTCATTGGTAACGGGCCCTAAATGGAGGAGCAGTTCATGTCTATAAGGGCTCTGTTCTGTATTGTGTTTTGTTGTATTCTCATTGGTCACTGGCCCTAAATAATGGACCATTTCAAGTCAATAAGAATTCTTTCCTAGATTGTGTTCTTTTGTATAGTCATTTGTCAAAGGTCCTAAATAAACTGCCATTTCATGTCAATAAGGGTTCTGTCTTGTATTGAGTTGTGTTGTATTGTCATTGGTTACTGGCCCTTAATAAAGCATCAATTCATGTCAATAAGGGTTCTTTCCTCTATTATGTTGTGCTGTATTGTCATTGGTCACTGTCCTTAAATGAAGGACCATTTCATATCAATAAGGGTTCTGTACTGTTTTGTCTTGTGTTGAATTGTCATTGGTCAATGGCCCTAAATAAAGGACCATTTCATATCAATAAGTACTATGTCCTGTATTGGGTTGTGTTGCATTGTCATTGGTCACTGGCCCTAAACAAAGCACGATTTCATGGCAATAAGGGTTCTCTCCTGTATTGTGTTTTTTTGTCTTGTCATTGGTCATTTGCCCTAAGTGAAGGACCATTTCATGACAATAAGGGTTCTGACCTGTATTGTGTTGTGTTGTATGTTTATTGGTCAATGGCCCTAAATAAAGGCCATTTCATATCAATACTGGTTCTGTCCTAGATTTTCTTATGTTATATTGTCATTGGTCACGGGCCCTAAATAAAGGACCATTTCATGTCAACAAGGGTTCTTTCCTAGATTGTGTTCTGTTGTATTGTCATTGTTACTGGCCCTAAATAAAGAAAAATATCATGTCAATAACGGTTCTGTCCTGTATTGTGTTGTGTTGCATTGTCATTGGTCACAAACCCTAAATAAAGGACGACTTCATGTCAATAAGGGTTCTGTGCTGTATTGCGTTTTGTTGGATTGCCATTGGTCACTGGCCCTAAATAAAGGACCATTTCATGTCAATAAGGGTTCTGTCCTATATTGGGTTGTGTTGTATTGTCATTGGTCACTGGCCCTAAATAAAGGACCATTTCATGCCAATAAGGGTTCTGTTCTATATAGCGTTGTGTTGTATAGTCATTGGTCACTGGCCCTAAATAAAATACCATTTAATGAAAATAAGGATTCTGTCCTATATGGTGTTGTTTTGTATAGTCATTGGTAACTTTCCCAAATAATGTATTACTTTATGCCTATACGTGTTCTGTCCTGTATCGTGTTATGTTGTATTGTCATTGGTCACTGGCCCTAAATAAATGACCATTTCATGTCAATAAGGGTTCTGTCCTGTATTGTGTTGTGTTGCATTGTCATCGGTCACTGGCCCTAAATAAAGGTCGATTTCATGGCAATAATGATTCTCACGTGTATTGTGTTTTTTTGTCTTCTCATTGGTCATTTACCCTAAGTAAAGGACAATTTCATGTCAATAAGCGTTCTGTTCTGTATTCTGTTGTGTTGTATTGTCATTGGTCACTGGCCCTAAATAAAGGACGATTTCATGTCAATGAGGGATATGTTCTGTATTGTGTTGTGTTTTATTGTCATTGGTCATTGGCCCAAAGTAAAGGACCATTTCATCACAATACTTGTGCGGTCCTGTATTGTGTTGTGTTGTATTGTAATTGGTCACTGGACCTAAATGAAGGACCATTTCATGTCAATAAGTTATTTGTCCTGTATTTTGTTGTGTTGTATTGACATTGGTCACAGGTCCTAAATAAAGGACGATTTCATGTCAATATGGGTTCTGTCCTGTATTGTGTTTTTGGTGTATTGTCATTGGCAACTGGCTGAAATAATAGAGGACCATTTCATGTCAATAAGAGTTCTGTTCTATATTCGGCTGTGCTGTATTGTCATTGGTCACTGGCCCTAAATAAGTACCATTTGATGTCAATGAGGGATCTGTCCTGTATTGTTTTGTGTCGAATTGGTATTTGTCACTGGCCCTTAATAAAGGTCCATTTCATATCAATATGGGATCTGTCCTCTATTGTGTTGTGTTTTATTGTCATTGGTCACTGACCCTAAATAAAAAACCATTTCATGTCAATAAGGGTTCTGTCCTGTATAGTGATGTGTTGCATTGTCATTGGTCATTGGCCCTAAATAAAGGACGATTTCATGACAATAAGGGTTCTGCGCTGTATTGTGTTGTGTTGTATTGTCATTAGTCACTGGCCTTAAATATAGAACACTTTGATGTAATTAAGGTATCTATCCTGTATTGTGTTGTGTTGTATTATCTTTGTTCACTGGCCCTAAATAAAAGACGATTTCATGTCGATAAGGGTTCTGTGATATATCGTGTTCTGTTGTATTGTCATTGGTCACAGGCCCCAAATAAATGACCATTTCAAGTCAAAACGGGTTCTGTCCTGTATAGTGATGTGTGGAATTGTCATTGGTCACTGGCCCTAAATAAAGGACGATTTTATGGTAATAAGGTTTTGTCCTGTATTGTGTTGTGTTGTATTTTCATTCGTCACTGGCCCTAAATAAAAGACGATTTCATGTCAATAAGGGATTCTGTCCTGTATCGTGTTGTGTTGTATTGTTATTGGTCACTGATCCTAAATAAAGGACGATTTCATGTCAATATGGGTTCTGTCCTCTATTGTGTTGTGTTGTATTGTCATTGGTCAATTGTCCTGTATAAGTACCATTTGATGTCAATGAGGGATCTGTCAAGTATTGTGTTCTGTTGTATTGTAATTGGTCACTGGCCCTAAATGAAGGACCATTTCATGTCAATAAGTTATAAGTCCTTTATTGTGTTGTATTGTATTGTTATTGGTAACTGGCCCTAAATAAAGGACGATTTCATGTCGATAAGGGTTCTGTCCTGTATAGTGCAGTGTTGTATTGTCATTGGTCACTGGCCCTAAATAAAGGACCATTTCATGTCAATAAGTTATCTGTCCTGTATTGTGTTTTGTTGCATTGTCATTGGTCACTGGCTCTAAATAAAGAACCATTTCATGTCAATAAAGAATCTGTCTTGTATTGTGCTTTGGCCCTAAATAAAGGACCATTTCATGCCAATAAGGGTTCTGTTCTATATTGTGTTGTGTTGTATGGTCTTTGGTCACTGGCCCTAAATAAATGATCATTTCATGTCAATAAGTGTCCTGTCCTGTATTGTGATGTGCTGTATTGCCATTGGTCACTGTCCCTAAATAAAGGACAATTTCATGTCAATAAAGGTTCTGTTATATAATGTGTTGATTTGTATTGTCATTGGTCATTGGCCCTAAATAAATGATCATTTCATGTCAATAAGTGTTCTGTCCTGTATTGTGATGTGCTGTATTGTCATTGGTCACTATCCCTAAATAATGGACAATTTCATGTCAATAATGGTTCTGTCCTGTATTGTGTTTGTAATGTTATTGGTCACTAGCCCTAAATAAAGAACCATTTCATGTCAATAAGGGTTCTGTCCTGTATTGTGTTGTGCTGTGATGTCTTTTATCACTGACCCACAAAAAGGACCATTTCATATCAATAAGGGTTCTGTCCTGAATCGTGTTGTGCTCTATTGTCATTGGTCACTGTCTCTAAATGAAGAACCATTTCATGTCAATAAGGGTTCAGTTCTGCACTGTATTGTGTTCTATTGTCATTGGTCACTGGCCCTAAAAAAAGAACCATTTCATGTCAATGTGAGTTCTGTCCTGTATTGTGATGTGTTGAATTGTCATTAGACAGTGGCCCGAAATAATAGACAATTTCATGAAAGTAAGGTATCTGTCCTGTATTGTGTTGTGTTGTATTGTCATTGGTCACTAGCCCTTAAAGGACGTTTTCATGTCGATAAGGGTTCTGTCGAGTATCGTGTTCTGTTGTATTGTCATTGGTCACTGGCCCTAAATAAATGACCATTTCATGTCAATAAGGGTTCAGTCCTGTATAGAGATGTGTTGCGTTGTCATTGGTCACTAGCCCTAAATAAAGGACGATTTCATGGCAATAAGGGTTCTGTCCTGTATTGTGCTCTTTTGTATTGACATTGGTTTCTGGCCCTAAATGAAGCACCATTACATGTCAATATGGTTTCTGTCCTATATTGTGTTGTGTTGTGTTGTATAGTCATTGGTAAATGGCCCTAAATAAAATACCATTTCATGACAACAAGGATTCTGTGCTCTATTGTGTTGTGTTGTATAGTCATTGGTCACTGGCCCAAATAAACTATTATTTAATGTCCATAAGGGTTCTGTCCTGTACCGTGTTATGTTGTATTGTCATTGGTCACTGGCCCTAAATAAATGACCATTTCATGTCAATAATGGATCTGTCCTGTATTGTGCTGTGTTGCATTGACATCGGTCACTATCCCTAAATAAAGTACGATTTCATGGCAATAATGGTTCTCTCGGGTATTGTTTTTTTTTTCCTTCTCATTGGTCATTTACCCTAAGAAAAGAACCATTTCATGTCAATTAGAGTTCTGTCCTGTATTGTGTTGTGTTGTATTGTCATTGGTCACTGGCCCTAAATAAAGCACGAGTTCATGTCAATGAGGGATCTGTCCTGTATTGTGTTGTGTTGTATTGTCAGTGGTCATTGGCCCTAAGTAAATGACCATTTCATATCAATACGGAATTTGTCCTGTATTGTCTTCTGTTGTATTGTCATTCGTCACTGGACCTAAATAAAGGACCATTTCATGTCAATAAGCGTTCATTCCAAGATTGTGTTGTGTTATATTGTCATTGGTCACCGGCCCCAAATAAAGAACCATTTCATGTCAATAAATTTTCTGTCCTGTATTGTCATGTGTTTCATTGCCATTGGTTACTGGCCTTAAATAAAGGACCATTTCATGTCAATAATGGTTCTGTGCTGTATTGTGTTTTGTTGTATTATCATTGGTCACTGGTCCTAAAAAATGGACCATTTCATTTCAATAAGAGTTCTGTCATAGATTGTGTTCCTATGAATTATCATTGGTCACTGGCCCGAAATAAATCACCATTTCATGTCAATAAGGGTGCTGTCCAGTATTGTTTTGTGTTGTGTTGTCATTCGTTACTGGCCATAAATGAAGGACCATTTCGTGTCAATAAGGGTTCTGTCCTGTATTGTGTTTCGTTGTATTGACATTGGTCACTGGCCCTAAGTAAACGACCATTTCATGTCAATAAGGGATCTCTCCTGTGTTGTGTTGTGCTGTGATGTCATTGGTCACTGACCCTATATAAAGGACCATTTCATCTCAATAAGGGTTCTGTGCTGCATTGTGTGGTGTTGAATTGTCATTAGTCACTGGCTCTAAATGAAGGAGAATTTCATGACACTAAGGTATTTGTCCTGTAGTGTGTTGAGTTGTATGGTCATTGGACACTGGCCCTAAATAAAGGACGATTTCATGTCGATAAGTGTCCTGTCCTGTATCGTGTTCTGTTGTATTGTCATTGGTCAGTGGTCCTAAATAAACGACGATTTCATGTCAATAAAGGTTCTGTCCTATCTTGTGTTGAGTACTATTGTCAATGGTCACTGGCCCTATATAAGTACCATTTGATGTAAATGAGGGATTTGTCCTGTATTGTATTGTGTTGTATTGTCATTGGTCATTGGCCCTAAGTAAAAGACCATTTCATCTCAATTCGTGTGCTGTCCTGTATTGTTTTGTGCTGTATTGTAATTGGTCACTGGCCCTAAATGAAGGACCATTTCATGTCAATAAGGTATATGTCCTGTATTTTCTAGTGTTGTATTGTCATTGGTCACTGGTCCTAAATAAAGTACGATTTCATGTCAATAAGGATTCTGTCCTGCAGTGTGTTTTCTTGGATTGTCATTGGTAACTGGCCCTTAATAGAGGACGATTTCATGTCAATAAGGGTTCTGTTCTATATTGTGCTGTGTTGTATTGTCATTGGTCACCGGCCCTAATAAGTACCATTTGATGTCAATGATGGATCTGTCCTGTATTTTTTTGTGTCGAATTGTTATGGGTCACTGGCCTTAAATAAAGGACCATTTCATATCAATACGGGATCTGTCCTCTATTGTGTTGTGTATTATTGTCATTGGTCACTGGCCCTAAATAAAAAAAAACATTCATGTCAATATGGATTCTGATCTGTATTGTGTTGTGTTGTATTGTCATTGGTCACTAGCCCTAAATAAAGGACCAGTTGATGTCAATGAGGGATCTCTCCTGTATTGTGTTGTGTTGTATGGTCATTGGTCTCAGGCCATAAATAAATGACCATTTCATGCCAATAAGCGTTCTGTAATGTATTGTGTTGTGCTGTATTGTCATTGGTCACTGAACCTAAATAAAGGACAATTACATGTCAATAAGTCTTCTGTACTGTATAGTGGTGAGTTGTAATGTCATTGGTCATTGGCCCTAAATAAAAGAATATTTCATGTCAATAACGGTTCTGTCCTGTATTGTGATGTGTTGTATTGTCAGTGGACACTGGCCCTAAATAAAGGACGATTTCATGTCAATAAGGGTTCTGTCCTGTATTGTGATGTATTGTCTTTGGTCACTGGCCATAAATAAAGTACCATTTCATGGCAATAAGTGTTCTGTCCTGTGTTGTGTTTAGTGTTGTGTTGTATTGTCATTGTCCACTGGCCCTAAATAAAGTACGATTTCATGTCAATAATGGTTCTGTGCTGTATTGTGTTGTGTTGTATTGCCATTGGTTACTGGCGCTAAATAAAGGACGATTTCAGGTCATTAATTGTCTTGTCCTGTATTGTGTTGTGTTGTATCGTCATTGGTCACTGGCCCAAAATAAAGGACATTTGATGTCAATGATAGATCTTTCCTGTATTGTGTCGTGTTGAATTTTCCTTGGTCATTGGCCCGAAAAAAGGACCATTTGAAGTTAATAAGTGTTCTGTCCTGTATTGTTTTGTGTTGTATTGTCATTGGTTACTGGCCCTTATTAAAGGACCATTTCATGTCAGTAAGGGTTCTGTCCTGTATTGTGTTGTGTGGTGTTGTCATTTGTCACTGGCCCAAAATAAAGGACCTTTTCATGACAATAAGGGTTCTATCCTTTATTGGGTTTTGCTGTATTATCATTGGTTACTGACCCTAAATAAAGGACTATTTCATGTCAATAAGTGTTCTGTACTGCATTGTGTTGAGTTGTATGGTCATTGGTCACTGGCCCTAAATAAATGACCATTTCATGTCAATAAGGGTTCTGTCATTGGCCACTGAACCTAAATAAAGGCCAATTTCAAGTCAATAAGGCTTCTGTTCTGTATAGTGTTGAGTTGTATTGTCATTGGTCACTTGCCCTAAATAAAGGACCATTTCATGTCAATACGAGTTCTGTCCTGTATTGTGTTGTGCTGTGGATGTCTTTTGTCCCTGACCCTAAAAAAGGACCATTTCATATCAATAAGGGTTCTGTCCTGTATCGTGTTGTGCTCTAACTTCATTGGTCACTGACCCTAAATGAAGAACCATTTCTTGTCCATAAGGGTTTTGTTCTGTATTGTATTGTGTTGTATTGTCAATGGTCACTGGCCCAATAAATAAAGGACCATTTCATGTCCATATGGGTTGTGTCCTGTATTGTGATGTGTTGAATTGTTATTAGGCACTGGCCCGAAATAAAAGACAACTTCATGTAAATAAGGTATCTCTCCTGTATTGTGTTGTGATGTATTGTCATTGGTCACTGGCCCTAAAAGGACGATTACATGTCGATAAGGGTTATGTCCTGTATCGTGTTCTGTTGTTTTGTCATTGGTCACTGGCCCTAAATAAATGACCATTTCATGTCAATAAGGGTTCTGTCCTGTATAGTGATGTGTTGCGTTGTCATTGGTCACTGGTCCTAAATTAAGGACGATTTCATAGCAATAAGGGTTCTATCCTGTATTGTGTTGTGTTGTATTGTCATTGGTCACTGGCCCTAAATAAAGAACAATTTGATGTAAATAAGGTATCATGCCTGTATTGTGTTGTGTTGTATTGTCATTGGTCACTGGCTCCAAATAAATGACCACTTCATGTCAATACTGGTTCTGTCCTGTATAGTGATGTGTTCCATTGTCAATGGTCACTGGCCCTATATAAAGGACGATTTCATGGCAATAAGGGTTCTATCCTGTATTGTGTTGTGTTGTATTTTCATTGGTCACTGGCCCTAAATAAAGGACGTTTTCATGTCAATAAGGGATTCTGTCCTGTATTGTGTTGTGTTGTATTGTTATTGATCACTGGACCTAAATAAAGGACGATTTCATGTCAATATGGGTTCTGGTCCTGTATAAGTACCATTTGATGTGAATGAGTGATCTGTCCTGTATTGTGTTGTATTGTATTGTAATTGGTCACTGGCCCTAAATGAAGGACCATTTCATGTCAATAAGTTATATGTCCTGTATTGTGTTGTGTTGCATTGTCATTGGTCACTGACCCTAAATAAAGGACTATTCATGTCAATAAGTGTTCTGTACTGTATTGTGTTGTGTTTTATTGTCATTTGTCTCTAGCCCTTAATAAAGGAAGATTTCATGTCAATAAGTGTTCTGTCCTGTATTGTGTTGTGCTTTATTGTCATTGGTCACTGGCCCTAAATAAAGGACAATTTCATCTCAATAAGGGTTCTGTCTTCTAATGTGTTGTGTTGTATTGTCATTGGTAACTGGCCCTAAATAAAGGACGATTTCAAGTCAATAAGGGTTTTGTCCTGTATTGTGTTGTGTTGTATTGTCATTGGTCACTGGCCCTAAGTAAAGGACGATTTAATGTCAATAAGGGTTCTGTCCTGTATTGTGTTGTGTTGTATTGTCATGGGTCAATGGCACTAAATACGCGACAATATCATGTCAATAAGGGTTCTGTGCAGTATTGTGTTGTGTAATTTGTTATTGTTCACTGGCCCTAAATAAAGAATAATTAAATGTCAATAAGAGTTCTGTCCTGCATTGTGTTGTGTTGTATTGTCATTGGTCACTGGCCCTAAATAAAGGACCATTTCATGTCAATAAATTATCTGTCCTGTATTGTGTTGTGTTGTATTGCCATTGGTCACTGGCCCTAAATAAAGCACGATTTCATGACAATAAGAGTTCTGTCCTGTATAGTGTTGTGTTGCATTATCATTGGTCACTGGCCCTAAATAAAGTACGATTTCATGGCAATAAGAGTTTTGTCCTGTATTGTGTTGTGTTGTATTGTCATTGGGTTCTGGCCCTAAATAAAGGACGATTACATGTCGATAAGGTACTGTCCGGTATTGTGCAGTGTTGTATCGTCATTGGTCACTTTTCCTAAATAAACGACGATTTCATGTCAATAAGGTTTCTGTCCAGTGTTGTGTTGTGTTCTTATGTCATTGGTCACTGGCCATATATAAGAACCATATGATGTCAATGAGAGATCTGTCCTGTATTGTGTTGTGTTGTATTGTCATTGGTCACTGGCCCTAAATAACGGACCATTTCATGACAATAAAGGTTCTGTCCTGTATTGTGTTGTGTTGCATAGTCATTGGTCTCTGGCCCTAAATAAAGGATGATTTCATGGCAATAAGGGTTCTGCAATGCGTTGTATTTTGTTGTATTTTCATTGGTCACCGGCCCTAAATAAAGGACCATTTCATGTCAATAAGCGTTCTGTCCTGTATTGTGTTGTGTTGCGTTGTCATTGGTGACTGGCCCTAAATAAAAGAACATTTCATTACAATAAGGGTTCTGTCCTGTATTGTGCTGTGTTGTATTGTCATTGGTCACTGGCACTAAATAAGTACAATTTCATGTCAATGCGTGTTCTGACCTGTATTGTACTGTGTTGTATTGTCATTGGTCACTGGCACTAAATAAGTACAATTTCATGTCAATGAGGGTTCTGTCCTGGATTGTGTTCTGTTGTATTGTCAGTGGTTAATGGCCATAATTAAAGGGTCATTTCATGCCAATACGTGTTCTTTCCTCTATTGTGTTGAGTTGTTTTGTCATTGGTCACTGTCCCTAAATAAATGACCATTTCATGTCAATAAGGGTTCTTTCCTAGATTGTGTTGTGTTTATTGTAATTGGTCACTGGACCTAAATAAACTACCATTTCAAGGCAATAAGGGTTCTGTCCAAGATTGTGTTGTGTTGTATTGTCATTGGTCACTGGCCCTAAAGAAAGGACCATTGCATGTCAATAAGGGTTCTCTCCTGTATCGTGTTGTGCTGTATTGTCATTGGTCATTGGCCCTAACTAAAAGAATATTTCATGTCAATAACGGTTCTGTCCTGTATTGTGATGTGTTGTATTGTCAGTGGACACTGGCCCTAAATAAAGGACAATTTCATGTCAATAAGGGTTCTGTCCTGTATTGTGATGTATTGTCTTTGGTCACTGGCCATAAATAAAGTACCATTTCATGGCAATAAATGTTCGGTCCTGTGTTGTGTTTTGTGTTGTGTTGTATTGTCATTGTCCACTGGCCCTAAATAAAGGACGATTTCATGTCAATAATGGTTCTGTGCTGTATTATGTTGTGTTGTATTGCCATTGGTTACTGGCGCTAAATAAAGGACGATTTCAAGTCATTAATTGTCCTGTCCTGTATTGTGTTGTGTTGTATCGTCATTGGTCACTGGCCCAAAATAAAGGACATTTGATGTCAATGATAGATCTTTCCTGTATTGTGTCGTGTTGAATTTTCCTTGGTCATTGGCCCGAAAAAAGGACCATTTGAAGTTAATAAGTGTTCTGTCCTGTATAGTTTTGTGTTGTATTGTCATTGGTTACTGGCCCTTATTAAAGGGCCTTTTCATGTCAGTAAGGGTTCTGTCCTGTATTGTGTTGTGTGGTGTTGTCATTTGTCACTGGCCCAAAATAAAGGACCTTTTCATGACAATAAGGGTTCTATCCTTTATTGGATTTTGCTCTATTATTGGTTACTGACCCTAAATAAAGGACTATTTCATGTCAATAAGTGTTCTGTACTGCATTGTGTTGAGTTGTATGGTCATTGGTCACTGGCCCTAAATAAATGACCATTTCATGTCAATAAGGGTTCTGTCATTGGCCACTGAACCTAAATAAAGGACAATTACAAGTCAATAAGGCTTCTGTTCTGTATAGTGTTGAGTTGTATTGTCATTGGTCACTTGCCCTAAATAAACGACCATTTCATGTCAATAAGAGTTCTGTCCTGTATTGTGTTGTGCAGTGGATGTCTTTTGTCCCTGACCCTAAAAAAGGACCATTTCATATCAATAAGGGTTCTGTCCTGTATCGTGTTGTGCTCTAACGTCATTGGTCACTGACCCTAAATGAAGAAACATTTCTTGTCCATGAGGGTTCTGTTCTGTATTGTATTGTGTTGTATTGTCAATGGTCACTGGCCCAATAAATAAAGGACCATTTCATGTCCATATGGGTTGTGTCCTGTATTGTGATGTGTTGAATTGTTATTAGGCACTGGCCCGAAATAAAAGACAATTTCATGTAAATAAGGTATCTCTCCTGTATTGTGTTGTGATGTATTGTCATTGGTCACTGGCCCTAAAAGGACGATTACATGTCGATAAGGGTTCTGTCCTGTATCGCGTTCTGTTGTTTTGTCATTGGTCACTGGCCCTAAATAAATGACCATTTCATGTCAATAAGGGTTCTGTCCTGTATAGTGATGTGTTGCGTTGTCATTGGTCACTGGCCCTAAATAAAGGACGATTTCATGGCAATAAGGGTTCTATCCTGTATTGTGTTGTGTTGTATTGTCATTGGTCACTGGCCCTAAATAAAGAACAATTTGATGCAAATAAGGTATCATGCCTGTATTGTGTTGTGTTGTATTGTCATTGGTCACTGGCCCTAAATAAAGGACGATTTCATGTCGATAAGTGTTCTGTCCTGTATCGTGTTCTGTTGGATTGTCATTCGTCACTGGCCCCAAATAAATGACCACTTCATGTCAATAATGGTTCTGTCCTGTATAGTGATGTGTTCCATTGTCAATGGTCACTGGCCCTATATAAAGGACGATTTCATGGCAATAAGGGTTCTATCCTGTATTGTGTTGTGTTGTATTTTCATTGGTCACTGGCCCTAAATAAAGGACGTTTTCATGTCAATAAGGGATTCTGTCCTGTATTGTGTTGTGTTGTATTGTTATTGGTCACTGGACCTAAATAAAGGACGATTTCATGTCAATATGGGTTCCGGTCCTGTATAAGTACCATTTGATGTGAATGAGTGATCTGTCCTGTATTGTGTTGTATTGTATTGTAATTGGTCACTGGCCCTAAATGAAGGACCATTTCATGTCAATAAGTTATATGTCCTGTATTGTGTTGTGTTGCATTGTCATTGGTCACTGACCCTAAACAAAGGACTATTCATGTCAATAAGTGTTCTGTACTGTATTGTGTTGTGTTTTATTGTCATTTGTCTCTAGCCCTTAATAAAGGAAGATTTCATGTCAATAAGTGTTCTGTCCTGTATTGTGTTGAGCTGTATTGTCATTGGTCACTGGCCCTAAATAAAGGACAATTTCATCTCAATAAGGGTTCTGTTTTCTAATGTGTTGTGTTGTATTGTCATTGGTAACTGGCCCTAAATAAAGGACGATTTCAAGTCAATAAGGGTTTTGTCCTTTATTGTGTTGTGTTGTATTGTCATTGGTCACTGGCCCTAAATAAAGGACGATTTAATGTCAATAAGGGTTCTGTCCTGTATTGTGTTGTGTTGTATTGTCATGGGTCAATGGCACTAAATACGCGACAATATAATGTCAATAAGGGTTCTGTGCAGTATTGTGTTGTGTAATTTGTTATTGTTCACTGGCCCTAAATAAAGAATCATTAAATGTCAATAAGAGTTCTGTCCTGCATTGTGTTGTGTTGTATTGTCATTGGTCACTGGCCCTAAATAAAGGACCATTTCATGTCAATAAGGGTTCTTTCCTAGATTGTGTTGTGTTTTATTGATATTGGTCACTGGACCTAAATAAACTACCATTTCAACGCAATAAGGGTTCTGTCCAAGATTGTGTTGTGTTGTATTGTCATTGGTCACTGGCCCTAAAGAAAGGACCATTGCATGTCAATAAGGGTTATCTCCTGTATCGTGTTGTGCTGTATTGTCATATGTCACTGGCCCTAAATAAAGGACCATTTCATGCCAATAAGGGTTCTGTCCTGTATTGTGTTTTGATGTATTGTCTTTGGTCACTGGCCCAAATAAACCATTAATTTAGGTCGATAAGGGTTCTGTCCTGTATCGTGTTATGTTGCATTGTCATTGGCCACTGGCCCTAAATAAATGACCATTTCATGTCAATAAGGGTTCTGTCCTGTATTGTGTTGTATTGCATTGTCATCGGTCACTGGCCCTAAATGAAGGACGATTTCATAGCAATAATGGTTCTCTCGTGTATTGTGGTTTTTTTGTGTTCTCTTTGGTCATTTACCCTAAGTAAAGGAACATTTCATGTCAATAAGAGTTATGTCCTGTATTGTGTTGTGTTGTATTGTCATTGGTCACTGGCCCTAAATAAAGGACGATTTCAAGTCAATGAGGGATCTGTCCTGTATTGTGTTGTGTTGTATTGTCATTTGTCATTGGCCCTAAGTAAAGGACCATTTCATATCAATACGGAATTTGACCTGTATAGTCTTCTGTTGTATTGTCATTGGTCACTGGCCCTAAATAAACGACCATTTCATGTCAATAAGGGTTCTTTCCAAGATTGTGTTGTGTTGTATTGTCATTGGTCACTGGCCCTGAATAAATGACCATTTCATGTCAATAAGGGTTCTGTCCTAGATTGTGTTGTGTTGTATTGTCATTGGTCACTGGCTCTAAATAAATGCAGTTTCACCTCAATAAAGGTTGTATTGTCATTGGTCACTGGCCCTAAATAAAGGACCATTTCATGTCAATAAGGGTTGTACGCTGTATAGTGTTTTGCTGTATTGTCCTTAATAAAGGACCATTTCATGTTTATATGGGTTCTGTACTTTTTGTTGTTGTGTTCTATTGTTATTGGTCACTGGCCCTAAATAAAGGATCATTTCATATCAATAAGGGTTCTGTCCTAAATTATGTTGTGTTGTATGGCCATTGGTCACTGGCCCTAAATAAAGGACCGTTCCATGTCAATAAGAGTTCTGTCCTTTATTGTTTTGTGCTGTTTTATCATTGGTCACTGGCCCTAAATCAAGGACCATTTCGTATCAATAAGGGTTCTTTCCTGTGTTGTGTTGTGCTGTATTGTCATTGGTCACTGACATTAAATGAAGGACCATCTCATGTCAATAAGGTTCTGTACTGTATTGTGTTGTGTTGTATTGTAATTGGTCACTGGCCCAAAATAAAGGACCATTTCCTCTCAATAAAGGTTCTGTGCTGTATTGTGTTCTGTTGAATTGTCATTAGGCGCTGGCCCTATAGGACGGAGAATTTCATGTCAATAAGGTATTTGTCCTGTATTGTGTTGAGTTGTATTGTCATTGGTCACTTGGCCATAAAAAAAAGGACGATTTCATGTCAATGATGATTCTGTCCTGTATTGTGTTCTGCTGTATTGTCATTGGTATCTGATCCTAAATAAACGACCATTTCATGTCAATAATGGTACTGTCCTATCTTGTGTTGTGTTCTATTGTCATTGGTCACTGGCCCTACATAAGTACCATTTGATGTCAATGCGGGATCTGTCCTGTATTGTGTTGTGTTGTATTGTCATTGGTCATTGGCCCTAAATAAAGGACCATTTCATCTCAATACGGGTGCTGTCCTGTATTGTGTTGTGTTGAATTGTAATTGGTCACTGGCCCTAAATGAAGGACCATTTCATGCCAATTAGTTATCTGTCCTGTATTGTGTTGTGTTGTATCGTCATTGGTCACTGGCCCTAAATAAGGGACGATTTCATGTCGATAAGGGTTCTGTCCTGTATTGTCATGAGTTATATTTTCATTGGTCACTGGCCCTAAATAAAGCACCAGTTCATGTCCATAAGAGTTCTGTCCTGTATTGTGTTGTGTTGTATTGTCATTGGTCACTGGCCCTAAATAAAGGACGCTTTCATGTCAATAAGGGTTCTGTCCGAGATTGTGTTCTGTTGTATTGTCATTGGTCACTGGCCCTAAATAAAGGACCATTTCATGTCAATAAGGGTTCTGTCCTGTATTGTTTTGTGTTGTATTGTCATTGGGTACTGGCCCTAAATAAAGCACCATTTCGTGTCAATAAGGATTCTGTCCTGTATTATGTTTGGTTGTATTGTCATTGGTCACTGGCCCTAAATAAAGGACCATTTCATGTCAATAAGTGTTCTGTCCTGTGCTGTGTTGTGCTGTGATGTCATTGGTCACTCATCCTAAATAGCGGAACATTTCACGTCAATAAGAGTTCTGTCCTGTAATGTGTTGTGCTGTATTGGCATTGGTCACTGACCCTAAATGAAGGACCATTTAATGTCAATAAGAGCTCTGTACTCTATTGTGTTGTGTTGTATTGTCATTGGTCACTGGCCCAAAATAAAGGACCATTTCATCTCAATAAGGTTACTGTGCTGTATTGTATTGTGTTGAATTGTCATTAGTCACTGGCCCTATATGAAGGAGAATTTCTTGTCAATAAGGTATTTGTTCTGTATTGTGTTGTGTTGTATTGTCATTGGTCACTGGCTCTAAATAAAGGACGTTTCATGTCAATGAGGGTTCTGTCCTGTATCGTGTTCAGTTGTATTGTCGTTGGTCACTGGTCCTTAGTAAAGGACGATTTGATGTCAATAAGGGTTCTATCCTATCTTGTGTTGTGTTCTATTTTCATTGGTCACTGGCCCTTTATAAGTACCATTTGATGTCAATCAGGGCTCTGTCCTGTATTGTGTTGTGTTGTATTGTCATTGGTCACTGGTCCTAAATAAAGGACTATTTCATGTCAATGAGGGTTCTGTCCTGAATCGTGTTCTGTTGTATTGTCATTGGTCACTGGTCCTAAATAATGGACGATTTCATGTCAATAAGGGTTTTGTCCTATCTTGTTTTGTGTTCTATTGTCATTGGTCACTGGCCCTGTATATGTACCATTTGACGTCAATGAGGAGTCTGTCCTGTATTATGTTGTGTTGTATTCTCATTGGTCACTGGACCTAAATAAAGGACGTTTTCATGACGATAAGGGTTCTGTCCTGTATCGTGTTGTGTTGTATTGTCATTGGTCACTGGCCCTAAATAAAGGAACATTAGATGTCAATAAGGGTTCTGTCCTGTATTGTGTTGTGTTGTATTGTCATTGGTCCCTGGTCCTAAATAGAGGACGATTTCGTGTCAATAATGGATCTGTCCTGTATTGTGTTGTGTTGTATTGTCATTGGTCACTGGCCCTAAATAAAGGACCATTTCATGTTAATAAGGGTTCTGTCCTGTATTGTGTTGTGTTGTATTGTCATTGGTCTCTGTTTCTAAATAAAGGACAATTTCATGTCAATAAAGGTTCTGTCCTGTATTTTGTTTTGTTGTATTGTCATTGGTCACTGGCCCTAAATAAGGGATCATTTGATGTCAATAAGGGTTCTGTCCTGTATTGTGTTGTGTAGTATTGTCATTGGTAACTGGACCTGAATAAAGGATCAGTTCATGTCAATAAGGGTTCTGTCCTGTATTGTGTTGTGTTGTATTGTCATTGGTCACTGGCCCTAAATAAAGGACCAGTTCATGTCAATAGGGGTTCTGTTCTCTATTGCGTTTTGTTGTATTGTCATTGGTCACTGGCCCTTAATAAAGGACCATTTCTTGTCAATAAGGTTTCTGTCCTATGTTGTGTTGTGTTGTGTTGTCATTGGTTACTCGCCCTAAATAAAGGACCGTTTCGTGTCAATTAGAGTTCTGTGCTGCATTGTGTTGTGTTGTATTGTCATTGGTCACTGGCCCTAAATAAAGGGCCATTTCATGTCAATAAATTATCTGTCCTGTATTGTGTTGTGTTGTATTGCCATTGGTCACTGGCCCTAAATAAAGCACGATTTCATGACAATAAGAGTTCTGTCCTGTACAGTGTTGTGTTGCATTATCATTGGTCACTGGCCCTAAATAAAGTTCGATTTCATGGCAATAAGAGTTTTGTCCTGTATTGTGTTGTGTTGTATTGTCATTGGGTTCTGGCCCTAAATAAAGGACGATTACATGTCAATAAGGTACTGTCCGGTATTGTGCAATGTTGTATCGTCATTGGTCACTTTTCCTAAATAAACGACGATTTCATGTCAATAAGGTTTCTGTCCAGTGTTGTGTTGTGTTCTTATGTCATTGGTCACTGGCCATATATAAGAACCATATAATGTCAATGAGAGATCTGTCCTATATTGTGTTGTGTTGTATTGTCATTGGTCACTGGCACTAAATAACGGACCATTTCATGACAATAAAGGTTCTGTCCTGTATTGTGTTGTGTTGCATAGTCATAGGTCTCTGGCCCTAAATAAAGGATGATTTCATGGCAATAAGGGTTCTGTAATGCGTTGTATTTTGTTGTATTTTCATTGGTCACCGGCCCTAAATAAAGGACCATTTCATGTCAATAAGCGTTCTGTCCTGTATTGTGTTGTGTTGCGTTGTCATTGGTGACTGGCCCTAAATAAAAGAACATTTCATTACAATAAGGGTTCTGTCCAGTATTGTGCTGTGTTGCATTGTCATTCGTCATTGGCCCAAAGTAAATATTCATTTCATCTCAATACGGGTTCTGTCCTGCATTGTGTTGTGTTATACTGTAATTGGTCACTGGCCCTAAATGAAGGACCATTTCATGTCAATAATGTATCTGCCCTGTTATGTGTTGTGTTGTATTGTCATTGGTCACTGGCCCTAAATAAAGGACGATTTCATGTCGATATGGGCTCTGTCTTTTATTGTGTTGTGTTGTTTTGTCATTGGTCACTGGTCTTAAATAAAGAGCGATTTCATGTCAATAAGGGTTCTGCGCTGTATTGTGTTGTGTGGTATTGTCATTGGTAACCGGCCCTAAATGAAGGACCAGTTCATGTCTATAAGGGCTCTGTTCTGTATTGTGTTGTGTTGTATTGTCATTGGTCAGTGGCCCTAAATAAAGAACTATTTCAAGACAATAAGTATTCTTTCCTAGATTGTGTTGTTTTGTATTGTCATTGGTCACTGGTCCTAAATAAACTGCCATATCAATCCTATAAGGGTTCTGTCTTTTATTGTGTTGTGTTGTATTGTCGTTGGTTACTGGCCCTGAATAAAACACCAATTCATGTCAATAAGGGTTCTTTCCTGTATTCTGTTGTGCAGTATTGTCATTGGTCACTGACCATAAATGAAGGACCATTTCATATCAATAAGAATTATGTCCTGTATTGTGTTGTGTTGCATTGTCATTGGTCACTGGCCCTAAATAAAGCACGATTTCATGGCAATTAAGGGATCTCTATTGTATTGTGTTTTTTTGTCTTATCATTGGTCATTGCTCTAAGTAAAGGACCATTTCATGTCAATAAGGGTACTGTCATGTATGGTGTTGTGTTGTATGGGTTATTGGTCAATGGCCCTAAATAAAGGCCGATTTCATGTCAATAAGGGATCTGTCCTGTATTGTGTTGTGTTGTATTATCATTGGCCACTGGTCCTTAAAAATGACCATTTCGTGTGAATAAGGGTTCTGTCCTAGATAGTGTTGTTTTGTATTGTCATTGGTCCCTGGCCCTAAATAAATGACCATTTCATGTCAATAAATGTTCTGACCTGTATTGCTTTGTGTTGTATTGTCATTTGTTACTGTCCCTAAATAAAGGACCATTTCGTGTCAATAAGGGTTCTGTCTTGTATTTTGTTGTGCTTTATTATCATTGGTCAATGGCCCTAAATTAAGAACCATTTCATGTCAATAAGGGTTCTGCACTGTGCGTTCATTGGTCACTGACCCTAAATAATGGACAATTTCATGTCAATAAGGGTTCTGTCCTGAGATGTGTTGTGTTCTAATTTCATTGGTAAATGTCCCTATATAAGAACCATTTGATGACAATGAGAGATCTGTCCTGTATTGTGTTGTGCTGTATTGTCATTGGTCACTGGTCCTAAATAACGGACCATTTCATGTCAATAAAGGTTCTGTCCAGTGTTGTGTTGTGTTGCATTGTCATTGGTCACTGGCCATAAATAAAGGATGATTTCATGTAAAAAAAGTGTTCTGTCTTGTATTGTGTTGTGTTGTATTGTCGTTGGTAACTGGCCCTAAATAAAGGCCGATTTCATGTCAATAAGGGTTCTGTCCTGTATTGCGTTATGTTGTAATATCATTGGTCACTTGCAATAAATAAAGGACCATTACATGTCAATGAGGGTTCTTTCCTAAATTGTGTTGTGTTGTATTTTCATTTGTCACTGGCCCTAAATAAAGGATCATTTCATGTCAATAATGGTTCTGTCCTAGATTTTGTTGTGTTGTATTGTCATTGGTCACTGCCCCTAAATATAGGATCATTTCATGTCAATAAGGGTTCTGTGCTGTATAGTGCTTTGATGTATAGTTATTGGTCACGGTCCTAAAAAAAGACCGTTTCGTGTGAATACGGGTTCTGTCCTAGATTGTATTGTTTTGTATTGTCATTGGTCACTGGCCCTACAAAAATGACCATTTCATGTCAATAAGGGTTCTGACCTTTATTGTTTTGTGTTGTATTGTCATTTGTTAGTCTCCCTAAATAAAGGGACCATTTCGTGATAATAAGTGTTCTGTCTTGCATTGTGTTCTGTTGTATCATCATTGGTCAATGGCCCTAAATAAACAACCATTTCATGTCAAAAAGGTCTCTGTCCTGCATTATGCTGTGCTGTGAGGTCATTGGTCACTGACCCTAAATAAAGGACAATTTCATGTCAATAAGGGTTCTGTCATGAGATGTGTTGTGTTCTCATGTCATTTGTCACTGTCCTATATATGAACCATATGATGACAACGAGAGGGCTGTTCTGTATTCTGTTGTATTGTATTGGCATTGGTCACTGGCCATAAATAACTGACCATTTCATGTCAATAAAGGTTCTGTCCTGTAGTGTGTTGTGTTGCATTGTCATTTGTCACTGGCCCAAAATAAAGGATGATTTCATGTAAATAAGAGTTCTGTCCTGTATTGTGTTGTGTTCTATTGTCGTTGGTAACTGGCCCAAAATAAAGGACGATTACATCTCGATAACGGTTCTGTCCTAGATAGTGTTGTGTTGTATTGTCATTGGTCACTGGCCATAAATAAAGGACGATTTCATGGCAATAATGGTTCTGTCCTATATTGAGTTGTTTTTTATTGTCATTGGTCACTGGACCTAAATAAAGGACAATTTCATGTCAATAAGGGTTCTGTCCTGTGATGTGTTGTGTTGTATTGTCATTGGTCACTGGCCCTAAATAATGGACTATTTCATGTCAATATGGGTTCTGTCCTGTATTGTGTTGTGCTGTGATGTATTTTGTCACTGACCATAAAAAAGGACCATTTCATTTCAATAAGGGTTCTGTCCTGTATCGTGTTCTGCTCTATTGTCATTGGTCACTGACCCTAAATGAAGAACCATTTCATGTCCATACGGGTTCTGTTCTGAAATTGTATTGTGTTGTATTGTCATTGGTCACTGGCCCTAAATAAAGGACCATTTCATGTCCATATGTGTTCTGTCCTGTATTGTGACGTGTTGAATTGTTATTAGTCACTGGCCCGAAATAAAAGACCATTTGATATAAATAAGTTATCTGTCCTGTATTGTGTTGTGTTGTATTGTCATTGGTCACTGGCCCTTGAAGGACGATTTCATGTCGATAAGGATTCTGTCCTGTATCCTATTATGTTGTATTGTCATTGGCCACTGGCCCTAAATAAATGACCATTTCATGTAAATAAGGGTTCTGTTCTGTATAGTAATGTGTTGCATTGTCATTGGTCACTGGCCCTAAATTAAGAACAATTGGATGAAAATAAGGTATCTGTCCTGTATTGTGTTGTGTTGTATTGTCATAGGTCACTGGCCCTAAATAAAGGACGATTCCATGTCAATAAGGGATTCTGTCCTGTGTTGTGTTGTATTGTTATTGGTGACTGATCTTAAATAAAGGACGATTTCATGTCAATATGGGTTCTGTCCTGTATTGTGTTGTGTTGTATTGTCATTGGTCACTGGTCCTGTATAAGTACCATTTGATGTCAATGAGGGATCTGTCCTGTATTGTGTTGTGTTGTATTGTCATTGGTCACTGGCCCTAAATGAAGGACCATTTCATAACAATAAGTGATATGTCCTGTATTGTGTTGTGTTGTATTGTCATTGGTAACTGGGCCTAAATAAAGGACGATTACATCTCGATAACGGTTCTGTCCTGTATAGTGTAGTGTTGTATTGTCATTGGTCACTGGCGCTAAATAAACGACCATTTCATGTCAATAAGTTATCTGTACTGAATTGTGTTTTTTTGTATTGTCATTGGTCACTGGCCCTAAATAAAGGACCATTTCATGTCAATAAGGGTTCTTTCCTGGATTGTGTAGTGTTGTATTGTAATTGGTCACTGGTCCTAAATAAACTGCCATTTCAAGTCAATAAAGGTCCTGTCCTAGATTGTGTTGTGTTGCATTGTCATTGGTCACTGGCCCTAAATAAAGTACCATTTCATGTCACTGTCCTGTCTTGTATTGTGTTGTGTTGTTTTGTCTTTGTCACTGGCCATAAATAAAGGACGATTTCATGGCAATAAGGGTTCTGTCCTGTATTGTGTTGTGTTGTATAGTCATTGGTCACTGGCCCTAAATAAAATACCATTTAATGACAATAAGGATTCTGTCCAGTAATGTGTTGTGTTCTATTCTCATTGGTAACTTCCCCAAATAAACTATTATTTTATGTTCATAAGGGTTCTGCCCTGTATCGTGTTATGTTGTATTGCCATTGGTCACTGGCCCTAAATACATGACCATTTCATGTCAATAAGTGTTCTGTCCTATATTGTGTTGTGTTGCATTGTCATTGGTCACTGGCCCTAAATAAAGGATGATTTCATGTAAATAAGGGTTCTGTCCTGTATTGTGTTGTGTTGTATTGTCGTTGGTAACTGGCCCTAAATAATTTCTATTTCATTACAATAAGGGTTCTGTCCTCTATTGTGCTGCGTTGAATTGTCATTGGTCACTGGCACTAAATAAGTACCATTTGATGTCAATTAGGGTTCTGTCCTGTATTGTGTTGTGTTGTATTGTCATTGGTCACTGGCCCGAAATAAAGCACCATTTCGTGTCAATGAGATATCCGTCCTGTATTGTGTTGTATTGAACTGTCATTGGTTACTGTCCCAAATTAAAGGGCCATTTCATACCAATACGGGTTCTGTTCTCTATTGTGTTGTGTTGTATTGTCATTGGTCACTGTCCCAAATAAAGAAGCATTTCATGTCAAAAAGGGTTCTTTCATTGATTGTGTAGTGTTGTATTGAAATTGGTCACTGGCCCTAAATAAACTGCCATTTCAAGACAATAAGGGCTCTGTCCTAGATTGTGTTGTGTTGTATTGTCATTGGTCACTGGCCCTAATTAAAGGACAATTTCATGTCAATAAGGGTTCTGTCCTGTATTGTGTAGTGTTGTATTGTCATTGGTCAACGGCCATAAAAAAGGACGATTTCATGCCAATAAGGGTTCTGTCCTGTATTGTTTTGTTTTGTATTGTCATTGGTCACTGTCTCTAAATGAAGCACCATTTGATGTCAATAAGGTTTCTGTCCTGTATTGTATTGTGTTGTATTGTCATTGGTCACTGGCCCTAAATTAAATACCATTTCATGACAATAAGGATTCTGTCCTGTACCGTGTTGTGTTGTATTGTCATTGGTCACTGGCCCTAAATAAATGACCATTTCATGTCAATAAGAGTTCTGTCCTGTATTGTGTTGTGTTGCATTGTCATCGGTCACAGGCCCTAAATTAAGGTCGATTTCATGGCAATAATGGTTCTCTCGTGTATTGTGTTTTCTTGTCTTCTCATTGGTCATTTACCCTAAGTAAAGGACCATTTCATGTCAATAAGTGTTCTGTCTTGTATTGTGTTGTGTTGTACTGTTATTGGTCACTGGCCCTAAATAAAGGACGATTTCATGTCAATGAGGGATCTGTCCTGCATTCTGTTGTGTTGTATTGTCATTGGTCACTAGCCCTAAAAAAAGAACCAGTTGATGTCAATGAGGGATCTGTCCTGTATTGTGTTGTGTTGTATGTTCATTGGTCACTGGCACTAAATAAATGGCCATTTCATGTCAATAAGCGTTCTGTCATGAATCGTGTTGTGCTGTATTGTCATTGGTCACTGAACCTAAATAAAGGACAATTTCATGTCAATAAGGGTTCTGTACTGTATTGTGTTGTGTTGTATTGTCATTGGTCATTTGCCCTAAATAAAGGACCATTTCATGTCAATAAGGGTTCTGTCCTGTATTGTGTTGTGTTGTATTGTCATTGGATACTGGCCCTAAATAAAGGACAATTCCATGTCAATAAATGTTCTGTGCTGTATTGTGCAGTGTTGTATTGCCATTGGTAACTGGCGCTAAATAAAGAACGATTTCATGTCAATAATTGTCCTGTCCTGTATTGTGTTGTGTTGTATCGTCATTGGTCACTGGCCCTAAATAAAGGAAAATTTGATGTCAATGAGCGATCTTTCCTGTATTGTGTCGTGCTGTATTTTCATTGGTATTTGTCCCTAGATAAAGGACCATTTGAAGTTAATAAGAGTTCTGTCCTGTATTGTTTTGTGTTGTATTGTCATTGGTTACTGGCCCTAATTAAAGGTCCTTTTCATCTCAGTAAGGGTTCTGTCCTGTATTGTGTTGTGTTGTCATTTGTCACTGGCCGAAAATAAAGGACATTTTCATGTCAATACGTGTTCTATCATTTATAGTGTTGTGCGGTATTATCATTGGTTACTGGCCCTAAATAAATGACTATTTCATTTCAATTGTGATGTGTTTTTATTGTCATTGGTCACTGGACCTAAAGAAAGGATGATTTCATGTCAATAAGGGTTCTTTCCTGCATTGTGTTGCTTTGGATTGTCATTGGTCATTGGACCTAAATAAAGGCCAATTTCATGTTAATAAGTGTTCTGTCCTGCATTGTGTTGATTGAATTGTCATTGGTCACTGGACCTAAATAAAGTACAATTTCATGTCAATAAGGGTTCTGTCCTGTGATGTGTTGTGTTGTATTGTCATTGGTCATTGGTCCTTAATGATGGACTAATGCATGTCGATAAGGGTTCTGTCCTGTATTGTTTTTGTATTGTCATTGGTCTCTGGCCCTAAGTAAAGGACCAGTTCATATCAATAAGGGTTCTGTCCTGTATTGAGTTGTGTTGTATTGTCATTGGTCATTGGCCCTAGGTAAAGGACCATTTCATCTCAATACGTGTGCTGTCCTGCATTGTGTTGTGTTGTATTGTAATTCGTCACTGGCCCTAAGTAAAGGACCATTTCATGTCAATAAGGATTCTGTCCTGTATCGTGTTATATTGTATTGTCATTGGTCATTGGCCCTAAATAAAGGACCATTTCATGTCAATAAGGTTTCTGTCCTGTATTGTGTTGTGTTGTATTGTCAGTGGACACTGGCCCTAAATAAAGCACAATTTAATGTCAATAAATTTTCTGTCCTGTATTGTGATGTATTGTCATCAGTCACTGGCCATAAATAAAGGACGATTTCATCTCAATAAGGGTTCTGTCCTGTGTTGTGATGCGTTGTATTGTCTTTGGTAATTGGCGCTAAATAAAGGACGATTTCATCTGAATAATTGTCCTGTCCTGTATTGTGTTGTGTTGTATCGTCATTGGTTACTGTCCCAAATTAAAGGGTCATTTCATACCAATACGGGTTCTGTCCTCTATTGTGTTGTGTTGTATTGTCATTGGTCACTGGCCCTAAATAAAGGACCATTTCATGGCAATAAGGGTTCTTTCCTGTATTGTGTAGTGTTGTATTGTAATTGGTCACTGGTCCTAAATAAACTGCCATTTCAAGACAATAAGGGCTCTGTCCTAGATTGTGTTGTGTTGTATTGTCATTGGTCACTGGCCCTAAATAAAGGACCATTTCATGTCAATAAGGGTTCTGTCCTGTATTGTGTAGTGTTGTATTGTCATGGTCAACGGCCATAAAAAAAGGACGATTTCATGCCAATATGTGTTCTGTCCTGTACTGTGTTGTTTTGTATTGTCATTGGTCACTGTCTCTAAATGAAGCACCATTTGATGTCAATAAGGTTTCTGTCCTGTATTGTGTTGTGTTGTATTGTCATTGGTCACTGGCCCTAAATAAAATACCATTTCATGACAATAAGGATTCTGTCCTGTATCGTGTTATGTTGTATTGTCATTGGTCACTGGCCCTAAATAAATGACCATTTCATGTCAATAAGGGTTCTGTCCTGTATTGTGTTGTGTTGCATTGTCATCGTTCACAGGCCCTAAATTAAGGACGATTTCATGGCAATAATGGTTCTCTCGTGTATTGTGTTTTCTTGTCATCTCATTGGTAATTTACCCTAAGTAAAAGGCCATTTAATGTCAATAAGTGTTCTGTCTTGTATTGTGTTGTGTTGTACTGTTATTGCTCACTGGCCCCAAATAAAGGACGATTTCATGTCAATGAGGGATCTGTCCTGTATTCTGTTGTGTTGTATTGTCATTGGTCACTAGCCCTAAAAAAAGAACCAGTTGATGTCAATGAGGGATCTGTCCTGTATTGTGTTGTGTTGTATGGTCATTGGTCATTGGTCACTGGCACTAAATAAATGGCCATTTCATGTCAATAAGCGTTCTGTCATGAATTGTGTTGTGCTGTATTGTCATTGGTCACTGAACCTAAATAAAGGACATTTTCATGTCAGTAAGTGTTCTGTCAAGTATTGTGTTGTGTTGTGTTGTCATTTGTCACTGGCCGAAAACAAAGGACCTTTTCATGTCAATAAGGGTTCTATACTTTATTGTGTTGTGTTGTATTATCATTGGTTACTGACCCTAATTTCATGTCAATAAGTGTCCTGTACTATATTGTGATGTGTTGTATTGTCATTGGTCACTGGACCTAAATAAAGGATGATTTCATGTCAATAAGGGGTTCTGTCCTGCATTGTGTTGTTTTGTATTGTCATTGGTCACTGGACCTTAATAAAGGACAATTTCATGTCAATATGGGTTCTATCCAGCATTGTGTTGTTTTGTGTTGTCATTGGTCACTGGACCCTAAATAAAGGGCAATTTCATGTCAATAAGAGTTCTGTCCAGTGATGTGTTGTGTTGTATTGTCATTGGTCACTGGCCCTAAATAATGGACTATTTCATGTCGATAATGGTTGTGTCCTGTATTGTGTTTGTATTGTCATTGGTCACTGGACCTAATAAAAGGACCATTTCATGTCAATAAGGGTTCTGTCCTGTATGGTGTTGTGCTGTGATGTCTTTTGTCACTGACCCTAAAAAAAGGACCATTTCATATCAATAAGGTTTCTGTCCTGTATCGTGTTTTGCTCTTTTGTCAATGGTCACTGACCCTAAATAAAGGACCATTTCATGTCCATATTGGTTCTGTCCTGTATTGTGATGTGTTGAATTTTTATTAGTCACTGGCCCGAAATAAAAGACATTTTCATGTAAATAAGGTAACTGTCCTATATTTTGTTGTGTTGTATTGTCATAGGTCAATGACCCTTAAAGGACTATTTCATGTCGATAAGGGTTCTGTCCTGTATCGTGTTCTGTTGTATTGTGATTGGTCACTGGCCCTACATAAATGACCATTTCATGACAATAAGGGTTCTGTCCCTGAATAGTGATGTGTTGCGTTGTCATTGGTCACTGGCCCTAAATAAAGAACAAGTTGATGAATATAAGTTTTCTGTCCTTTTTGTGTTGTGTGGTATTGTCATTGGTCACTGGCCCTAAATAAAGGACAAGTGCATGTCGATAATGGTTCTGTCCTGTATCGTGTTCTTTTGTATTGTCATTGTTGACTGGCCCCAAATAAATGACCATTTAGTGTCGATAAGGGTTCTGTCCTGTATAGTGACGTGTTTCATTGTCATTGGTCACTGGCCCTAAATAAAGGACGATTTCATGGTAATAAGATTCTGTCCTGTATTGTGTTGTGTTGTATTTTCATTGGTCATTGGCCCTAAATAAAGGGCGATTTCATGTCAATAAGGGATTCTGTCCTGTATTGTGTTGTGTTGTATTGTTATAGGTCACTGGTCCTAAATAAAGGACGATTTCATATCAATTTGGGTTCTGTCCTGTATTGTGTTGTGTTGTATTGTAATTGGTCACAGGCCCTAAATGAAGGAACATTTCATGTCAATAAGGTATATGTCCTGTATTTTGTTGTGTTGTATTGACATTGGTCACTGGTCCTGAATAAAGGACTAGTTCATGTCAATAAGGGTTCTGTCCTGTATTGTGTTTTGTTGTATTGTCATTGGAAACTGGCCTTAAATAGAGGACGATTTCATGTCAATAAGGGTTCTGTTCTATATTGTGCTGTGTTGTATTGTCATTGGTCACTGGCCCTAAATAAGTACCATTTGATGTCAATGAGGGATATGTTCTGTATTGTTTTGTGACGAATTGTTATTGGTCACGGTCCCTAACTGAAGGAACATTTCATATCAATACGGGATCTGTCCTCTATTGTGTTGTGTTTTATTGTCATTGGTCACAGACCCTAAATAAAAAACCATTTCATGTCAATAAGGATTCTGATCTGTATTGTGTTGTGTTGTATTGTCATTGGTCACTAGCCCTAAAAAAAGAACCAGTTGATGTCAATCAGGGTTCTGTCCTGCATTGTGTTGTGTTGTATGGTCATTTGTCACTGGCCCTAAATAAATGGCCATTTCATGTCAATAAGCGATCTGTCATGAATTGTGTTGTGCTGTATTGTCATTGGTCACTGAACCTAAATAAAGGACAATTTCATGTCAATAAGTGATCTGTTCTGTATTGTGTTGTTTTGTATTGTCATAGGTCATTTGCCCTAAATAAAGGGCCATTTCAGGTCACTAAGGGTTCTGTCCTGTATTGTGTTGTGTTGTATTGTCATTGGACACTGGCCCTAAATAGAGGACAAATACATGTCAATAAATGTTCTGTCCTGTATTGTGATGAATTGTCATTGGTCATTGGCCATAAATAAAGGACCATTTCATCTCAATAAGGGTTCTGTCGTGTTGTGACGTGTTGTATTGTCATTGTCCACTGGCCCTAAATAAAGGACGATTTCATGTCAATTATGGTTCTGTGCTCTATTGTGCTGTGTTGTATTGCCATTGGTAACTGGCGCTAAATAAAGGACGATTTCATGTCAATAATTGTCCTGTCCTGTATCGTGTTGTGTTGTATCGTCATTGGTCACTGGCCCTAAATAAAAGACCATTTGATGTCAATGAGCGATCTTTCCTGTATTGCGTCGTGCTGTGTTTTCATTGGTCTTTTGCCCTAGATAAAGGACCATTTGAAGTTAATAAGAGTTCTGTCCTGTATTGTTTTGTGTGGTATTGTCATTGGTTACTGGCCCTAATTAAAGGACCATTTCATCTCAGTAAGGGTTCTGTTCTGTATTGTGTTTTGTTGTGTTGTCATTTGTCACTGGCCGAAAATAAAGGACCTTTTCATGTCAATAAGGGTACTATCCTTTATTGTGTTGTGCTGCATTATCATTGGTTCTGACCCTAAATAAATGACTATTTCATGTCAATAAGTGTTCTGTTCTCAATTGCGATGTGTTTTATTGTCATTGGTCACTGGACCTAAATAAAGGATGATTTCATGTCAATAAGTGTTCTGTTCCTGCATTTTGTTGTTTTGAATTGTCATTGGTCACTGGACCTAAATAAAGGACAATTTCATGTCAATAAGGGTTCTATCCTGCATTGTGTTGTTTTGTGTTGTCATTAGTCACTGGTCTTAAATAAAGGACAATATCATGTCAATAATGGTTCAGTCCTGTGATGTGTTGTGTTGTATTGTCATTGGTCACTGGCCCTAAATAATGGACTATTTCATGTCGATAAGGGTTCTGTCCTGTATTGTGTTTGTATTGTCATTGTTCACTGGCCCTAAATAAAGGACCATTTCATGTCAATATGGGTTCTCTCCTGTATGGTGTTGTGCTGTGATATCGTTTGTCACTGACCCTAAAAAAGGACCATTTCATATCAATAAGGGTTCTGTCCTGTATCGTGTTCTGCTCTATTGTCATTGGTCACTGACCCTAAATAGAGGACCATTTCATGTCCAAATTGGTTCTGTCCTGTATTGTGATGTGTTGAATTGTTATTAGTCACTGGCCCGAAATAAAAGACATTTTCATGTAAATAATGTATCTGTCCTGTATTGTGTTATGTCGTATTGTCATTGGTCAATGGCCCTTAAAGAACGATTTCATGCCGATAAGGGTTCTGTCCTGTATCGTGTTCTGTTGTATTATCATTTGTCACTGGCCCTAAATAAATGACCATTTCATGTTAATAAGGGTTCTGTCCTGAATAGTGATGTGTTGCATTGTCATTGGTCACTGGCCCTAAATAAAGAACAAGTTGATGAATATAAGGTTTTCTGTCCTGTTTGTGTTGTGTGGTATTGTCATTGGTCACTGGCCCTAAATAGAGGACGATTTCATGTCGATAATGGTTCTGTCCTGAATCGTGTTCTTTTGTATTGTCATTGGTCACTGGCCCCAAATAAATGACTATTTCATGTCGATAAGGGTTCTTTCCTGTATAGTGACGTGTTTCATTGTCATTGGTCACTGGCCCTAAATAAAGGACGATTTCATGGTAATAAGGTTCTGTCCTGTATTGTGTTGTGTTGTATTTTCATTGGTCATTGGCGCTAAATAAAGGACGATTTCATGTCAATAAGGGATTCTGTCCCGTATTGTGTTGTGTTGTATTGTTATTAGTCACTGGTCCTGAATAAAGGTCGATTTCATGTCAATATGGAGAAGTTCTGTCCTGTATTGTGTTATGTTGTATTGTCATTGGTCACGGGTCCTGTATAAGTACCATTTGTTGTCAATGAGCGATCTTTCCTGTATTGTGTTGTGTTGTATTGTAATTGGTCACTGTCCCTAAATGAAGGACAATATCATGTCAATAAGTCATATGTCCTGTATTGTGTTGTGTTGTATTGTCATTGGTAACTGGCCCTAAATAAAGGACGATTTCATGACGATAAGTGTTCTGTCCTGTATAGGGTAGAGTTGTACTGTCATTGGAAACTGGCCCTAAATAAAGGACCATTTCATGTAAATAAGTTATCTGTCCTGTATTGTGTTTTGTTGTATTGTCATTGGTCACTGGCCCAAAATGAAGAACCAGTTCATGTCAATAAGGAATCTGTCCTGTATTCTGTTTTGTCCCTAAATAAAGGACCATTTCATTACAATAAGGGTTCTGTACTGTATGGTTTTTTGTTGCATAGTCATTGGTCACTGGCCCTAAATAAAGGACAATTTCATGTCAATAAGGGTTGTGACCTGTATTGGGTTGTGTTGTATTGTCATTGGTCACTGGCCCTAAATAAGGACGATTTCATGTCAATAAGTGTTCTGTTCTGTATTCTGTTGTGTTGCATTTTCATTCGTAACTGGCAGTAAAAAAGGGACCATTTCATGTCAATAACGGTTCTAGCCTGTATTGTGCTGTTTTATATTGTCGTTATTCACCGGCCCTAAATAAGTACCATTTGATGTCAATGAGGATATGTGTTGCATTGTGTTGTGTTGTATTGTCATTAATCATTGGCCCTAAGTAAATGTTCATTTCATCTCAATTCGGGGTCTCTCCTGCATTGTGTTGCGTTGTACTGTAATTGGTCACTGGCCCAAAATGAAGGACCATTTCATGTCAATAAGAAATCTGCCCTGTTATGTGTTGTGTTGTATTGTCATTGGTCACTGGCCCTAAATAAAGGACGATTTCATTTCGATAAGGGTTCTGTCTTATATTCTGTTGTGTTGATTTGTCGTTGATCACTGGTCTTAAATAAAGGACGATTTCATGTCAATAAGGGTTCTGCGCTGTATAGTGTTGTGTTGTATTGTCATTGGTAACTGGCTCTAAATGAAGGACCAGTTCATGTATATAAGGGCTCTGTTCTGTATTGTGTTGTGTTGTATTGTCATTGGTCACTTGCCCTAAATAAAGGACCATTTCATATCAATAAGGATTATGTCCTCTTTTGTGTTGTGTTGGATTGTTATTGGTCACTGGCCCTTAATAAAACACGATTTCATGGCAATAAGGGTTCTCTCCTGTATTGTGTTTCTTTGTCTTGTCATTGGTCATTTGCCCTAAGTAAAGGACCATTTCATGTCACTAACGGTTCTGTCCTGTATTGTGTTGTGTTGTATGGTTATTGGTCATTGGCCCTAAATAAAGGCCGATTTCATGTCATTAAAGGATCTGTCCTGTATTGTGTTGTGTTGTATTGTCATTGGTCATTGGCCCTAAGTAAAGGACCATTTCATATCAATACGGGTTCTGTCCTGTATTGTGTTATGTTGTAATGTCATTAGTCACTGGCCCTAAATAAAGGACCATTTCATGTCAATAGGTGTTCTTTCCTAAATTGTGTTGTGTTGTATTATCATTGGTCACTGGCCCTAAATAAAGGACCATTTCATGTCAATAAGGGTTCCGTCCTAGATTTTTGTTGTGTTGTATGGTAATTGGTCACTGTCCCTAAATAAAGGACAATTTCATGTCAATAAGGGTTCTTTCCTAGATTGTGTTCTGTTGTATTGTCATTTTTACTGGCCCTAAATAAAGAACCATATCATGTCAATAAGGGTTCTTTCCAGTATTGTGTTGTGTTGTATTGTCATGGATCACTGGCCCTAAATAAAGGACGACTTCATGTCAATAAGGGTTCTGTTCTCTATTGAGTTTTGTTGTATTGCCATTGATCACTGGCCCAAAATAAAGGACCATTTCATGTCAATTAGGGTTCTGTGCTGTATTGTGTTGTGTTGTATATTCATAGTTCACTGGCCCTAAATAAAGGACCATTTCATGTCAATAAGTGTTCTGTCCTTATTTGTGTTCTGTTGAATAGTCATTGGTCACTGGCCATAAATAAATGACCATTTCATGTCAATGAGGGTTCTATCAAGTTTTGTGTTGTGCTGTATTGACATTGGTCACTGACCCTAAATAAAGGACAATTTCATGTCAATAGGTTCTGTACTGTAATGTGTTGATTTCTTTTGTCATTGGTCATTGGCTCTAAATAAAGGACGATTTCATGTCAATAAGGGTTCTGTCCTGTATTGTGTCGTGTTTAATTGTCATTGCTCACTGGCCCTGTTTAAAGGACAATTTCATGTCAATGAGTGTTCTGTCCTGTATTGTATTGTATTGTTATTGTCATTGGTTATTAATCCTGTCAATAAGGCTTTTGCCCTGTATTGTGTTTTGTTGTATTGTCAATGGTAACTGACCTTAAATAAAGCACTATTTGATGTCAATAAGGGCTCTGTACTGTATTGTGTTGTGTTTTATGTCATTGGTCACCAGCCCATAATAAAGGAAGATTTCATGTCAATAAGTGTTCTGTCCTGTATTGTGTTGTGTTGTATTGTCATTGGTCACTGGCCCTAAATAAAGGATAATTTAATGTCAATAAGGGTTCTGTCTTCTTATATGTTGTGATGTATTCACATTGGTCACTGGGTCTAAATCAAGGACGATTTCAAGGCAATATATGTTTTGTCCTTGGTTGTCTTGTGTTGTATTGTCTTTGGTCAGTGGCCCGAAATAAAGGACGATTTAATGTCAATAAGGGTTCTGTCCTCTATTGTGTTGTGTTGTATTGTCATTGGTCAATGGCACTAAATATGGGACCATTTCATGTCAATAAGTGTTCTGTGCTGTATTGTATTGTGTAGTTTGTTATTGGTCACTGGCCCTAAATAAAGAACAATTTCATGTCAATAAGGGTTCTATACTTGATTGTGTAGTGTTGTATTGTCATTGTTCTCAGGCCCTAAATGAAGGACCATTTCATGTCAATAAGCTTTCTGTCCTGTATGGTGTTGTGTTGAATTGTCATTGGTCACTGGCCCTAAATAAATAAGGATTTCTTTTCAATAAAGGTTCTGTCCTGTATAGTGTTTTGTTTTTCATTGTCATTAGTCACTGGCCCTAAATAAGAACCATATCATGTCAATAAGGGATCCGTCCTGTATTGTCATGTGTTGTATTGTCATTGGTCACTGGCCATAAATATAGGATCATTTCATGTCAATAAGGGATCTGTACTGTGTTGTGTTTTGTTGAATTATCATTGGTCACTGGTCCTAAAAAAGACCATTTCGTGTGAATACGGGTTCTGTCCTAGATTGTGTTGTTTTGCATTGTCATTGGTCAATGGCCCTAAAGAATTGACCATTTCAGGTCAATAAGGGTTCTGATCTGTATAGTTTTGTGTTGTATTGTCATTTGTTTCTGTTCCTAAATAAAGGACCATTTCATGTCGAAAAGAGATCTGTCCTGTATAGTAATGTGTTGCATTGTCATTGGTCACTGGCCCTAAACAAAGCACGATCTCATGGTAATAAGGTTCTGTCCTGCATTGTGTTGTGTAGTATTTTCATTCGTCACTGGCCCTAAATAAAGGACGATTTCATGTCAATAAGGGATTCTGTACTGTGATGTGTTGTGTTCTAATGTCATTGGTCACTGGCCCTATATAAGAACCATTTGATGTCAATGAGAGATCTTTCCTGTATTGTGTTGTGTTGTATTGTCATCGGTCACTGGCCCTAAATAAGGGACCATTTCATGTCAATAAAGGTTCTGTCCTGTACTGTGTTGTGTTGCATGTCATTGGTCACTGGCCCTAAGTAAAGGATGATTATATGTAAATAAGGGTTCTGTCCTGTATTGTTTTGTGTTGTATTGTCGTTGCTAACTGGCCATAAATAAAGGACCATTTCATTACAATAATGGTTCCGTCCTGTATTGTGCTGTGTTGTATTGTCATTGGTCACTGGCACTAAATAAGTACCATTTGATGTCAATTAGGGTTCCGTCCTTTTTGTGTTGTGCAGTATTGCCATTGGTAACTGGCCCTAAATAAAGCACAATTTCATGTGAATGACGGATCCGTCCTGTATTGTGTTGTGTTGTATTGTCATTGGTTACTGGCCCTAATTAAAAGGCCATTTCATACCAATACGGGTTCTGTCCTCTATTGTATTGTTTTGTATTGTCATTGGTCACTGGCCCTAAATAAAGGACCATTTCATGTCAATAAGGGTTCTTTGCAAGATTGTGTAGTGTTGTATTGTCATTGGTCACTGGCCCTAAATAAAGGACCATTTCATGTCAATAAAGGTTCTGTACTGTATAGTGTTGTGTTGTATTGTCATTGGTCACTGGCCCTAAATAAAGGACCATTTCATGTCAATAAGGGTTCTTTCCTAGATTGTGTAGTGTTGTATTATAATTGGACACTGGCCCTAAATAAATTACCATTTCAGGTCAATATGGGTTCTGTCCTAGATTGTGTTGTGTTGTATTGTCATTGGTCACTGGCCATACATAAAGGACGATTCCATGTCAATAGGGGTTCTATACTTTATTATGTTGTGCTGTATTATCATTGGTTTCTGACCCTAAATAAATGACTATTTCATGTCAATAAGTGTTCTGTACTATATTGTGATGTGTTTTATTGCCATTGGTCACTGGACCTACATAAAGGATGATTTCATGTCAATAAGGGTTCTGTCCTGCATTGTGTTGTTTTGTATTGTCATTGGTCACTTGACCTAAATAAAGGACAAATTTATGTCAATAAGGATTCTATCCTGCATTGTGTTGTTTTGTGTTGTCATTGGTCACTGGACCTAAATAAAGGACAATTTCATGTCAATAAGGGTTCTTTCCTGTGATGTGTTGTGTTGTATTGTCATTGGTCACTGGCCCTAAATAATGGACTATTTCATGTCGATAAGACTTCTGTCCTGTATTGTGTTTGTATTGTCATTGGTCACTGGCCCTAAATAAAGGACCATTTCATGTCAATAAGGGTTCTGTCCTGTATGGTGTTGTGCTGTGATGTCTTTTGTCACTGACCCTAAAAAACGACCATTTCATATAAATATGGTTTCTGTCCTGTATCGTATTCTGCTCTATTGCCTACATGTATGTATTCAATAAAAAGAAAGCAAAATAACTGTTACACATTCATAAACTTGAAAAAAATTACCTGTAGACAGGTTACATTCCAATCAAGGTGGTGTGTGAATTATGTCAAAAGTACCATAACTATGAAACACTAGTACCTACTAGTACACATGTTCCAGTGTTCCACAGAAGATGCTGAAGATAACTCACTACTCAGCATATTTCCAAACTCCATTTGGTTTCAAATTGAGATGAAAATAACATTATTCCACAGCCGAATGGCATCTCATTTTATTTACCGTACTGTTATTTGGGAAATTATTACCTCTGATCACTTTATTTATAATAATTCCCAATAATTTTCAACATTTTCGTGTGCAATTATTGATCGGAATTTCAATACTGTTGCTTATGGGCGCGGCCATTTTTTTATAATCATGTGATCAAATGTAGTCCAAAATTTCGCATGATGTACCAGAGGCGATTTATTTTTAGAATCGCCTGTGCACCCAGAGTGTCGCCCCCGGAATGTTGGAGTAATGGCCCTAGAATTATCTAAAATTTGTCATTTTAGTGGTTTCCGCTCTCTAAGCCCAACAGTTTTCATCCGATCTTCAACTTGCTAAAAATGTTTGTGGGATAATATCTTCCCCAAGTTCGATGATCAACTAAAACAGCCTGGTTTTGCAGAGTTATGGCCCTTGATTTATCTAAAATTGGCCATTTTAGCAGTTTCTGCAACCTATGTCCAACAGTTCTCTTCCGATCATCACCAAAGTTGATATTTTAAAGATTGTTTTTTATCCTAGAGGGGGCATAACTATTTTACAAACAGCTCTTGTTGTATTCTGAATTGAAGTATATTGACATACTGTAAAGCAGTTGTATACGTAGCTTATATTTTCTGAGAATGTTTGTGTTGATATTGTGAAACACATTGCTATACACGTATCATTAAAATGTCCATTTAGTGGACAATTTCTAAATATGTTGGTCTTGTAGCGTCAGTACGCATCAACGTTATTTAACCTTTAAAACACAATACTTTTCACGCAATACACTGTGTAGGTAAACAGTTTACATGGTTGACAATTTTGTTTTCGGATATAGAAAATGTCGTATTGATAAAAACCCGTTGGGTGCGGTCCGATAAGTAGTTTGAAAGCCAATTCAAAATATTTCCGGATATACCATACTGGTGAAGTTTGAAAATAAGCCCTTTATGCCAGACTCGATCGAATGCCTTTGAAATGTCACAAAAGACCATGCACGTGCTTTGTCATCAAAAGCTTTGCATATTTGATTGTAGATATCAATTAGTTGATAGGTAGTTGAGTGCCCCGGCAAAAAGCCAGACTGATATTTATAAATAAGTATTATTTATAATACTTATTTGAGTGTAAATAATTACACAAATATTTAAAAACAACTCGTTCCAAAACCTTGGACAGATGGGGCTGTAATTTGATGGATATGATGGTTATATTTTATTTGTTGTGAAACTGTTATTTCTTGTTACCGATTGCTAGTCTTAATATTTTAACAAAACTTACTGCAATGTATTATTTTTAAAGCGATTGTCAACCGGATGACTAAGTATCACGAAAAAAAAGAACACTTTCAAAAAATTGATTAAAACAATATTCCCGATGCATTACATCACTTGAAAAATGATGACACATTTTCATATTTTCAGTATTTTCCATTAAAAAAATTACCTGGGTATGTCTACAAGGTAAAACTAAAAATAACGTGTATATATTTATCACTATCATCACGTGATTATCCCACGCGTGACTGACGCATGCGCAGTTGTTTCAGTGTCGAATTCCAAATGGTAAGTATTAAAGGTTACGCATGCGCAAATAAATTCCTTGATTGTTACATATAAAATATTCAATGTTTGATCTCAATTTTCACCATGACCAAGCGACTTCCCAATATATCACCATACATTGTTAGAAAGATAAGGCCATAACCTTTTGAAAAAACATCATGTCAAAAATTTATATACGTTGTAACTCAAAATATTTACCTTAGAATAAACACACCGGTTTTGACAGGCATGGGGGCTGCCATTTTGTGCATGAATACATGGGCCAAAAGTATGAAGCTGGGAACCATTTAAGCTAAAGTCGTGCCTAAAACTGTCTTTTTTTCTTATTTCTTACATATATACCTTTAAATTGATACCAAAACATATCATTTAAACTGTATTTTTAAAATCAAATGCATTATACACTGAACCCTATGTGTTTATTATCTAACTGACAGCATGTAACCCTGAGGATGTGACTTCCGTTTTGGTGTAATTTGACCTTATAGACAAATGTCAGTCTATTAATAAAACACGCAGGTAATTTGCACAAGTCCCATGTTTTTCATTAATAACTGTACTTCGAAAAGTCACATCAATTGTCATAAACTGGGCAAGTCATTTTTATGGCCGTCTATGAAACATGTACATTATTTGAAGTTTGAAATATATAATACATTCAACAATTTACAAACTCAAAATTACTTGTTTCGTTTCTGACTACTAATAAGTAAATAAGCACAGTACAACCATGCTACTTTGTTTATAATTGCCTATGTTTTCTCAATGTCTTTATTCAATCCTGATACCACAATAGCATAGCTTTATTAGACGACCCACGAAATGCATGGGAACATCATTCCTTTTACGGGAAACTAGGTCACGAAATGTCTTTAGCATTTGGTGTGTTTCTTTTCGCGCGGAACTTGTTATATTGTTAGACCGGGAACTCCGCGGTATTTTTTAAATGGAAAAGCCCATTGTACGGATGAGATTCGTAGCTTGAATGGGTAACTTAACAGACAAAAGCTTAATTTTAGGGGTCATATAGTTGTTATTGTATAAATATTTATAATTTTTTTAAACTTTTATGCTGATATACGTTGAGCACCTGAACTGTGCATAAAAAGTCATGATCTGGTTGACAATCCCTTTAAACTGTAGTTGATAAAATCAAGAGCACGCATCGTATGACCTACTTTTGACTCAGTAGGCAACGAAGCATTTACAAAGATGTTCCTAATCGACGCGTCATCACTTATTCTGCATGGTCTGTTCATGGCATAACTATCGTGAAAAAAATCACTGTTTGTTACTTAAAAAAATAATTGTTATTAAGATGTAGTATACTATTGAATGAGAAGCAACACTATAAAGGTGAGCAATTGAACTTACATTCAAAAAATGATTACTGCTTTAGCAAACATGCACTCATAAATCACATGTTTTTAGTTTATTTTGTTGCCAAAAGTCTTTCTACGCTGTCGTCGTTTTGAATAAACAGCTGTGGTGTTTTATGTTTGTTTCATGTTCTCTGTATTGTACACTCGTTGAAGATTCAGTGACGGATTACGCCTTGTTGAACAGGAGATTGCACTATTGTTGGTGCAGCTGGAGTTGTACAATAAATAAAGACATTTCGACGATTTATTATTGGCATCAATATGATATCAAATGAGATTATGCTTGCTCGAAAATTATGAAAAGCTTCATTACTACGATGTCCTGTGCGATTTTTGCGGCCTGCTTTCGCCACATGTCACTGAGCGAATCTATTGTGTGGGAATGTCACTGCCACATCATATTTATTATACGTGCTGTGTTTTATCCAGTAGAACAAAATGGTATTATCAGTTTGAAATAAAATGGCATAATGAAAATATCATTTTAAACAATGATACAGTAAAAAGAAGCGCTCAACATCTTATGCTAGTAATAAATGTTGCGGACTTTATTGTTATCCAATGTATTTCCCTTTGTAGTATGGCCGCTTTCCTCCATGTCGTCTGTGTCATTTGTCGGAGCTACAAAGTATTTTTTTTAGTTTACTTATGTATCACTTTTCATCACCATGACCTAGATATCTTTTAAAAATAACTAAATACAACTTACAACAAATGTGATAGTTTGATAGTTCATTTCTAATACTTTAGGCATTATGCCCATGGGTATACATTGATACACATCTTTAAAATAAATACAATGCATCGGTAAATAGCATACAGGTTCACATACATAAACATATATTTATAATGTCAATAAAAGGTGTAAAAATTCACAGGGCAATATTTTCTATGCATTTTAATTAATGTCATACATATCATTTCTGCAAATACTTACACATAGTATAAAGATTCGTTTTGGCTATACAATTAATACGTACATCTTTACATGATATTTATAATTGTTTTGGACCTGTGGTTGCGCAACAAACAGTGACAGACTCGTCAATACCGCATACATCTGGATCTGAATATAATGAGTAATAGTATGCTCGCTGAATATACTGGCAATAAGCCGCGCAGGTGATAGTCATATAATAGAGGCAGTGGCGGCTGAGAATGCAGAACTGTTATAATACTTTTAAATGCAGAACAAGTCAGTAAGCGGTGGCCACACCTATATTTACCTAACGGTAACGTGTCTCTGTGGTCTGCTAAGATACGTGTATTTGAATATACGTTGTACATTCCGTGTGTTTTAAATATAGACACTAGGACACTCCAGCTGCCTCGTCGGGAAAAAAATTCTTATTTGCCGAACGTAGTCCTTTATTAACGATCAGTGACCAAGATCCAATACAGCACAATGAAAAGCATTGAAAGCGCAAGTTTGTTGAATATTAAAACATAAATAACCATACCTGTCACATTTTTTTCAAAATTCAAATTTTATTTGCCTCAGATGTTCTACATCCATACCAAAGCGCTTGTTTTTTTCTGTGTACATAATCACACTATTTTAGAATTCATGTCTGCTAAAGTGAAAATTTGACAACACTGCGCAACGAACACGTTTCAACATAACGAAATATCATTAATAACCATTATCGTGATAGCACGATGATACAGCAGATTCATCTTCAAGTACTTTAAGAGGAATATCTTTCCCAAGTGTTTCCGAAAGGAAACTACTTCTTATGTTATAAAAACTCACTTGAAGTTTAAAGAGTTACTTTAGTATATAAACATTATCGAGCTCTTATCAATAGCTAAAATGGTTTTGAGTATGCGTCAAAACGCGCATAAAGCCGTTTATGTAGAGAGAGAGATAGGCGTTGCACGTGCGATTTCTATAAATACTACATTGTTAGCGTATGTACAAAATTGTACTTTGATGTTTATATTAAACAGACTTTTATATTATGAGTTATATGAGATAATTTGTGGTAGAGGTGAAATACATTACCATCAACGTCATGTTTTCTGTCATTTTGCATTTCTACTAGACACATTATGAAAAGGGAGTTAAAACTTGTAGATTTCCATTTACGTCCCTTTGTATATTTGAGAGAATGAAAAACTGTGAAAGCAGTCCTCTTCTGATGTCCTCTGCATATCTCTTGCGTCGTTTGTCTATTGCTCATTTCTAATGTCTGTTGTTGTTCCTTGTTTCTTTTGCTTGTTTATTTGTGTATTGTGCTCATTTCTAATCTCTGTTGTTGTTCCTTGTTTCTTTTGCTTGTTTATTTATGTATTGTGCTCATTTCTAATTTCTGTTGTTGTTCCTTGATTCTTTTGCTTCTTAATTTGTATATTGTGCTCATTTATAATATCTGTTGTTATTTCGCGTATCTTTTTCTCGATTATTTGTGCATTGTGCTCATTTTTACTGTATTTTGTTATTTCTTTTGCTTTTGTCTCGATTATTGGTGTACTGTGCTCATTTCTAATGTATTTTGCTATTTCTTGTGTCTTTTTCTCTATTATTTGCATATTGTGCTCATTTCTAATGTCTCATGTTATCTAGTATGTCTTGTGTTATTTCTTGTATCGTTTGCTCTTAGTGTGTATTTTGCCATTTCCGGTGATGTTTGAATAGAAATGTCAAACGGTGTGAATGGAAAAAGAGTCTGAAGTCAGTTTTACAAATTTGGCACAAAATTCATTTTATTTTATGTTTGTTCATTAAAAACTATGCAAAATGGTGGCAAATATTTCAACATTAGCTATAAAAGAAACAAAGCAATATTATTCTTCAAATAAAACAACTTGCTCGCAAAATAATAAATACAAAACTACACATGTATAGTAATTATAGTAATTTTTAAATTTATTCAAAGTTATTTAAATTATGCAGTACATGTTTTATACGCAAGAATCTCTATATCGCTTTTAAGTAAGGTTTCAGACTCTTAATACAAATATCAAGTAAAAAAACTGAGTTCATACGACAATGTTCAACACATTACGTTTATTTTTCGCTTTCTTCCAATGCAGAGGTGTAGTTTCAAATTATATTATTTATTTTTTTCGCTTAATGTTTCCACACAAACATTAGACACATAATATGAAGCGTTGGAAAGATATCAAAATAAGTTTCATCGAAGTATTTATGCAAGGTGACATAAGCATCATAACTGTGTCTAACTTCGTATATGACGATACAAGTCCATATGCAGTGTCAAATATATGAATGCCCGCATGCGTGGTTTAATTAAACTACTTGCGGTTCAAAGCGGTAAATCATTAACACGTATGGCTGGTACACAATGAACATTTCTTTCAATTACAACTTATAAATGCTAAATACGTTGAAAACCATAATAAGTGCACATACAGATAACAATATATTCGTCTTGAAAGATGTTGACAACATGTTTCTTATAGCTTCTAGGACAAATCTTAACATACAAGAATGCAACATTTAATTCAAAATCAACTCTACATGAAACAGCCACACACATTATGAATTTGTGATTTAAAAAATACTAACTTGTAGGAAGTTTTTGAATAAGAATATACTGACAACTAGATTGAGGTACTGTAAAGTTATAAGCATAACGTCATAAGCTGTTTAGAAATGTATTTTGAAATCGACTAATAAACATTTACAGTGCGCTGTTTATTGTCTGATATGACCATGGCTCAACATGTATCCATTATTATATGACATACATTTATCCATATATTAGTGCATTCACTCCATACACAAACCATCAAGTGTGAACTTGACCATCATAAGTAATGTATCTATCACACAGTGCGTTTAAACGTGCAATTTATTATGAAATCTTACAGAACAATGTTAATTTAGCATATACGAGATATGAAAGCCGGATTATATATTTATAACAAACGATTTCCCCCCTTAACATTTATTACAAACGATTTTCCCACTTAACATTTAAAACGATTTTCCCTTTTAAAATTTATTTAAAACACAAATTTCCAGTTAACATCTCATCGATACTATACTTTTTTATTTAAAAAAATGGATTCAATCTTATATTCATTATTGATTTCATTTTCTTTACATATAATTTGTGTTTTCTTTTCTACCACTGAACTCTTCTAGCTTTAAGTAAATGTCTTTAAAAGTAAAAACAATTGGCACAATTATTGTAAGAATTATTTTTATTTCAAATCACACACGAGTTTGATGTTTTAAAAATGTTTCCGTTATAAACAAATATATACATATAGTGAATCAGTGTGTCAGTGTAGTGTTGTGTAGTACACGACAAGTTTTAAAGGATAGAATATTTAAGTAAGTTAGTGAAGTTGGGTTTTGCGATACATGTCTTACAAAATCATTGCTCCTTGACGCTCAATATAACGGACGTTAAAAAAGATGAACTCATACGCACTATTAAGCATATCACATTATCACATGCAAAATATTGTAATAAATATCACATGTTGTATCACAGCTGTTTTTATATTACAATTTAATATTGTCAAAAGCCTTGACTTAACTGAACAAAAACCTACTACTCATCATGTGACAACAACCAACCAATCAACTAACAGAAAGTCCAATGTGCAGTTTTCTTAAAACAATACTGTGTTAAAAACACCATCACATTTTAAATGTATAAATCCTGCAAATACACATGTAGATTTCTGAACAATCGTGCTCACAAGCCGAACTGTGTAAAGCCGGATTTTATTACAACTACGAGGTCTGGGCGTGGTGACTTCAGCGGCTGATCCACGCTTGACCGCAGCATATCTACAAACGTATTCGGTACTTTCTAAGGCCTAGTATACTTGACGGTTACTTAAACGATTTCAAATAAATATAGAGTCTTTTGTCTCGCAATAACACATGAAAGGCCATGCAGTTTACAGCACTTTCGATGTCGTTCTCTCATAAGTAGATTGTACCAAACCATTTCGACTCTTGTATCATCATATAGACACATATGTTTTACTTGGTAACGTCTCCCGTCACTGCCAATATGTACAGCTGCGAGAATCATAATATACTTTCTGGATGCTGTTCTTTCATGGCTTTATTTACCTCAATAATCCATTTTTTAATCCATAACGCCTTTTCATCGTCCATTAATTCGTTCTCTTTGATATATTTCTGAACGTCATTGTACGCATACGACTCGTTCACGTTCCGCCATGTTCGCCAGGTGCGCGCGGACTCAGAACGAGGCTTTGAATTATCATTGGTTGACAAATTCGGAGTCACTTTGTCATCATCCATTCTCTCATGCGACATTTCCGACGGGACTTTGTCCTCCATTGTTATGGACATATCTTTCGACGTCGGCGTTTCCCTAAGTGCACCGACCTGTCGTGCAGCTTTATGATGCTCCGCCTCAAACTGATGATCCACTTCCTGTTTCAGTTTTTTAATCTTTTCTTTATATTGCTCTTCGTGCCACCTTCGGAACTGCTCTATTTTCTTTCTTATAGAGAACGATTCGTCCGCTTTCCCCTTTACATCGTCCGTCCGCTGTTTCCTTTCGGCACGCTTGTACAAGCCCATCTGGTTACTCTGGATGCTGAGCTCTTTGATGTCAACGTTTCTATGATCCAAGTCGTGTTCGTTGAAGCTATTGCTCTTCCGCCCGTGCCGACCACGAGGTCGCTTCTCCTGGGCGGGGGAGGAGCTCGTGGGGAGCTTCTGGAGGCTGGAGAAAGTCGCCTCGTGACGCAGTTCCGGTTCGTGTTTGTACTCAACCACATTCCCGGAATTTCTGGAAAGCCTCGACTGTTCGCGATTCAGCGTACCGGAAGGGTCAACGTTCGTTATTTGAGTATGCAAAACGTAGGGCGTGGCAACGTCAGTCACTCGCTGAATATGGGACACATACGGGGTACGGATTTCTTTCCGTTTGAGGCCCCCGAAGGGATACACGTTCTCCTTTTTGTCGCTTCCAGAAGTAGCGTTGAGCGTCAGCTGAGGCGACCCGGGGGTTCCGATGGGAGGCAAGTGCTGCTGACTCTCCTGCAACAACGAAAAGAAAACATTCAAATAAAAGTTATAAAACCATTATTCCTCTGTTTTGAGTGCGACAACAATATCGGCGCTTTCAATTTTAAAGGATTTTCTCAAATGCGTTAAAATTCACGACGGAGTTATGATCCGAGTTCAGCTGTTTTGATAAGGGGTACCCGATGTTGGATCCGACCCAGGCGTGCTTGCTCCGGTTATGATCTAGATTGTCAAGTACTAACATAACACCTTTTGAACTGGTGCGTCGTGTGTTGAAATCATTGTTCGAAAGCTGTCAAAGGGACCTGTTCACACATTGACGAATTGAAAAAAATTGAACTTTTGTCAACGATGCCAAAAATAAAAGAACAGTGTATACAAGGAAGCAAAATAACATTACGGACCTACAAATATCCTGTAAAAACCCTTTTAGCTTATGAGTAATCATCAGTTGAAATTAATAAAATTATTAAGCGTTTGTAACGCTAAACGATGGAATATTTTGGAGTGTTTCTGTGTTTTTTTCGTTGAAGCTGTTGATATCACGTGGAACACAAAGTAAATAACACAGCGTGGAATATAGAAGTCGGAATGTCCGAGTAGTTAATGCGCTGGCCTTTAAATCCGGAGGTCCTGGGTTTGAACCCCGGTGGGATCTTTTTTTTCTTTTCTTTTTTTTTTATGAATACTTTTATTGTTATTATACTTGAGCTTTTTAGTTCCGATGCTGAAATCTTTCAAGTTAAGATATTAAATGGCATACTTCAAAAAATGCGAAAATCTGTCAATAAGTCCCTTTAATAAACACATTCTGTTCATTAGAAATATAAATGGTATTTTGATGTGCACATTATCGGGTTTCCTGCGTTTAGGTGAATAAATATGTATAGAATATCAATGTGAAATTCGAATACCATAATTAACTGTTTAATTTGTGTATGGCTGATTGATAATAATCACCGTAGCATGCTGTTCAATGGATTTTAGCCAGCGTTACAAAAATATTCCAAAATTTTGTAGCGATAACATGTCAACGATCAGCGGGTCGATCTGTCTTGTTTACACTTTGTATTTTAGGATAATATTCACGTACTTCTATCTCGGATTACACCTAACAAGTGTATCGCACCAAATTTGACACGTCGCCAAATCAGCTTTGTCTTTAAAAGGGCTTATCGGATAAAATGCAGTGTTAACACTGCAAGTAAGTAGAAATTCAATAATCTCCCCACAGATTCGCCTTCTAACATGTTCGCAAGCAAGGATCGATACAGGAATTCTACCAGGAACACAAGAATGAAAGCGACGAAAGAATGTTATATAATAAATGTGTATTGACCATTATTTAAAAGAATTACAAAGAATTAATATTAATCGGTAGACAAAAAGTGTATCATTCAAGGCACTATGTGTACGAAAAGGCACTCAATAGGTTTATTACAAAAAAATCTGACATATTATAAAAAAGGAAAACAATGAAGTATATCCCCTTTCATTAAACTGTCTCGTATGCACTTGATTCACGGTGAGAGACCTTGTCAGTATTATACCCATTATATCTATTGGTCAACAAGCCCTTGTCAGTATTATACCCATTATATCTATTGGTCAACAAGCCTTGTCAGTATTATACCCATTATATCTATTGGTCAACAAGCCCTTGTCAGTATTATACCCATTATATATATTGGTCAACAAGCCCTTGTCAGTATTATACCCATTATATCTATTGGTCAACCAGCTCTTGTCAGTATTATACCCATTATATCTATTGGTCAACAAGCCCTTGTCAGTATTATACCCATTATATCTATTGGTCAACAAGCCTTGTCAGTATTATACCCATTATATCTATTGATCAACGAGCCCTTGTCAGTATTATACCCATTTTATCTATTGGTCAACGAGCCCTTGTCAGTATTATACCCATTATATCTATTGGTCAACCAGCTCTTGTCAGTATTATACCCATTATATCTATTGGTCAACAAGCCCTTGTCAGTATTATACCCATTATATCTATTGGTCAACAAGCCTTGTCAGTATTATACCCATTATATCTATTGATCAACGAGCCCTTGTCAGTATTATACCCATTTTATCTATTGGTCAACGAGCCCTTGTCAGTATTATACCCATTATATCTATTGGTCAACGAGCCCTTGTCAGTATTATACCCATTTTATCTATTGGTCAACAAGCCCTTTCGGTTAAACTGAAAACCTGTTCCAATGTCTGTAACTATGAACGCATGACAAGACCCTTCGGTAATTAAGAAAAAATATTAGCATGTCTCATTGGCCATTACAGACACTTTGGTATTAAATATCAGCATTTTATTAACTTGTCTCTTTTCTCATAAAAAGGCCTTAATATTAAACCTTATTGCATAATGCTAAAACATAATGTGTTTTAACCTGTTTGCCATGTAAAAGGCCTAAACTTTAGAGTGTTAGTTATTATCTTTTTACACTATTAACTAGTACTTACAATTACTTATACATAGTGTGTATGTCGAATTAAAATTGTCTTAGTTAAATGATAATGTAGTGTGTCTATTGAATTAAAGTGCATAGTTAAATGATAATGTATTGTGTCTATCGAACCAAAGTGCATAGTTCAATGATAATGTAGTGTGTCTATCGAATTTTAGTGCATAGTTAAATGATAATGTAGTGTGTCTATCAAACTACAGTGCATAGTTAAATTATAATGTAGTGTGTCTATCGAACTTAAGTGCATAGTTAAATGATAATGTAGTGTGTCTATTTAATTAAAGTGCATAGTTAAATGATAATGTATTGTGTCTATCGAACTAAAGTGTATAGTTCAATGATAATGTAGTGTGTCTATCGAATTTTAGTGCATAGTTAAATGATAATGTAGTGTGTCTATCGAACTAAAGTGCATAGTTCAACGATAATGCAGTGTGTCTGTCGAAATCAGTTCAGACGGAAAACCTCATTCTTACATCTTCTTGGGGCTTTCTTTGATTTAGTTCTCAAATTCGATGATTTAATATACGAGGTAATTCAATACATTTGTAAATCGTAGATACATGTGAGAAGACTTGCAGATATATAACATGTATGTTTTACAGATTGGTTGCATGTGTTACAAACGCGTTATATTTAAAAATAAAACTTAATATCTCTGACTGTCATAAAAAAATGCGTTTCAAACTTTGTCATTTTCTGTATTTCCTTTATATTGTTAAAATATCACTAAACCATTGTTTTAAGTGAGATGGGATTGTTATTATGTTATTTGATACGTTTTAAGATGTCGAGAAATACAGACCATAGAACAGCGTGCATAAACTTGTTCAGATGGTGTATAAATTACTGTGAACAGCATGGCAGTATATAGTTAATCGGGAAGTGTCAAAACTATCACTATACTTGACTGTAGAAAAGAGCAAATACAGCACTCACCGGGCAATAAGCCGCGGAAAAATGCAGTATAACTAATACAGAATCAAAACAGTTATGCTACCTCTTGGTTAAAAACAATCTTTAAAATATCAAGTTTGGTGATGATCGGATGAGAACTGTCGGACATAGGGAGCAGAAACTGCTAAAATGGCCAATTTTAGATAAATCAATGGCCATAACTCTGCAGTTCCTGGGCTGTTTTGGTTGTTCATCGAACTTGGCGAAGGTATTATAACCTCAAACTTTTTCATCAAGTTTGATGAAAACTGTTGGGCTAAGAGAGCGGAAACCGTTTAGATAATTTAAGCGATTTGGCTGATTATCGAACCTGGCCGAGATATTTTGCCCGGAAATATTATCTGCAAGTTTGGTGAAGATGTGATGAAAACTGCTGGATTTAGAGAGCGAAAAGGGCTAAAAAGGGCTAATTTTAGATAATATAAGGGCCATAACTCCACAATTACTGGAGCGATTTGGCTGTTTATCGAACTTGACTGAGATATTATGCTGATAAACATGTTCATGAAGTTTGGTTAAGATCGGATGAAAAATGTTGGACTTAAAGAGCGGAAACGAAAGTGATCTACCGACCGACAGACCGACCGACCGACAGACAGACCGACCGACATTAGCAACGCAATATACCCCGCCATTTTCGATGGGGGGGGGGCATAATTATGTCCGACGTTTAAATAATCACTGATGATTCGTGAACATCTTGATCAGAAAACGTATATCAAGTCTTATGCAAAATAAGTTAATTTTTAAATCACATGATCATGTAACTCAAAAGAACTACCGTGTAACTTTCGAAATTAAAAAAGATCAAAACAACATGAAAGAGTAATCTTACAACGTGCAAACCGCATATTTGATGTAGAGATAGAGAAGACACTCTTAAATTCTGCTTTGCCAAACGTTGATTATTAAATATAGTTATGGTTATTTTTTCCAGAAAAAAAAGCTTGTAGTTTCCAATTCCAGCAATATTTACTAGTATGATACCTGGGTCTTAAACTGCAGCTCCCGCTGTTCCCGGGACAGTATTTTTTTCACGCCGGCGCGCCGCTTGATCGCCATTTTCGAGGCGCCCCCTTTACTTCCGGTGGACACTTCTATTGTGCGTCGCGTATAGTCTAGATCCGGTCTGTGCGTTGGCGACACTATACCGTCGTCATTTGTAACCGCTGTGGAGTATTTCAACATTTCCGGTAACACTATTTCAAACACTTCGATACATTAACTTCAGCGTTGAAAACGGAAGTTACAGTCATTAAGCTGATCAGGTAAATATTTTAGAATATTTAGTTGCCAACTGTGTAAGTTAATTGATTTATTTTCGAGCATGCGTTTTCCAACACCAATTCAAAAAGTCACACCAAATGACGTCATCATCAGTGAATCAGTATGAACGTCTATGAATTTTCGGATAGAGATTGATAGATTTCCAACTGATCACTGGTGGCTGATGCAGCCGGCTCCATCATCTATACGGCGGTCCCACGTCCTGCTTGGAATTTAAGTCCATCTAGAAATATAAATGAAAGTATTATTAAAGCCATGTGTTCTGTGTTTAATTCAGTTTCCCTGAAATTTCCCCAAAATTTCACTTGTGTATGTTATAACAGAACAGAGGTACATCTACTAACCCAAAAAAGAAACTGGCCCTTTTTGCTAAGGTAGTTTTTGGAGTAGATCGATTCGCCAAGTCAAACCTACGCATGTATGGTACCAAAATTTAACTTTATAATGTTTCCGTTCAGAAACGTTTTTACTCGTACTTTCAGTGTTTGTTTCGGAATGAAGCGGGTTAAAAGTAAAACTCAGAAACGGAGTTTGCAATACGAAGAGGTATAGCTTTAATAATAGCTGTCCAGATTCTTGTCTGAGTTAGTGTAGATGCACAGTGTACATTACTGCGCAGCACGAAGAGATATCGCTTTAACAATAGCTGTCCAGATTCTTGTCTGAGTTACTGTAGATGTCCACAGTACATTACTGCGCAGCACGAAGAGATATAGCTTTAATAATAGCTGTCCAGATTCTTGTCTGAGTTACTGTAGATGTCCACAGTACATTACTGCGCAGCACGAAGAGGTATAGCTTTAATAATAGCTGTCCAGATTCTTGTCTGAGTTACTGTAGTTGTCCACAGTACATTACTGCGCAGCACGAAGAGGTATAGCTTTAATAATAGCTGTCCAGATTCTTGTCTGAATTAGTGAAGATGCCCACAGTACATTACTGCGAAATATGTAATCCTATTTAAGACGTCTTTTATTAGTCGGTATAAGATTACATTTTTATATTTCAAATGACATCGACATACAGGTTCACCGTTTCAGAATATACTAGTAACTTGTCTAAATTGAACATTCGCGTAAATGTGTATATAAAAACGAACGCTTCTTCCAACAACATGAATGATTTCAAAGTCACACACGTCACAAAATTACAAAACAAATATATATTTGACATATACCAATCCAAACGTGTTTTCGAGTGGCCCCATTGGTGACTATAATTATCAATGTGTAAATGATCACCGTTCGTCCTGTGTATAACATTTATATAAACCCTGTAAAGGTGCTGTTCAAATCACTGTCACACGACTTACATAAAACGCTTCTTTATCCGTCTTACTTTTGTCAATAATGTGTGGCAACACTTCCATATCAACCTGCCGCTAACATTAAAACATTTAAACAAAAACTCGCTGTGTATAAATAATTTATTGAGAAGCTATTATTAGCTCTAGTTACGACAATATTAAATATTCTTTCCAATTATTTTCTCCTGAGCTGACAACAAGTCAAACAATCACGGAATGTAATTATACACCGCAGATAATCGCTATATTCATTTTCAAACAGAAAGAAAGTTCTTTTGTTTCATTTGACAGGGGACCTAGTTAATTGGTTCGCCAATATGAAGTCACGGGCGCGCGCTTTCCATTCGGATTACTTCTTGCGAGACCCTCGATTATCAAATACGTACTTTGTACTTTGGTAGTCTTTGAGTGATTGCGGGTGTCTAGATTAGGTCCCTTGGTGCATTTGATAATTTGATTGTTTCGTTTAATTAAATTCTATTGATAAATTGGTTCAAGAAATTTTTGTTTGTTAGTCATACTTGAAAGACATTTGTTGATAATAAATATATATAAGCTGTTGACTACTAGACTATTATATTGTAGTACAAAGAATATATTTAACAATTAAAACGTTACTTTGGCATCGATTTTGCGGTCCCTGCATGAACTGGCGTGTGTCGTGTGTGTTTTTCATAGTTGCGGTTATTTGAAGTTTTTTTCATTCAGGAAGAGAAAAGCAGTTACCATGGTTATGTTTAACATAATGTTGCTATGGTTACGTGAAACTGTGACGGCAAAAAGATTATTATTAAGAACAAGATGATGATGATTTCGAGGATGACGATGATGATGATAATGATGACGACGACGATGATGATGATGATACTGATGATGATGATGATGATTAATTGATGATGAAACTTTCGCAAAACATTTTGACTTTTTCGTGTAAATATTATCTGGTTAACAAGAAAAGAATGAAATTAGTGCCCACTACTGCATAAGATAAAAAAATATTGCTGGTACTCGAGAAAAACGGAGTTTTTCATGAAAAGTTACTAATCTTCATGAAAATTTTCTAACTTTCCAGAAAATATCAAGCCTATCGCAAAACTTATTTAATAGGGTCTTTAAATTATCGTGTGCAGTTCAATGCACTACGTGAAATGTTCCATTTTAATATGGAGACCATAAGTGACTGAGACAAAAACGTTTTCATGATAGTCAACATTTCACGAAAAGTACAATTTGGTTATCTTAAGCAACAAACTCCTCGCAGCGGTTACCTCCCCTATCGGTTAACGGTAACCACTGCCATCACAAGTAAAATCCTTCCAGATCTGTAAGGATTACGTGTTTGTAACTTTAACTTGTTTAATGCAACTCAGTGCAAAATTCTACATAATTGGACATTTTATATATCGTTTGCAGTCAATAATGAACACAGGAAAAGAAAATAACTAATTAAAACCATAAATAATGTCTAGAAGATTTAAATCGATTATCATCACGTGGTTTGTTATGACGGCAGGGATTTGAATAGAGCTATGCTCGGAACCAGTCAAAAGTCTGCGTGGGGGTTGCTTAAGGTTACAATATCCTAATTCCAATCCTTATGTAATTTAATGTAAAAGCGATAACTTTAACCAAAAATAAATGCAACATTTTGCATATAGGGACCCTCATAACCATACCTTTTCTTAAAGAGCTTTCTAAGCTGAATTGATTTAAGCAATAAAAAAGGTTATGTCATGCATTATGTAAGAAAGAACTCGACACTAAACAAAGTTGACTGTTTTATCACCATCATTTTAGCGGCTAATTTCTAGTTGAATGTAACCCGCCTCTGCGCAAGTGTCATGCTGTAGTCTCCGATCTTAAAACATCTCAGTGATTTATTTGTGCATACCAATGCTTACCCTACCAACATCATCAAAAAAGAATATCAAAGCAAGTGTCTAAACCTAAAAACATGTCTTCGAGTTAAACTTGTAGATTTATTTAGAGAGTACAGCCCTACATGACTTATTCATTTAGTGTATTGTGACCTTAAGCAGAAGGTTACGCATGCGCAAATAAATTCTTTCTGTGTTACATATAAAATATTCAAAATTTGATCTCACTTTTCACCATGACCAGCTACTTTCCAATATATCACCATACATTGTTGGAAGATGAGGACATAACCTTTTGAAAAAACAGCATGTCAAAAAATTATATGTGTTGTAACTCAAAATATTTACCTTAGAAAAAACACACCGGTTTTGACGGGCATGGAGGCTGCCATTTTGCGCATGAATACATGGGCCAAAAGTTATGAAGCTGGGAACCACTAGATAAAAAGTAGTGCACAAAACAGCCTTTTTTCTTATTGCTTACATATATACCTTTAAAATGATACCAAAACATATCATTTAAACTGTATTTTACAAATTTTATGCATCCTGCACTCAACCACATGTGCTTATTTATCTAAATGACAGCATGTAACCCTGAGGATGTGACTTCCGTTTTGGGGTAATTAGACCAGAAGCTTGCCACCATATTTATAGAACCCACACCTGTCAGTTCATTTGACTCAGGTTACATTGCACTAAGTTACTGCGTGGTACTCCGCCTTTCTCTGCACAGTATAAAGTAACAAAATAATCGAAGCCCATGCACCGAAAAATAATCTTAGAGGTAAACCCTTTCTGTTTTTGACATGTGTTGTATGAGATATTTACATGTCCACCCTTGTTGTGCGTTTTTGCATTCCAATGACGTCATCAGTAACGACCCAATACTTTCCCATTGTTCTAGCGACGTTTTAGGTATCACCTTTCACGACTAAGCATATGGTAAATGTATTTTTTTTTGGTAATCAGTTATGAAGATTTAAGTCCTACTTCATGTAAGGAAAGATCTTTGAACAAGAAAGGTACATGGTGGTGCTCAAAAGAAGCAGATTTTCTAATAGTTCGATACATCCATGGTATTTATCCTTTTAATGCCAATTATTTTTAACATGGTACCATTCTGCGTTTGCCACTGAATATTTACAACATTTGCGGCAATCTATTGCTCGGGTTATTCAACCGTTTATCTGGGGAGACCAGGGTGCAGCACACTGCTGTTTTAATCCTGACCTTTCCTGACCTACACGTGTAGTATAAACTATAAAATAGGAATTCCTTGTGGTCAACAATAAGCAATCGGCTATCAAAGGACGTTCACTCAAGGATTTCCTGCTCAAACACATGTATGTAGCAGCAATTGTCCAAGACCACTAAGAGAACATGAGTAACATAAAATTCCCAGGAGGGGGGGGGGGGGGCTAGGTAAGTAGTCACTGCGATAGTCTGTAATACATACGGGGATATCCTGGTCGATCACAAGTATTGTCCAAGACCACTAAGAGCACATGAGTATGAGACAGAGGTGGGGTTGAACATTGGGATCCTCAGGGATTGAGGGAAGGGTTCCCGGTCACCACGACAGAAGAGCACATGAGTATGAGACAGAGGTGGGGTTGAACATTGGGATCCTCAGTGATGAGGGGACGGATTCCCGGTTACTATGACAGAAGAGCACATGAGTATGAGACAGAGGTGGGGTTGAACATCGGGTCCTCAGGGATTGGGGGACGGATTCCCGGTCACTATGACTGTCTGTAAAACATGGCAGGCAGACGTAGGAGAATTTCACGATCCCCAAAGAGAACACTTTCATTTTGTGCTTTGGCCATAAACATTTCTATTGACCGAAATGACAGTTAAGTTAAAAGCCCACAGGTCCGACCGCCATGTACAATTTGGTGATTTTTGATTAGGACTGGAGCTGTGCTGCGGTCGAAACTGACGCCTCATTAAGTGTAACTTGACAATTTAGCCCCAGTGCCTAAAACCTCTCGCCTCAGTTAGCCGCTCCATGTCATTGCTGTGTCGTCGTAACAAATCTAAAATGCCCTAAATTTATTGGTTTTGGCTGATCGTCTTTATGAACATTCAACTACTCATTGCTTAATGGATTTATATTGAAATGTTCAACCACACATTTCTTAAAATGACGATGATTATTAAAACAGATACATGATAACAAATATATACACATAACATAGACATGGCCAGAAACATTTGTATTGACCGAAATGACAGTTAAGTTAAAAGCCCACAGGTCCGACCGCCATGTACAATTTGGTGATTTTTTATTAGGACTGGAGCTGTGCTGCGGTCGAAACTGACGCCTCATTAAGTGTAACTTGACAATTTAGCCCCAGTGCCTAAAACCTCTCGCCTCAGTTAGCCGCTCCATGTCATTACTGTGTCGTCGTAACAAATCTAAAATGCCCTAAATTCATTGGTTTTGGCTGATCGTCTTTATGAACATTCAACTACTCATTGCTTAATGGATTTATATTGAAATGTTTAACCACACATTTCTTAAAATGACGATGATTATTAAAACAGATACATGATAACAAATATATACACATAACATAGACATTTATTTAAGATATATAAACATCATAACGCATAACGTGATTTTAATGAATATATCCTTCAAGAAGCCATGTTTTGTTAAGCTGTAGATTTTACTGTATTAATAAAGGAATACATTTATTATTTAATCTTACCAACAGACTGTTATAATCTTGAAAGAACTGTAAGTACCTTGATTTGCATAATAATAAAACTTAATTGTATAACGATTAGGTCAGATTACGTTTCTCTATTAAATTAAAAAAAGAGTACCTGTCATAATCGAACAATGTCTTATTGGGAAAATGTGTGTTAGTGTTTAAACCAATGTCAGTTGTGTGACCACAGAGCGACCTACTTAAATACGTGTATATCTATTCACTAAATGAAACTAATTATACTTTGAATTAATCTTTAAAAAAAAATCAAGAGTTTAATATTAATATGAATGGTTTAAGCAAAATGGTATTATATATGCTGGGCCGATTTCATTAATTTACAGCAAGTTGCATTGAAATTTCGATGATTGCTGTTTTAATATTTTATTTTTTTTCGGCGTACCTGTCTAAGATCACTTTTGACCCAGATTTTCTTGCGATAATTATGCAGCGGGAAAATTGAATGCCAATAGAATTGGGCAAATTTTCTAATTCTAGGGAATGCAAACTTCAAACAATGGTTTAACGTATACCAATAACTGTTGCATACTTTTGGGGATAAAAAATTTACATAATTGTTTACATAAGCGGTTAAAATGAAGTAATAAACATATCTTCAACATATACTCTAGAACTGAGCATAAATATGGACGTATTTTCTTATTGTATGTCATGAATAGAATAGTATATTAATTCCCAGAATCAATCCACTATTTTGTTTAGCCTAGCGGCCCGCTCTGTTAATAACAATCGATTCTAGAAAGCGAGTTCAACACACGATCATTCTAAAATAGCGTGCGTTGAGCTGCCGGTGTATAGCTGTTATAATATACATGCCTCAATTAGCGTACAGAGAAACATAAGAGCGAATATTTCAATAAATGGGGAATTTATGTTTACAAACATACCGTGCATGTTAATTTGAAATTGAATTGCGCTGTGTTCTGTAAAGAAACAACGATAATTGTACATTTCTATCAACTTCTCCAGTAGATGTTAATCAATCTATAAAAAGATACATTTTAATAAATAACATGTTGTGAAATAAGTCTCGCCCGTAATATGTCGAAATGATATTCATGCTACTTTTACTTCATTTGTGTAGCATTAATACATTATTTGCAATGCCATTTATACACAGAAACCCTTGATACATAATATTCCTACCGAATATTATTTTAAATCGCCAAAGTCTACTGTAATATTTGTGTTATAAAAATGGAAGTCATCATTATTTCAAATAGGCTGAATGTTTTCTGAAGATAGCTTTTCCTGAGGATAAACAGTATAAATGATTCATTGACTTCGAAATGTGTACGTATTATGCATAGATAACTTCCAAGATGAAGGTAGGGCATATTACTTAAGAATAACTATACGCGTCTGACACTAAATACTTTTCAATCATTTCCCCAATTATTTTCGTACATTGTTAATGTGTTATATTCGGCTGACAAATTTATATAATAATGATGTTAACGTAAATTATTTAGGTTATTCATGTATCACTGGTGAAAAAATGGGGCGGTATGATCGGTTTATTCACGGTACAAATATTAATAATTATTGAATGAATCACAAATTAATTTGGGGATCCGAGTTTTCGTATGGTGTCCGGAATAGCTGTAGTCCGAGAAGTCTTCTTATATAGGTTGGGACCGAAAAATCTGGGGTCCGAGAACCGATCATCTTGGCCCTCTTGTATTATGTTTAGGTTAAAAATCATATCTCAATATTAATGTCAACGCCGATTGTCTTTTTTAAAGACATTTGTTGTTCATGTTGAGCTATTTTGTTAGAGTCAATAAATGTTCACTCGATTCCAGAGTGGTGAGTTTTTAAACATATGTCTAACAACGTGATCGATTCATTCAATACCACAGTTAATGGATAGACAACAACAATAATGTACAAAGATATAAAACGAACTTTACATGATAGTAAAACACGACAGCACAATACAATGGCAATGCATTTGGAAGTATTTGCTTTTATGGATTTAAGTTGGCCGCCGTCTGCCACATTTTTAATCTGTGCCATTGTCCGTCCGCTCTGTTCAATAGGCGATTATATTTGGTATGTATTGATACAACTCTTTTAACATCGCAAAACTGAAGACTCCCAGATGACGACCATCATACCATAGGTCTTTCCTGTTTCTGTCACTATAAATACGTATTCAATCCACTACTCGGCTACTGTAGTGTAGGAGGTTGCGTTGCACTACTATGTTGTATGACCAGTACATCACAAGCTAGCTCACAAATATTAATGTGACTGTCGTGAGCTATTTGTTCTTACACAGGTCAGCGATCTTGATAACATTTTTATATAAAAACTTTTTTGTGGAATTCTCAAACTGAGCTCGGTTTCTATTTAAATTAACGGGGGCTATACAGTTAACTCTAATAACAGTTGCTCTAATAACTCTGATTCATTATTATATTTAAGTTAACGGGAGCTATAGAGTTTCCACTTTTGTTCTAATAACTCTGATTCATTATTATATTAAAGTTAACGGGGTCAATACCGTTTCCACTTTTACTCTAATAACTTTTATTCATTATTATATTTACGTTAACGGGGGCTATACAGTTTCCACTTTTACTCTAATAACTCTGATTCATCATTATATTAAAGTTAACGGGGGCTATACAGTTTCCACGTTTGCTCTAATAACTCTTATTCATTATTATATTTAAGTTAACGGAGGCTATACAGTTTCCACTTTTGCTCTAATGACTCTGATTCATTATTATATTTAAGTTAACGGGGGCCATACAGTTTCCACGTTAGCTCTAATAACTCTGATTCATTATTATATTTAAGTTAACGGCGGCTATACAGTTTCCACTTTTGCTCTAATAACTCTGATTCATTATTATATTTAAGTTAACGTCGGCTATACAGTTTCCACTTTTGCTCTAATAACTCTGATTCATTATTATATTTAAGTTAACGGGGGCTATACAGTTACCACGTTTGCTCTAATAACTCTGATTCATTATTATATTTAAGTTAAAGTCGGCTATACAGTTTCCACTTTTGCTCTAATAACTCTGATTCATTATTATATTTAAGTTAACGGGGACTATACAGTTTCCACTTTTGCTCTATTAACTCTGATTCATTATTATATTTAACTTAACGGGGACTATACAGCTTCCAATTTTGCTCTAATAACTCTAATTTATTATTATATTTAAGTTAACGAGGACTATACAGTTTTCACTTTTACTCTAATAACTCTTATTCATTATTATATTTAAGTTAACGGGGGCTATACATTTTCCACTTTTACTCTAATAACTCTTATTCATTATTATATTTACGTTAACGGGGGCTATACAGTTTCCACTTTTACTCTAATAACTCTGATTAATTCATAAACATGCAATGTTCAAAACATTTCTGACACGGATGTATATATAGCTACACGCATGCAATTTATAACACCTTCTAGCCATCGTCTATACTAGGTTGTGGGACCTACCTCCGTTGTTTACACACTTTGAACCTGATTATATTTATTACTGACATTTCACCTTTTGGACTTATTATAGCGGGGGACATATTTACCACGATGTTTTGTCGAGAAACACCAATTACTAAACCTCACAGTGCAGCAATCAAGTCGCCAAGTAAACAACAAACAGTCTTCAGTGTGTATAAATCGACTGCTCTTTCAAAGTTCATTCATCGGCAAATAATTGCAGAATATTGATTGATAATTAACGTTGCTTCTGTAATTAGCATACAGTCATGTATGTCTTATCAACCGCCAAATCGATCAGCTACAGGTATCAATGTCTTACTCTGGGTAGAGATATGTCATGACGATATGAACTTCTTATATGGGTTGATAGTTTCACATTCAACTTTTGCATGTTTCGTTTGCGACAGAGCAGAAGTAGAGTGGTAGTAGTAGTGGTAGTAGTAGTAGTAGTAGTAGTAGTAGTAGTAGTAGTAGTAGTAGTAGTAGTAGTAGTAGTAGTAGTAGTAGTAGTAGTAGAAGTAGTAGTAGTAGTAGTAGTAGTAGTAGAAGTAGAAGTAGTAGTAGTAGTAGTAGTAGTAGTAGAAGTAGTAGAAATAGTAGTAGTAGTAGTAGTAGTAGTAGTAGTAGTACTAGTAATGGTAGTAGTAGTAGTAGTAGTAGTCGAAGTAGTAGTAGTAGTAGTAGTAGTAGTAGTAGTAGTAGTAGTAGCAGTAGTAGTAGTAGTAGTAGTAGTAGTAGTAGTAGTAGTAGTAGTAGTAGTACTAGTAATGGTAGTAGTAGTAGTAGTAGTAGTAGTAGTAGTAGTAGTAGTAGTAGTAGTAGTAGTAGTAGTAGTAGTAGAAATAGTAGTAGTACTAGTAGTAGTAGTAGTAGTAGAAATAGTAGTAGTACTAGTAATGGTAGTAGTAGTAGAAATAGTAGTAGTACTAGTAATGGTAGTAGTAGTAGAAATAGTAGTAGTACTAGTAATGGTAGTAGTAGTAGAAATAGTAGTAGTACTAGTAGTAGTAGTAGTAGTAGAAATAGTAGTAGTACTAGTAATGGTAGTAGTAGTAGAAATAGTAGTAGTACTAGTAGTAGTAGTAGTAGTAGAAATAGTAGTAGTACTAGTAATGGTAGTAGTAGTAGAAATAGTAGTAGTACTAGTAATGGTAGTAGTAGTAGAAATAGTAGTAGTACTAGTAATGGTAGTAGTAGTAGAAATAGTAGTAGTACTAGTAGTAGTAGTAGTAGTAGAAATAGTAGTAGTACTAGTAATGGTAGTAGTAGTAGTAGTAGTAGTACTAGTAATGGTAGTAGTAGTACTAGTAGTAGTAGAAGTAGAAGTAGAAGTAGAAGTATTAGTTCATATATATACATGTAACAGACGCGTGCCGTTTCGTATTGTCACAAGAAGATGCTGTGATATTGGCCGTTATCAACGTTTGTCGCACAATACAAGAAATATTTACAGTATAGGTATTGACTATACGACGATTATGAATGAAATCTGATAGAGTTTTAGATATTAAGTTAATAGAATGTTTTTTATACTAGTAATACAAAGGTTGTTCCCCCGAAGGATTCGATATATATAGATGGTTTGTTCAAGTTAGCGCTGATACATTTTCTAAACCGTAACATGACCAAGTCAATGTACAGATGTTAAGATATTCATTGTGTGCGATATACTTTTAACATGTATTAATATGATAAATATCTTACTACGACGCATATTTCAGTGGGATAAATAATAAAATATAGTCAATATAGTCAATAGTCGGCTGTGAATGACTAAGCAAATTTAATAGAGTACCGGTCAATATTAAATAATTATTAATATAATTTATTAAAGGATTAAAGTAAAGCTTGTTTAATTAATCACTGTAACGATACAATGGGGTCCGATTTCTCAAATCTAATTACTGTTAGTGAGCTTAAACGAATACATATACAATTGTATAACAGTATATGTACATACATGTATAACAGTGTATGTGCATACATGTATAACAGCGTATGTGCATAAATGTATAACAGTGTATGTACAAACATGTATAACAGTATATGTGCATACATGTACAACAGTATATGTGCATTAATATATAACAGTATATGTACATACATGTATAACAGTATATGTGCATAAATGTATAACAGCATATGTGCATAAATGTATAACAGTATATGTGCATAAATGTATAACAGTATATGTACATACATGTTTAACAGTATATGTGCATAAATGTATAACAGAATATGTACATAAATGTATAACAGTATATGTACATAAATGTATAACAGTATATGTGCATAAATGTATATCAGTATGTGCATTAAGCAGTACTGTTTTAAAGCTGATGTATTAGTACTTTCGCATTAAGCATTGTAGGATCATATTTTTCAAAAATCATATTTTTCACACGGCTGTGAAGAATAGGATCTCTTTTGTCACATTTATAAGTGTTAAGATTGTGAATGGCCAAAAAGGGGGTATGCGTACGGATCACACTTTTCACATATTTTATGGTGAAAAAGGGTCGCGACAATCGATGAAATCATTATTTGGAGCATAATTATACAGTAATCATCATCATCGTCATCATCATAATCGGCGGCGTCGTCGTCATCATTATCATCATCGTCGTCGTCGTCATCGTCATCATAATTACTGTCACCATCATCATTATTATCAGTATAGTTAACGTAATCATCAGTATTGTCATCACTGTGAGAAACTAAGTCCTATTTTAGGTCCTACAAATGTATGCATGCGCTTAATCGTTAGTCAGTAGTACGGTCTAATAAGGAAATAGAAATGCATACTTGCGTCTGTCCGTACGAACGTACACCTTTTTATGAGGATATTAATCACTGCACGCATGAGAAGGTATGTACAAACACACGTCTTATTTTGATTTTTTAAATAAAAAATAAGCATGCATATGTCCGCCCGAACTATATATATTTGGACCTCCGCACATGTCGGTACGTACGTTTGGACAGTAGCCTAGTGTACCGTATCTCCCGTATCGTATTGTACCGTACCATAACGTGCCGTACCGTACTGTTCCGTATCGTACCGTACCGAACCGTGCCTAACCGGACCGTACCATGCATTGCCGTACCGTACCGTAAATCACCCCGTTTTTTCAGTGCACATACAGTGTGAAAATAAGGATTATCACCTAAGCATGATGTATGATATGAGAAATTCACTTTTTGGGACAATTTTTACACTTTTTTCATGTGTGAAGAATATGATTTGAGTGCATATCAAAAACTGGACTCGATTACAAAGTTCACAGAAAATGTGAAGAATAAGATTGCGAAATGTGAAGAATTAGATCCTATTTTTCACACCTGTGAAAAATATTTTTCCTACAAAGCATGATATAATCAGCGATGCGCAGTGTTTGATCGTGCAGCTACTAAATAAAAGAACCAATTTACAATCTGGCAAATTGGCAATTTCCGATTTTGTGTCACCCATTCCAAAAAGAAAACTACAATATATACAAATTAGCGATTTAGAAATATACTCGAAATAATGTGTTGTTTATAAATAAACATCAAATGAAATGGCAAAAATATATATAGCGTTTGTAAAACACGTGTATCACTTATATAGCGTTTTATTTACATAGCCATGTATACATACGACCCCCTTTTTACCTAGTGGTTAGCGTGTTAGAGATTCGATCCGGAGGTCGAGGGTTCGAGCCCCAACAGAGCCATTTTTATTCTCGTTTTAATGTTGTTGTTGTTGTTTGTTTTTTTGTTGTTGTTTTTTACAGAGGATATATGGGTTTGTCTGTCCGGTTGCTTTTTTAATTGAGGTAAAGGCATTTTAAGACATTTCTTAAAATTGTGAAAATCTGTTAATTAGTCCTTGTAATACTGTTTATTTATTATTCTAACATGATACTCGTTAATTTTTATGTAGACAATGAACAAAATTATCGTTGTTAAACTACCCAATAAACAACGCAAAAAGTAAACCCGATTCTGAGCGGAGCATATTAAAAGTAGTTCCAATTACATTTGCAAAAACCATATGTCAAATCATGTTAGAATCGAAATAATTTTCGCATTATCGTTGTTTACCGGCCAATAAAAACTCTTTGTCGTGTGGCTATTCAACAACTCGGGTTAACGCCCTCTTGGTTTAATTCCTACGCATCAGAACTCCAAATCGTTATTTATTGACCGATAAACAACGATAAATCGAAAATTCCTTCTTAATTCTAACATGGCACCCGAATAGTTTTCTACAGACAAAGAAAAAAATTCACCGTTGTTAAACTACCAATAAACAACCCCCCCAAAAAGTTCCAAAACTGTAAAATATAGTTCGCATTGTAATTGCAGACAATGTTTTCAGGTCATATTGTATTCGAAAAATGTTCGCATTATCGTTGTTTATCGACTAATAACTTAAGTATAGGGCCACTTTTGCCATATACAAACTTCGATTTTTATAAGTGATATTATTAACATAAATATTATGCACTATTATAAATATAGTTAAAAAGCATTACGTGCACTTTGTGCAAAATCGATAATTTCTTTACATATAACTTTATACAGTAGTGAATTTAAACACATGTTAGTTTACACATAATCGTTGTAAAATGCAATATATAGATATATAAACACACAATAAGTAATGGAGTAGTTCACTACTGTGTATGTTTTACCAGGTATATACTGGTAAGATTTGTTTGATCAACACACGTTATAAGGTTGAAATACTTAATTTTCAGTTCAATGATAAAGAACTACTAGAAATCAAATATAACCTAGATACACCGCCTGATTCTTCTTACTAACATGTTAAACTATTGAAAGGTCACCAACACTCGCCCGTTAATTATATCGACAACTTGGACAAACTCTAAATGTATTCAGCCAATAAGTGTTGGCAAACGAGTACATTCGATGACAAACATTAGAATATAGTCGCAAATGTATCTTCGCACAAACACATCGGTTTTAAGTGGCTTTCAACATTGAAATGTATTTAAAAGGGCTTTACAGCTACCGTAAAAATCTTCACCAAGTTTCAAGAGGCTTTCAACATTGAAACGAATTTCAACGGCATCTTTAGCTTCTTTAAGTACGCGACCTGTGATGTTTATACACGTGAGTTGTTGAGTGTTTACATACATGTTTTTGTCCGACACATTTGACAAAAAAATCCATATGACTGCAGAAAATTGTACTTGTACAAATATTCATAAAATAACTTTGAATCCAATACTAGAGATTTAGGGTTGAACATATTTCTGTGTAGAGGTTTTTCATAAAATAAAGGATAACGTCACTTAAAAAGTGATAATATTTTACAGGAAAATCTTGGTCGGTCATCTTTCTGCAGAGAAAGGAAAATCCATGCGCCCGCAAAACTAGGACTGCTTATTGGAGACACTTCTGAACACTGTTACACAAGTTTATTTGTTATATATTTGCAGTCTTTGCAGTCTTACAGATTATATTGACATTTAGATCTGATCCTATTACATTTTTGTTCAATAAGGGATTAATTTACAATTAGTTTTGGCCTTTTAGGTCATCATTTTATCAACGACATTAAAAATTAATTGGCCTGGAAATATTCAAGACAAACCAATAATGATTCAATGTGTATCGATCAAGTGCCCCGTGATGTCATCGCCCAGTTGGTCATCGCCCCCTCGACATCATTAGTTCTTAGTTGGGTTACGGAGAATATAGCAAGATCGTGATAGATGCCCTGGTTATGTAGCGATAATGTGTCTTTACTGCCCATGGTGAAGCACCTATAATTGTTCAGTTGCATTTCAGTTTAATGTTGATTTAGCGGGTAACGATGTAAGGGGGGAGGGGGGGCTCGGAACTTGCGGGTTTGGCTGGACCTTACTGCCTGAGCCCGGTGTAACGCTCCTTTCACATTTCCGTTCAACGCCAAAAAAACGGACTAGAGGTTTAGAGTGTTCCGGGGTTTGAAGTGAAGACCATGCTGACGAGATGCCAGTGTGTTACCACAAGACCGATTATTTGCGTGCATTGACCTACTTTTACAGCTGAACTAAACACATGACAGCCAGCACTTCAGATGAACTCAGCTATTGTTATTGAAGTTAAGCAGTTACCGATCGATCACCATACTTAAGTATCTTACAAGAGATTTATTAAATGTTCGTACGTATGTGAATACAATGCAATAAGAAATAATGAAAATGCGAAACAAAAATAGGAAACAATACGATGACCGGTTCTGCATACAAACTTCAATATTCAAAATGTGTCTGCAAATTTGTACATTAGTATCCAATGTTAGTGAGCAAATATTGGGACAAAATAAAACGAAAAAAATGATAAGAAACTATACCACTGAAAATAAAGATAAAACAAAACCAGAAAACTACAAATGTAATTAGAAAATAATGGACATTGAATACAAGTAATGCGAAACCACAGATATATAAATATTAAGATGTACAATAAAAGGACTAATAAATGGGGAATGTAAATTAATGACATTTTTTCAATGCGTTCTTAGTGGTTCAAAATCGTTAAATCATTAAATCGCTCTCAGATATTGTATTCCTTCAAGTGACTAATGAACAAATGTCGAGTCCTGTGTTTGTTTTAGCCTCTGTTCTATCAATGAGCGGCTGTATTTTGTTTGAGAAATAAAAGCCTAACAAATCATCCGACATGCCAAGTTTTATTTAGTCTTTTATTCATCGGACTGAATGGATAACAGAAGTGCCGATGTTATTTGTTGATTCAATGCTCGTAACAGACCTCGATTTTAGGGTCAAGTTAAACTTCTACGCGGTGTTTAACTAACGTAGATTCATTAAAATCTATGGGAAAACTTGACTGAATAGTACCATGAATTATCAAAACGCTGACAGAGTAGAAAGACTGTTGGCGAGATAAGAAACTAAGAGCAAATTAAATTATGAGAGAGAAAGTCACCTGTCTGTTATATCATTTCTACAAAAATATCTCGAAACTAATAACTATACACGCCACACAAAATAAATTGGTATAAGGTGGTACTTGAACTAAACGAAGATGGAGATCCAGGCCACTTTTTTTTTGCAAATTAAAACTACTATAGCGCGCGTCTAATCAATGCTATTTATCTACAACATACTCATCATTATGTTTTGTAATTCGTGGAAAGCAAATACTTTTGTGCAAACTATTTTAAAAGCAAACAGAGTTGTATGCATACACGTCAATCTACAACTGGTAGAAATAGTCGATGAACCCTATAAGTTCGAATCAATATTCAGTGCTTTTTATCACAAGCGCTATGTTCGGTAAATACCAATAAAAAAAGTTGATTTTGTAAAATACATTCAAAACTGTCTTTAGAAGTACAATGCTTTTCCATAATTCTTATGCAAACGTCAAAAACAATAGCAATCGTCAATCGAGTGGTAACGATCGCTCCGCTATATGTACTGACTCAATACACTGCTGTTAAACTTACGCAATATGATGTTATACGCAGTTAACCAGTCAACAGCACAAACAGATACGCAATCATACCTATGTAAATAGACATAACATGAATTCACTTGTAGATGTGGACTAACTGGATTATTATTATTGTTTATTAGTGTTTTAAGTCGGAACTATTTCTTGTCATCTATTCATAGAAAGTAGCATCGATAACAGGAAGCCTCACTGCTCAGCGAGCGAAGCGCAGTAATTTATCGATTTACTGACTCGTAGCCTGCAAAGTAAAGAAGTAGTTCCTTCAAGACCGATTTCAGAATACACTTACTACATCCTGTCGGCTTGCGCCAACAGTCTAAAAACGGGTGTAGAAGCAGTTTCGGTAAAACTATGCTGACCTTTTTGATAACGTTTCAAAACATAATGGCCTTAATTGTTTTAGTGCCATAAAATGAAGTAGATTAACCTGTGCGAATAACTTGAAACATGAATTGCATGCGCGATTACAAGACAAAACGAAACGCGAAAGTGTAATGATTCGAATTGGTGACAGAATTGGTGACTGGGTTTTGAGAATTTCTGATGGCACACATTTTAAAATTTCCTTTCTTCTAGATCGTAACTATGAAGTTTTGTTGATTAAGTTTTGTTGAAATCATTCAATGTGTCATACTTGTTTTAAGTTAAGACTAAGTTTAAGAATAAGAACGTTCATAGTCCTGGAGCCAGAGCTCGTATTATAGTTTGGGCGGCGTCGTTCCTCCTGGTGGCGGTTTTTTGCCCGCCCATTTCATGTCATTGCCTTGACGTTATACGTTATGATATACATATTATATGTTACAGTTTATGTTTTTGTATATTCATGTATATATTATGTTTTTAAGGCATTTTAAATAAATGCCCCTTTTCAATCTACACGTTGTCAGTGTGTATATTTCATGACATGCGAGTTCGACCTCGTGTTAGGAACTTATTATTAATAGGTGCTAAGACAATACATAAAGAATCTTAGTCGAAACTTATCAAAAATCTTTAAATGATTCTGAAATGTAACAATTGGATTTTCTGACTAAGAAACATATTGTTAGAAGTTTCTGACACATAAGCTGCGGCATCATTCCAAGTGTGTTAATATTTAGTATTGTTCGTGCAAAAGTTCCAAAGGTTAGTGTTTTAAAGACAAATTCTAATTTTGACTTATGTTAAGAAAAGCTTAAGCTTAAGAATAGCTGTATAATTATGAGCCCAGGCAAAACATCTGAGAATACTGCTTTCAGCTGATGACATACATAATTATGAGCCCAGGCAAAACATCTGAGAAAACTGCTTTCAGCTGATGACATACATAATTATGAGCCCAGGCAAAACATCTTAGAAAACTGCTTTCAGCTGATGACATACATAATTATGAGCCCAGGCAAAACATCTGCGAAAACTGCTTTCAGCTGATGACATACATAATTATGAGCCCAGGCAAAACATCTGAGAAAACTGCATTCAGCTGATGACATACATAATTATGAGCCCAGGCAAAACATCTGAGAAAACTGCTTTCAGCTGATGACATACATAATTATGAGCCCAGGCAAAACATCTGAGAAAACTGCTTTCAGCTCATGACATACATAATTATGAGCCCAGGCAAAACATCTGAGAAAACTGCTTTCAGCTGATGACATACATAATTATGAGCGCATGCAAAACATCTGAGAAAATTGCTTTCAGCTGATGACATACATAATTATGAGCCCAGGCAAACCATCTGAGAAAACTGCTTTCAGCTGATGACATACATAATTATGAGCCCAGGCAAAACATCTTAGAAAACTGCTTTCAGCTGATGACATACATAATTATGAGCCCAGGCAAACCATCTGAGAAAACTGCTCTCAGCTGATGACATACATAATTATGAGCCCAGGCAAACCGTCTGAGAAAACTGCTTTCAGCTGATGACATACATAATTATGAGCCCAGGCAAAACATCTGAGAAAACTGCTTTCAGCTGATAACATTCATAATTATGAGCCCAGGCAAAACATCTGAGAATACTGCTTTCAGCTGATGACATACATAATTATGAGCCCAGGCAAAACATCTGAGAAAACTGCTTTCAGCTGATGACATACATAATTATGAGCCCAGGCAAAACATCTTAGAAAACTGCTTTCAGCTGATGACATACATAATTATGAGCCCAGGCAAAACATCTGCGAAAACTGCTTTCAGCTGATGACATACATAATTATGAGCCCAGGCAAAACATCTGAGAAAACTGCATTCAGCTGATGACATACATAATTATGAGCCCAGGCAAAACATCTGAGAAAACTGCTTTCAGCTGATGACATACATAATTATGAGCCCAGGCAAAACATCTGAGAAAACTGCTTTCAGCTGATGACATACATAATTATGAGCCCAGGCAAAACATCTGAGAAAACTGCTTTCAGCTGATGACATACATAATTATGAGCGCAGGCAAAACATCTGAGAAAATTGCTTTCAGCTGATGACATACATAATTATGAGCCCAGGCAAACCATCTGAGAAAACTGCTTTCAGCTGATGACATACATAATTATGAGCCCAGGCAAAACATCTTAGAAAACTGCTTTCAGCTGATGACATACATAATTATGAGCCCAGGCAAACCATCTGAGAAAACTGCTCTCAGCTGATGACATACATAATTATGAGCCCAGGCAAACCGTCTGAGAAAACTGCTTTCAGCTGATGACATACATAATTATGAGCCCAGGCAAAACATCTGAGAAAACTGCTTTCAGCTGATAACATTCATAATTATGAGCCCAGGCAAAACATCTGAGAATACTGCTTTCAGCTGATGACATACATAATTATGAGCCCAGGCAAACCATCCGAGAAAACTGCTTTCAGCTGATGACATACATAATTATGAGCCCAGGCAAAACATCTGAGAAAACTGCTTTCAGCTCATGACATACATAATTATGAGCCCAGGCAAACCATCTGAGAAAACTGCTTTCAGCTGATGACATACATAATTATGAGTCCAGGCAAACCATCTGAGAAAACTGCTTTCAGCTGATGACATACATAATTATGAGCCCAGGCAAAACATCTGAGAAAACTGCTTTCAGCTGATGACATACATAATTATGAGCCCAGGCAAAACATCTGAGAAAACTGCTTTCAGCTCATGACATACATAATTATGAGCCCAGGCAAAACATCTGAGAAAACTGCTTTCAGCTCATGACATACATAATTATGAGCCCAGGCAAAACATCTGAGAAAACTGCTTTCAGCTGATGACATACAAAATTATGAGCCCAAGCAAAACATCTGAGAAAACTGCTTTCAGCTGATGACATACATAATTATGAGCCCAGGCAAACCATCCGAGAAAACTGCTTTCAGCTCATGACATACATAATTATGAGCCCAGGCAAAACATCTGAGAAAACTGCTTTCAGCTCATGACATACATAATTATTAGCCCAGGCAAAACATCGGAGAAAACTGCATTCAGCTGATGACATACATAATTATGAGCCCAGGCAAAACATCTGAGAAAACTGCTTTCAGCAGATGACATACATAATTATGAGCCCAGGCAAAACATCTGAGAAAACTGCATTCAGCTGATGACATATATAATTATGAGCCCAGGCAAAACATCTGAGAAAACTGCTTTCAGCTGATGACATACATAATTATGAGCCCAGGCAAACCATCTGAGAAAACTGCTTTCAGCTGATGACATACATAATTATGAGCCCAGGCAAAACATCTTAGAAAACTGCTTTCAGCTGATGAAATACATAATTATGAGCCCAGGCAAGCCATCTGAGAAAACTGCTCTCAGCTGATGACATACATAATTATGAGCCCAGGCAAACCGTCTGAGAAAGCTGCTTTCAGCTGATGACATACATAATTATGAGCCCAGGCAAAACATCTGAGAAAACTGCTTTCAGCTGATGACATACATAATTATGAGCGCAGGCAAAACATCTGAGAAAACTGCTTTCAGCAGATGACATACATAATTATGAGCCCAGGCAAAACATCTGAGAAAACTGCATTCAGCTGATGACATACATAATTATGAGCCCAGGCAAAACATCTGAGAAAACTGCTTTCAGCTGATGACATACATAATTATGAGCCCAGGCAAACCATCTGAGAAAACTGCTTTCAGCTGATGACATACATAATTATGAGCCCAGGCAAAACATCTTAGAAAACTGCTTTCAGCTGATGACATACATAATTATGAGCCCAGGCAAGCCATCTGAGAAAACTGCTCTCAGCTGATGACATACATAATTATGAGCCCAGGCAAACCGTCTGAGAAAGCTGCTTTCAGCTGATGACATACATAATTATGAGCCCAGGCAAAACATCTGAGAAAACTGCTTTCAGCTGATGACATACATAATTATGAGCGCAGGCAAAACATCTGAGAAAACTTCTTTCAACTGATGACATACACATGTAATTAAACAAAAACTGAAAAAATCTTCTATGGACCATTGCCTGAAATGGGTGGGTGACATTTAAGTTGTTATACTATTATTTCCATTCCACATATAATTACATAATTGGGCATCTTGTTTAGTCATGCAAAAACGAATGAATTAAAGATTTCACGGAACCTTCACGTTATGAAAGGAATTCTTCTGCTAACTTACCAGATATTGATTATATGCAGCAATCCAAGCGTTTATTCCGGGTAACGTTATCCGCAAAACGTTAAACTCTCCAAGCTTCTCGGGGACTCTGATCAACCTGTTACACCATGGAATCATCAATTATTCATACAGCCGTTCTTTTAGTATTATTTTATATCGCTATTCTGGTCGATTCAGTATTAAGATACACGTTTAGTGCACTTTTTATACATTTTTCCATGAACCCCATTATTGTTCTCTCATTAACTAGCAAACTTTGCAAATGCTTTGATCAAGATTTAAATAGCTCTATGTCACCAGTATACAGTGGAGCACTATTAACACTATTTGTTGATCTCATCGATACACAATGCATCGGCTTTTAACTTCCATTTACAGCGCGGTAACTAACACGTTATTATGCGAACGATGTTATTAAAGAAGCGTTTTACAAACTAGTTGACTAGTTTACAAACACGATTACAAACACAAATTCCCTCCTATCTCATTAGAAAGACTGAATGCTCAATCAATACTCCTGTACAGCGCATACTCGAGGAGCGGGTTTACGTTCGCCATGAACGCGGATTAATTATACATTTATCAAAGCAGGTTTAATTGTAGCGGCTGATTAGAATTAACTATTAATACGTATTAACCACACACATGTACTTCAGCGTGTTACACACATGGGTTCCCCCTATCCCGGAGTCGCCACATTTAAGGCGGTTTGTTTGGCACAGTTAATTTCGTATAATGCAGTATTTCTTTTCTTTTTAAATCGGGTCTGAATCGGTTTTAATGTTGATAGAATGAGATTAATAAATGTTGCAATTAATTTCCACTATTACACGCGTACGTACATAATTTGTCAAAACTAACGGGTCAAATTATTAAAAACGTGTCATGGTACAAATGCGTTTAATTTAAAGGCAATCCAATTGTGATGTTTTGTTATCTAATATATTTTAGTGGCTCTTAATAGACTACATATTAGCTACTCGCATTGAAAAAAAAACAGAAAAAAAGTAACATAGCTGTAATGTTACCCCTTTCGACTAGAATGAACATCTAAAAGACAATGGTTTATATAGATTTACAGGCAGCAAAGAAATGAAAACAATTTTCCACTTTATACAAAATAAATATACATGGGGCCACAACCAGAACAGAACAGAACAGAACACGACATTTATTTCACCCAAGTATGCAGCATATACAATAAGGGCAATATAACAAAGCAAAATATTTAGTAAATTATTAACTTCCGATAATTTTAACGTTCGACAAAATATAATAAACGATATACGGGGGGTACTTCCAATGATAGGATATATACAAGGATAATAATAATAATAATAATAATAATAATAGTAATAATAATAATAATCATCATCATAATCATAATCATAGTAATAATCATAATCATAATCGTAATCATAATCATAATCATAATCATCATCGTAATCATAATCATCATCGTAATCAACGTCATTATCATAGCTATAAAGAAACAAATAATAATACAATTCGATATGAGCAATTTTTAGCCAGCACTGTAAGAATACTTTTTTAGTGGTTTGTGACCTTAGTTGTGCGGTGCTTTCTTTCCTTTAACGCGCGGCGTTATACATTGGAACAGGGACCTATAAAAACAACCTATGTTTACAGGTCCCTGATTGGAAATGAAACACACAAAACAAAACAAAACAAAACAAAACACACAAAAAACGTGTATTACAAGTTTTACATTTGCTTCAAAAAATTAATTAGTTCTTTTTACTTAAATCAAGGGGATGAGACAGTGTGCATTAGCCTTAATACATTGGAGCTATATTCGTAGCGGTTTCAAACAATGAGAGTTATTTTAATCGTAGTTGACGCTTTAGTGCACCAGCACACGAGGGCGATATGTTGACAACAAAAGCAAGATGGTGGACCTATTATGTGAGGTAATTACTCTTAATCAGCTTTGTATAGCAGCGTGACATTTTTGATAATACCGTTAGTTTTAGGTCAATGAGGCAAATAAAAACTATGATTTGTAGCTAAGTAAATTTAGATAAATTTTGTCAACACTTATTCCTATTGCACAGTTGATATATACATATAACAAATTTAATTCAGGAGTAAGTATAATTATTATATCTATGACCTGTAAATATAAACATTTGCTTCAAATTTTTTTATTATTGTTTTTTTTTTTAAATAATTTCCTATTATTAATTACAAATATCTAGGCGCTGACAAGTATTACAATAAACACAAGGTTTGTTGTGACAGTAAAAAGACACAACAACAACAAACAAACTGCAAAATACAAATCTTATGATTATATTGACACATAATAGTACCAAACGTACAAAGCAACAATAATTTACATTGCTCATTTGATATATGCATAATTCATATTGAAATTATTGTATAGAATGCGATTAGTATATAGCCAGTAAAAGAAATACATTTGTGACGAGTCAAATGTTTGGAATTATTGGATACACAGATGCAAATAGTGACTAAAGTCACTTAAATTAGTATAACCAGTAAATATGTCAGTACATGAATAGAACATTATTAATTGTTTCAAGAAAACATCTGTAGCTGGTGGCATTGGTTAATGCAAGTAGTTATGCATGAAAAAAACTATCGCTTAAACTTGCTAAATATGAGGCGAATAAATTTGCTTGTATTTTTTAATTGTTGTAGGGAATCAGATGATAAGATTGTGTTAAGAATAGCGTCATGAAGATCATGCCCTAGGAATTGTTCTCTTTCAGATTTAAAGAAATCACAGTTAAGTAGATAGTGATGTTCAGAGCCAACTTGACCAGCGTTACAAAGTCTACATGTTCTGAATTTAAAGAGGTATGTATATTCAGTTTTTGTAAGTTTAATGAGGTAGTCTTCAAAGGATGGTGCTTGTTTGAAGCTTGTGTATATTTGTCCTTTATGTGTTTGTTGTAGTTGAGTGTGCCATTGGGTTTTTAATTGGGTTAATAATTTGGATTTGACTAAGCGTGGATATTATTTTGGGTTGTCAGGAATTGGTTGTCCCATAAATGACTTAGGTTTACTGAGGTGAGAATTTCGTTAATTTTGTTGGTCCATTTAAAATTTGAGTTTGGCAAGTTCACCATGTATTTATAGATTTGGAGAGAAAGTTTCTGATCATTGCCTATTAAGAGTCTGTTCCAGAAGAGATCATTCGACATTTGATGTTAATTGCTATAGGGTATCTGCCAAGTTCACCATATAAAAAAAGCCATTGGAGTTGATTTCCGAGCATTAGTAAGTTTTCTGAGGAAGTTGTTATGAACTTTTTCCAAGATGTCAATGTTTTCAAAGCCGAAAATTTCAGAGCCATAGGTTAAAATTGGTAAGACAGTATGATCAAATAGTTTCATAGTTAAGATCAATTGGCAGGTCTGCGTTGGTAGCCCGCATATATAGGAGATGCATTGCTTTTGTTGCTTGCTCAGCTAAATGTTTTCTCGCATTAAGGAAAGAACCATTGTTAGATAAGGTTATGCGTAGGTAGTGATAGCGGTCATTAATTTCTAAAGGATTGTTACCTAGTTTAAAATTAAAATTCTGTAGTTGTCTTGCACCAAATATTACAATTTTTGTTTTGTTTAAATTTATTTTTAGATGCCAATTATCGCAGTAATTTTGAAAGATGTCTAAACTGTTTTGAAGATCTGAGTCTGACAAAATCACCGTGTCATCGGCATAGAGTAGGACAAGTAGTTTAAGCCAAAGAGACAGATCCAGGGGATTTGTTAATTCTATGCCAATCGAGCCATTGAGGTGCATATGTGTTTGAAGGTCATTTAAGAAAAGAGAAAAAAGCAACGGCGATAAAATTTTCGCTTTGTCTAACACCAATTTCTGAGATGAAGGACTCTGATATATAACCATTAGCAGAGACACTAGATTTAATATTATTATACATATTTTGAATTAATTGCAAAAATTTGCCATTTATGTCATGTTTGAGAAGATTGTGCCATAGGCCGATTCGCCAGACTTTGTCAAATGCTTGAGAAAAATCTATGAAGCTCAGAATAGTTTTTGTTTTCTTTTTTTCAGTATTTGGATTAGTGAATGTAACGTAAAGATATGGTCGGAGCATGAATAGCCTTTCCTGAAGCCAGCTTGATTTTCGTCTAAACTATTATTTTCATTTAGGAATTTGGTTAATCTGTCATTAAGTAAGGATGTGAAGAGTTTACCTAAACAGCTAAGAATAGTAATTGGTCTGTAGTTGTTTGGGTCTTTTGGGTTACCTTTGTTTTTAAATATGGGTATAATGATTCCATTCAGCCAGGTTTGTGGAATAAATCCCGTTTCCAGGACACATTAAAATAATTTACAGTAAACTGGTATAAGGAGATGTTTAGTAGACTTAATATATTCGTTTAAGATGTTATCAAATGGGCTTGGTGTTTTTGAGTTTTTGAGCTTCTGGATACTTTTTTCTATTTCTTCTTTAGTGATTGTGATGTTTAGTCTGTAACTTGTGTCGTCTGGAAATTGGGAATTTGTGTTATTGAAACGATTGTCAGTGATGGTGTTGGTGTTAATTTCTTTGAAGTGATCATAGAATTCTTTTAATGTTGGTGTGTTGTTAGCTTTAGATTTAGGTTTCAGTTTATTTTAAAAAAAAAAGGACCAGTACTGTTTAGGGTTTTTATCAGTCATGGAACGTAGTTTATTAGACATGTTTTGTTTGCTTGCATTAATATGGTAGTTCATTGTGCGTTTATAATGTTTACTGGCATTTATTATTCTTAGTTTGTTATCTGCAGTTTTGTTTTTTGTGTAATCATCTTTGGCAGTGTGATAATTTTTGCGTGCTTTAGAGCATTGAGGGCCAAACCAAGATTTATTATTTTCATGACCTATGTTATGAAATTTTTAATTATTTTCAGGGTATGTGCTGGTGTAGGCTTGATGGAAGACTGATTGAAGTTCATAAGTGATGTGTTCTACTCTTTGCTGTGACTGAGGGTATGTGTTCATTTGTGTTAGTATTTGGTCTATTTTGTTACGGTTAATGTTATTGATAAATTGATTAGACAATTCAGGTTTCCATTTTGGTTTCTTATTCATGTTTGTTGGGTTTTTGGTGTTAACATTGGGGCATTCTCTGTGTGGGATATGGATGGACCAGGCGAGGGCATTGTGTCCATCTGAAAAGAGTGAGTCTGTTTCAATGATATGAAAATCAGAAAGGAAGTGAAAGCTGTCAGATGAGGCAATAACATAGTCAATGGTTGATTTATTCCTAAAGGTTAACATGTCGGGTGCCTTCTCTGAGGAAAGTCTTCCGTTGAGAATAAAATTTTTATTGTTTTTGCATAGGTCAATAAGCCGAAATCCATGTGTGTTAGTTCGATGGTCCTTAGAAATACGAGTTAGTGGAATAGATAATTGTTCAAGCATCTTGCATTTGTCAAGTTGGCTCTGTAAATCAGCATCAATATTGAAAAATTCCCTTAAATGGGGATCAGAAATTGTATAGTCTTTCATGCTTCCAACTCTGCTATTAAAATCACCTGCGAGTAATACATATTTATGTTCATTGCATTTTTGGGAGATTTCATTTTCAAAGGCCATAAATTCATCCTCATTGAAGAATCTTGAGTTTTCAGGTGGAACATAGACAGCTCCTATTATAATATTGTCATCGAGTTTTGTGATATTTTTACAAATGGAGATCCATAATACATATTCAGATTTTGATTGTAAGATTGTAACAGAAGAAGTCAGTTTATCTTTAACAAATATTTCAATGCCACCAGATTTACGCTTATATTCTTGTTCTCTGTGTTTAGCTAAATTTCATAGTTGTTTATTTCGATAATATCATGGGTATCAGTGTGAGTTTCTGATAAACAAAATATGTCATAATTGTTGACGAGTTCAATAAATTCCGGGTAATTTAGTCTTTTCTTAAGTCCACTGACATTTAATGTTACTAATTTTATATTGTTTATGATATTGTTATTTTCTTCCAGGTCGGATAGTGATTTTACCCCCATCCCCCCACTGGCCTAGCGAGAATGGCCGTTGACATCTGGGGTCCTGTGCGTATTGGTCGACGGCGGAGTTTTAGTGTTATTGGGATGAAGAGTGTCCCATGAAACCAGAAATTGTCTATATTTTATACATGTGATATATTTATGTCATGACGTGTCCTATTGGTCGTCAGCTTGTTTATATTCAACAAATTAATTTTCAAAACAGATGCCTTCTCTGAGCTTTAAAAAGTGAAAATGTTTCTTCAACAGCAACGCTAGAGGGCTTTGCGAGTATGGCCCCTGATATTTTTCTGTGACCAGGTTTGAGGCCTACAAACGTCCGAACGCTCATACGCTTAACTTGTGTGTTCTTAAATAGGATTTTGTTTTAGCAGACCCAGTTGGAGACTCATAGTCATGCTCATTTGCTTTATTTTCTGTTGACTTATAGATTCAATATCAAACGAAGTTTAAGACACCTTGTCTTGAGACCAGATTAGCGGTCGCTTAGTGCCTGTAATAGTAGCATGCGGGCGACAACCCACCAATTTACCATTTCCAAAAATGTTGTAAGAGATTCCAAAAATAGCATAATAGTGTATATCAAGGAGCAAAATAGTACTACTGACATATAGATCTGGAGAATAACAGGTTACTGCCTGGTCTTGTGTAATATATCAGGTGAGGCTTAAACCCTGATATATTACACAAGACCAGGCAGTAACCTGTTTTTCTATTTATCATACCACATTTTTCGTAAAATATCACCAAACGAGCTGATTTTTATACATTTCAAAAAACTAAGGGCGGCGCTGGTTTTGCTGAGCCGACTTTTACACGTTCACGTACATGTAGTTATGGATTTCTAAAAGTTGACTGAATAATACCTTATTATTAACATTCCGTAATGATAAGTGAACTGTTTTCACTATGAACACATAGATTACACGCATGCTCATTCATAAAATACTGAAAATGCGAACTGAAATGGATTGCAACGATCAATTTCATCGGAGAACACATAACGCCGAATTGTTTGGAGACGCCATTTTGGAGTTTTGTATTGAAATTGACATTTCCAAGATCGTGTCATTATTGACAGTATTTGACTGTAGTGTGTTCAATTTTTGGTAATAATGTTTTTGGTTCAGCATAAACTGATGTTGTGTAGTGACTTTTAGTGCATTTATTATGAATGTATTGAAATAAATGTGTATGGAAGATTTATTGTGTTCCATAGATGACGTCATCTCACTACCAAAGTGCGGGTTTATGTGAATATTTAAAAAATAACGTTTTTGTGATTTATGACGATAAAAAATAATAAACTATATATGTTCTTGATATAAAATTGTTTGTTTTGTTAAATCTGAATCATTTTTACTTAAACTGTTGACTTTATAGTTGATTCCGAATAATATGACGTACCTCCAAACATTGACTGATATAGGGTAAACTGATCTTGAGTCGGACACGATCAAGAGTCGGACATTTTTGACAGCGCTTTTTTGCCGACAATATCCTCTTCCGTATGAAAACAAGTGTAATTTAACCGAAATAAACTTTTCAACTAATCAGATCAATCGTTTTATTTGTTGTGACGTCTTTTCAGGTATTCCTAATTGCCGTTGCTATAAATAGCTTCAAGGGCGCTTCATTTTAAATCGAAACCGCTAGAAAAGGAAGAGTTGTCTGCTTTTGGAATGGACTAATGTTGATAAAGCTCTACTAAACTATTTAAAGTTTGGCTTTATTTTACAGATTAATAACAAATATGTGTATTAAGTATGCGTTTAATCGTTGTTTCACTGAGTATTTCTAAAAAATTATCCGCCTAAACTATGCACCGCATGAGATATAAAGTCGGACAGCAAAAATGTAAATTTGATTTAGAGTCGGACACTACCAGTCTCATTATAAATGCTTGTTTAATTAAATAACCGGCAGTAATTATGCATAATTTCCATATTTTAAAACTATCTCAATGCTTTTTCCAGGGCTTAAAAGTACAGCTACATGTCAAGTACGACTCCAATTACGTTAACGTATTTTAAAACCTTACTCAATACCTGGCTATATTTTACATTATACCTTTGAAAAGGTGATGATTTCTATATAGCTGGCTCAAAATAGAAATGTTAAAAGTATGGCAGTTGTTTGCACGAATTCTAGTGTCTTGTTAACGTGCAAATTGTCAATTAGTTTATCATATACCGGTATACACAAATGCCATTAAAAATAGTGCTTACGAACATCCGACAAAGAATATACATACGTTATACTGGATTTCAGCCAGCATGCTTCATTGGTTGACAGTAATATAGTTAAAACTACGATGGGATGAATTAGTATAATTAGCCTACGTTGCCGTTTCGGAATATACAATTTAGGTGATAAACAAATGGAAAATGGATTAGGGTCAACTTGAGCATACAACACAACATGCTGTTGTATTGCGGTCAGAGACTACGAAGACATAGGGCTGTGTCGGCGTCGGCGTTACCTTCGCCGCAAAGACGCCTTGGAAGAAACGGGCGTACTGTATATAGATCAAGGACCCTGCTACCTTCTAGCAAAATTGAAATGTGTCCAGAAATATTCCATTTCTGACGGCCTATGTAGAATTTAATTTCAAATAATTAACTGCTATATGCGTGTTGGTGTTTTCGGCGCCTTAATGTGGTTTAGCAGTTTATGGCTAATACCGCAACCCCGGTAGGTAACGGAATATACACGCCGTGTTGCGAGTTTATGTTCCAAATTCGTAATTTCACTCCGAAGCGATCTGCCGATGGCTGTCAGCTAACCTTTCGTGATTACGAGAACCAGAATAGTGACCTATCGCAACCCATCTGGGACCCATATAAAACAGTTTGCAAAATCCCAAATGACCCATATGGCTTGGCTTGCCCATGCAGGGAAAACATAGAAACCTATACTGGACCCATATGGGTCCCATATATTCTTCTGGGGCTGTAATTAGGTAAATGTAATTTGAATTTCAAATTTAATTACATTTGTTTTCGCTTACAAAAATCCAATATTCATATTTCAAACCTTCAATAGTTGAACAATTCATATCCGTTGCTAATTATCGCAAGGTTAAATAAAGGGTCACTTGGCGAAACATGATAACCATCCTAGCACAACATGTGTATTTTAGTTCTTTGTACGTATATCTAATTACTTAAAATATTAATCAATTATTAAAACACATAATTAAAACACATTATTATTTACATAATTGGCATGAAACCTAATAAAAACATCCAATTTATGGTCATTCACCGTCCGACTCAATATCAATATCGTCCGACTCACAATCGATTTGGGGTAGTTGTACTTAGCCATGCATATAGTCTATATCTATGCTGGTTTCCCCGCACAACCGGTCAAAATGCTTAGTTGGATTACTAAGCTGGGTACCAGGTCGGGGAAACCCCGCTCTCAGTTCTAAATATAGCTCAAAGCCTTCGAAACTGAAAACTCTGTCCGACTCACGATCAGTTTACCCGAAACACTAGTGACCTGATATAAAAAAAATGTATCAGACACCTTTGTATCAGACCGATATCAGCATAGTGGTATAGAACACACGTTTCTTTAATGAGTAATCATCTGTTCAAATGGATTAGAGTATAAAGCGCTGGTAACGCAAAACGATCGATTAATTTAGTGTGTTACTTTCGTTGAAATTGTTGAAAACACGTAAATCATTTATATAAGGCAAAAAAAATACGCTTCCATGTGTATAAATCAAACTGGCCGAGTGGCGAGCGCGCCTGACTTTGAATCCAGAGTTCTTAGATTCGAGCCCCGGTGGAAGCACGTTTTGCTCTTTTACGCTTTTCATGTCTTGCTAATGCTAAAGCTCTTTCGTTCAGATGTTTTGTTTTCAGTTTAAACGTTTAAAATGGCATATTGTAAAAATATAACAATCGGTGAACAAGTCCCTTTAATGTGCTGTTTCCAGTGACTTAAAAAACTACGAATGTGCGACCAGTGACGAACAGCGGAAAATGCTGCAGCACTTCAGTGGCATCCCAATGGTTATTTAGGTAACTGTTAAGGTGCCTTAAATAGAGGACATTTTTGATAAACAATATAATCTCTGCTTTCAATGTAATTTATTCCCGGTATGGCTCATTTATTTGGGTTTTCGTTGGCTAATCTACACCCAAATGGACGCAGTTTCGTGGTCGCGATGCCAGCAAAGTAATATAGGGACGACCACCTAGCTGCACTTCTATTTTCGTATTTTAGTGCATGGAGCTTCCAAACTCCTTAGAGGTAATTAATCAAAGCCCTGTGGTGGCAAATTATAGGTTTATGTACATTCGACACGATAAGGTGTTATTTTGCATTTACTACGTCGCGATTTTCGTCCGCAGTGAATGTATAACATTACTCTCAGCGTGTAACTGTTGCACTTCTGAATTCCTGTCCCCAGCCCAGGTTGACGGGGTTTCAGATATTTCCATACACCCACAGGGGTACGCATGTCCGCGCTAACGGGCATTTACACGCTCATCAATTACACAGGATTCATTTCCATTTACAAAACGATAATGATTTTATTCAACGCCAGAGCGCAGTTACTCAGTCGCATGCTTACAACATCAAAGCTTATCATAAGATGACGACATACAGGCAAATAGTTTATATGTTACCAGTACAAAAACGTAGCTAAATTGTGTGTTTTATGGATAATCCCCACAGTTGGCAATGTTACGCCAGGGGTGCATGCACGATTTAACAGCAATCACTAGTTCATGTCGCAACCACAGAATGGTACAACTACAGACTTATTACCGACATCAAAGAAATATTCAACCTCTAAGTCTTTGAGTATTTTTCTAAGCAAACACTTCAAACAAAACACTCCGCTTTATTTTAAAGAAATAAACGACAACCAATTGTCACATAACGTGTGCACCCGACATTACATTCCAGTCTAAATATTCGCCACTGAATTCCAGATTTAATCTTAGTTGATAAGGGCGAGTTCGATTTTTGTTTTAAAATAATCTCTACTGATATTTTGCCACCGTGTAATGTGTTTGAATGAATCAACCGGAGCAAACGTGTGTTTTTTTAACCTATATATTACGACAATATAACACACAGAAAACATGAGTTTGGCTTTTCGTTATTAATATGGTTCACATGAAATGACGTATTTTTCAAACATGTGCGTCACATTAATATAAACAAACTATGGCATTAGGCCAAAGTTTGTTGATTTTTTTGTTTCTCGGATCCGCCGACCCGATTTTTGGAAAATACAAAAAAGCGGAACACAAGCAACATTGTGAATAATAATTAACACACTTGATAACAATCCTTTTCAGTAACGCCGCATTCCTTTTAGATATTAAAAAACAGTGTTTAACTCGCAGTTATGACAAGTAAAAACACCGTGAAACATGTATTAATTCAACGTAAATCATGTTGACTTCATATGCATGTTTATAACAAACGTTGCATTGTATTAAAAGTAGTGTTAGTGTCATGTAAATCTGTGACAGACATGTGTCAATAATAGCATTTTTTTTTCCTTCTCTAAATGGGCATTTTGTTTTAACAAATTTCCAATAACTTAAAAATAAAAAAATCTCTGGCTTTCTGTATGTTTGTATTGTACCTATGGAACGCGCCGCAATATATTACGTAACTGGGCATAGGCGCGTGGTTGTTGAACAAATAAAAGATCATTTCCCTATATATATATATATATAAATGCAAAAGGTAGCTCACTCGCCATTTTCTTTCGTAACGGAAGTCGATTGGCTGTTTCAATGAATAAAATTTGGTTCACGAAATCTAAATAACCTATGCAATTAGGACCGGGTACTACTTAAAATTATAACCAGTCAATCTGTCTCAATCAACTTCCGTTACGATAGAAAATGGCGAGTGAGCTACCTTGTGCATATTTATACTATTGGGAATAGGATTATTTTTTATTTGTTAAACAACCATGATAACTGGTGTGTATATGCACCTGTAAGTCCTCAGAAAAAACATATACTGCAATATTTTACAAGAAATGTATAACTTCTTAAAGTTATCTCCAGACTTTTTTTTACAAACTCCACAGTGTTTGAATATAAGTTAATTTTAATTAAATACATACAGAAGAATGGCCACATTCGGGCTTCGTTTGATCAGTGATTTCACTATGAGTTTAATAGCTTTAAAATACCCATATGCTGTATTAATATGTTGAATATATTACATAACTCCCCTACCGCGCATTTCAATTAATTAACCTGAAAATGATTTGATTTTTATGCCCCCCACCATCAATGATGGGAGGGGGGCATATAGAGTTTACCCTGTCCGTATGTATGTGTGTACGTATGTACGTGTATCCGTATGTACGTATGTTTGGATTCTTGTCCGGACAAAAACTTTGTCCAGCATTGGAGGATTTTCAAATAACTTGGCAGAAATGTTGAGCATATTGAGAGGGTGTTCCGTGCAGAAAAAACAGGTCCCTAGGGTCAAGGTCACACTTAAAGGTCAAAGGTCAAATATAAGAATTAAAGCCATATACCCTGTCCGGAGCATAATTTTGTCCAGCACGGACGGCATTTCAAATAACTTGAGCACGGTGAGACGGTGTGATGCGCGCAAGAACCAGGTCCCTAGGTCCAATGTCAATGTCGCACGTTAAGGTCAAAGGTAAAATATAGAATTTAAGCCGCAGACCCTGTCCGGAGCATAATTTTCTCCAGCAGGGAAGGAATTTCAAATATCTTGGAAGAAGTGCTAAGCATGGTGAGATGGTGTGTCGCGTGCAAGAATCATGTCCCTAGGTCCAATGTCAAGGTCACAGTTAAAGGTAAAAGGTCTCATATAAGAATTTAAGCCATAGACCCTGTCTGGAGCATAATTTTGTCCAGCGGGAAAGGATTTTCAAATAACTTGTTAGAAGTGCTAAGAGTGGTGAGACGGTGTGTCGCGCTAGTATCAGGTCCTTAGGTCCATGGTCAAGGTCACGCTTAAAGGCCAAAGGTCAAATATAAAAATTTAAGCCATAGATACTGTCCGAAGCATAATTTTGTCTAGCAGGGAAGGATTTTAAAATAACTTGGCAGAAGTGCTAAGCAAGGTGAGTCGGTGTGTAGCTCGCAAGAACCAGGTCCCTTGGACCAAGGTCAAGGTCACACTTATAGGTCAATGGTCAAATATACACACTGTCCAGAGCACAATATTGTTAAGCAGGGAAGGATTTTCAAACAACTTGGCATAAGTGATAAGCATATGCGGCGGTGTGTCGCGTACAAGAACCAGGTGCCTTGGTCCAAGGTCAAGGTCACACTTAAAGGTCAAGTATATGTATATATGTTAAAATTCTTGTCCAGGCAATAACCTTGTCCAGCATTGAAGGATTTTCAAATAACTTGGCAGAATGGATAACCATTATAAGACAATATGTCACCCGCAAGAACTAGGTTCAAGGTCAAGGTCACACTTAAAGGTCAAAGGTCCAATATAGGAATTGATACCGTGAACTCTGTCTGAAGCATAATGTTGTCCGGCATAGAAGAATTTTTAATAACTTGACAGAAGTGATAAGCATTATGAGACGGCATGTGGCGTGCAACAAGCAGGTCCTTTAGTCTAAGGTCAAGGTCACACTTAAAGGCCATGGGTCAAATATAAGAGTTTAAGCCATTGACAGTGACCGAAGTATAATTTTGTCCAGCATGGAAGAATTTTCAAATTACTTGGCAGAAGTGATAAGCATTTTGAGATGGCATGTGGCGTTCAAGAACCAGGTCTGTAACTGAAAAGCCAAGGTCACTCACCAAGGTCAAAGGTCAAATAATTGTCCAGAGCGTAATATTGCCATGCATGCAGGGATTTTCAGATAAATTGGCAGAAATGATCACCATCAGCAGATGGTTAGTCGCATGCAAGAACCTGACTTGTTAAGTTAGTGAATTACTTCCCTTTATCCATGAGTGTGGAAATCATAATTCAAATTTGATAAAAGGCATTTTGTTGATTCTGCACTGAATGATTTAAGATAGCAAGAGTAAGTGAAGCATACACGAACTATAGCTCATAATTGCCCAAAATTTTAATTACAACCCTTTATTGATATTTTTGTCAGGACTGCCACTATTTTGTGATAACTCAATTTACTTCACATAATAATAGAATACATCAGCATAAAGTAAAATATAAAAGTTCAATTCTCCTTTTGCAAAATAATTTGTATGCATACAGACAAAGAGGTGCCATGTAGAAATGGCTGCATAGGTGATTGCAACTCTGTCTGTGGACAATTTATAGTTTTAATTCATAGTTTTCTATTTATTTATCTTACGTATATGTCTATTTGCTATATAAATTCACATGGTTTAACTCATGTGTAGATAGATATTTTGAGTGCGCTCTTTTAAAATTCATATTTTGTTTCATTTCACACACGCACACATCGTTTTGTCTTAATATTAAAGTCATTGTGTTTTACTGATAAAATACATGCATAGAAACTCATTCCATGCAAACTACAAAAACTGAAGATGCAGACGTATAATTATGAAGGTTGTGGAAATTAGGAAGAACAGAAGAAAAACAATAGTAAAGTAAAGAAGAAGAAAAATTAAGAGCTGGAAATGATGATTATAATGACGATGATGGTGGTGATGATGATGAGGAGGAGGAGGATGACAATGGCCATGAGGATGAGAGTAATGATGTTCTGTATCTAAACAAGTAAACATATTTACAGAAAGATACAATATAAGCGAATGTATTAAATAATAAACTAAAATGTGTATATAAAAGCGTTTCTTTAACGCACCTCGTTATCTCATATATAGCCTTGCTAAACTTCTAGTAACTGATAAAGAAGAAAGTGCAATTTGCATTGTGCTATGTTTTATACTTAGGGCATACACCAATTAGTTCTAATGTCTGGTATATTCTGTATTATAAGCACATGAATACAAACTGTGGTGCCCACCCCCTTTCTTTGAGAAGGAACACGACCATTTTCATCGCTCGAGAAGATTGGTTAAACGAGTACACATTTATTTACTTTGCTGCGTTGTGAAAAACTGAGTTATCTGTTTTACAAACTATAGGCCATCATCGCTTTGATACTTAATGTATTCACTTGTTGGTGTTGATTACATTTAGATCGAATACGCCCTCCGACTGATTTCATTAAGTAACCCAACCACTTTGAGAACTTGTGCTTAAGAAATGAACTTGATATTAAAATTATAATGAAAAGAAAAAAAATAAATTGAAGTCGTAGGTACAAAATAGGAATAGAAATATTCATGAGGTGCCAGGTCAAACCTCACACACAATAACAGTACTTGATAATAACACTGTACACAATAGTTATAAGTTATTACCTATCAAGACATTCTCATATCAGAAGATTTCAATCACTGGTGGAATGAAAATTTAACATTTGTCATAATCAGAATGAATGCACGGAGATTTATAGAAAGTATCATGGTAAAATGCCCACAATATTCATTAAAAACACTCCTACGTGCAATCTAGCTTGTAACCGTGTGAAGTTTGTTAAGTGACATCTGAGTACATCACTGGCCATTCGCGTACATACATTGTATATTACGATTTGGGAAACGGGTAGAATTGTCTATTGGTAAGTATAAAGCTATATGTATTGTGATAGCATTTTGTGTAATTTAATCGAACTTAAACCGTCATTGTTCATACATGAATTACGGCCATCGTGATACATCGATTATCTCCGGAATGCTCGGTAAGATAGAATATTTTTAGAATCGCCTGTGTACCCAGAGTGGTGTTACGGATGTTGCGACTTTTAACATTCGATAAAACGTAGTAATCATAATTATGGCGTACCATTAGGTCCTAATTTACTACTAAATTAGTAAGACCTGGGCCAATATCCACAAAGCTCTTTAGTAAAAACTTAAGTACATTTCTTAAAATCGAAAAATTCCTTAAGTCTTGGGTCGGTTCATTTAAAGTTTATTTCGTTTTCAATGGTTTAAATCCGATTTTAAAAAATCAACAGCCGCTTTTATTTTACCATTTTTAAATGCAAATTATTGATTTTCAAAATTAAAGTGTTGTTTGAAACGTTCACTTTAATATAGCTTAATGAAATATTGTCCTTAGGAGCTTTCTGGATATGACCCGAGGTCCGACCACCACGTCGTACCTGAGGTATAGGCAGGTCCTACCTCCTAATGAATTTCGACCCTTTAGCGTGCAGTGTTAGAACCTGTGGTATTATTAGGTCCTAAATTGATTGGACCTGGCCCGACCTAGAAGAAGCAGGTCCGACCAGGTACCTTAGGTAGGGGCTAGTACGACCTCATTTAAACAGTTACTACCTGGTAGGACCAGCCCCTACCTCAGGTCCGGCCTGGTCGTCCCTCCAGTTACAGAATTGAGTAAATTAATGACTAGAATTTCACAAATGGAAATGGGCATTGATATTAAAATCAGAATGCATTATTACTTACAAAAATCATATTTCACAACATTAACTTAATAACAACATGATAACCATGACATTAATACTGTTTTTGCATTCCGTGTAACAGGTTAAAACCCTTTCAAAAGGTCATTTTTATGATATCGGCTACATTCTACTTCTTTTTTTTTTTTGCTTTTTGGAAAAACTCGGGTCGGCGGATCCCAGAACCAAGAAATAAAAAAACTCTCGCCTTACCTACAGCGCAACTGCATTAACAACTATGTCTAGCAACACAATGAACGTAAATTAATCACTTCAGAGAAATTTTAGCACATATACCATTGAATATCTAGAATAATTATCAAACTTATATTAATACATCTAAATCCATTCTCAAGATGACTTTAAAATAACGCTTATTTAAGTCTAGGAAGAGGTAAAATCGTAATTTGTAAGGGAGATAAGCGCTGTGAGGATCGTGAACGGATATAGGAAAAACAATTAGTGTTTTATGGTGGCATAGAACTGCCATACGATAACCACTTCAGATTCGCGAACAGATTCGTGTTAACTACTTAGCGTCCGCGAACAGATTTGTGTTAACACTTATTTTTTATGATATTTATCTGGATATTATGATAGCGTTTGCGAATATTTTTCTGCAATATATTTTATTATTATACTAATTGGCCTTTAAATGCCCATAACTGACATTAGATACATTTTCTTGGGGTTTCGAGATCTTCCGAATTATCTTACTAACACGAATAGTATCATTGTAATTATATTACAACGCGAATCTTGACTAGATAATATTCGTGTTACCACTTAATTTGTCTTCCGCATTATCTTACTAACACGAATATTATCATGATAATTATCTGACAACGCGAATCTAAACTAGATAAACTTCATGTTAATTCGGCGCGATGTCTTCATTATTTTACTAATACGAATATTATCATGATAATTATCTGACAACGCGAATCTTAACTAGATAATATTTGTGTTACCACTTAATTTGTGCGTGAGGTCTTTCGCGTTATCTTACTAACACGAATATTATCATGATAATTATCTGACAACGCGAATCTTATCTAGATAATATTCGTGTTACCACTTAATTCGGCGCGAGGTTTTCCGCATTATCTTACTAACACGAATATTGTCGTGATAATTCTTTTACACGAGAATCTTAACAAGATAATATTCGTGTTACCACTTAATTCGGCGCGAGGTCTTCAGTATCTTACTTACACGAATATTATCATAATTATCTGACAACGCGAATCTTACCTAGATAATAATCGTGTTACCACTTAATTTGTGCGCGAGGTCTTCCGCAGTATCTTACTAAAACGAATATTATCATGATGATTATCTGACAAAGCGAATCTTAACTAGATAATATTCGTGTTACCACTTAATTTGTGCGCTATGTCTGCCGCATTATCTTACTAACGCGAATATTATCACGATAATTATCTTACAACGCAAATCTTATCACGTTAATGTTTGCGATACCACTTAATTTATATATATAGCAAATGTATTCGCAAACCAATTCGTGTTGCCAGTTATCTTACACGAATATTATCATTATAATTATCTTACAACGCAAACTTCAACTAGTTAATATTTGTGATACCACATAAGGTTTTTATTTCCGGGGTAACTGAAATTCCGATGTCAGTTCTGGGCAGTTTCAGGCCTGTTTTTCATTGAGAATGTCGAAAAATTCGCAAACGCCATTAAGATATAAGAATAATAACACGAAAAATAAGTGGTACCACGAAAATTTTCGCGAACCTTAAGTAGTTATCGTAAGGCAGTTCTATGCCACCATAGTGTTTTGCAACTTTTCGTTTAAATTATGTAAACGGCTTTTTGATCGGTTATAATAACAAACGGGAAAATAACAGGCTCTATATAGGTACTACCAATGCGTACAGAAGGGTCGAAATTAATTTTGAGGTAGGACCTGCCCCTTACTCGGGTACGACCTCGTTGGACCTGCTTCTACCAGGTGCGATCAGGTCCTACCAATTTAGGACCTTATAGTACATAAGCAGCCGTAAACAGTAGCGGCGTACTGGTGGACCATAAATGTCACAAACGAGGTCTGACCAGGTCGTACCTGCTTTAAATAGGTCCTACTAGCCCCTACCTCAGGTACGACCTGGTCGGATCAGGTCCTATTAATTTAGGACCAAATTGTACGCCATGTAATCATTCAATCATGTTGTAGATAATCCGAAGTTCTTGTTCAGTTCCTCAATGTGTCATATATTAAAATATCGATCATAAGACAAAATAAAACGAAATAGAGATTAACTTATTTAATCCGTTGTTTCTTTAAAGACCATGCGACTTGCGCGTTTGTTTTCACAAATTCTTTCATCTGTTGGTTAATTATAATAATCTTCCGTCAATTAATATATTATCAATTCTTATGTTGACGTTATCAAAACGCCCGGGTCTCACAATAATTAAATAAAAGCCCATACACCCAATATAACCCCTATATCTTCACTGACAAAAGCTTCACAACTCGATTCAGATTTCACAAATTAATTTCGTCAATGAACGACAATAAAGGATTTTTTTCCGCGCCTTTGACGTTTCACAACAAAGTCCCATTAAATATATGTTAATCCAGAGGCTTGTTCAACATTATAATTATGGTTCGTTCATGCGACAGTTTGTTTTCTTGTTCAACATTATAATTATGGTTCGTTCATGCGACAGTTTTGTTTTCTTCTTAGGTCGTTTAATACTACTGTGTGACCCCAAATCGATATACTTTACCGTCAGTCTTTTCGCAGTGGTAAATCACTAAGTTTGGATGTGCATTCTGCTATAAGTACAAGATCAAAACTAGAATATACCAATGCAGTATCCATACATAAAATATTTGCATTTTATTCCAGTTTTGCGAATTACGTGTTTTCTGAACCGATTAGAATTATACTTTCATAACATTGAAGGTACTTGCTCATATGTCCTTCAATTCAGAAAAGCATTATTTTCTTAAATAACTGAAACAGCATAAACACGATGTTGATACGAGCATTGTACGACTATATCATTCAAACAACATGGACACAGTGTAGATACGAGCATTGTACAACTATTATAATTATTAGAATTATACTTTCATAACATTGAAGGTACTTGCTCATATGTCCTTCAATTCAGAAAAGCATTATTTTCTTAAATAACTGAAACAGCATACACACGATGTTGATACGATCATTGTACGACTATATCATTCAAACAACATGGACACAGTGTAGATACGAGCATTGTACAACTATATCATTCAAACTGCATGGACACAGTGTAGATACGAGCACTGTATGCCTATATCATTAATGCAGCATGGACACAGTGTAGATACGAGCACTGTATGCCTATATCATTAATGCAACATGGACACAGTGTAGATACGAGCACTGTATGCCTATATCATTAATGCAACATGGACACAGTGTAGATACGAGCACTGTATGCCTATATCATTAATGCAACATGGACACAGTGTAGATACGAGCACTGTATGCCTATATCATTAATGCAACATGGACACAGTGTAGATACGAGCACTGTATGCCTATATCATTAATCCAACATGGACACAGTGTAGATACGAGCAATGTATGCCTATATCATTAATGCAACATGGACACAGTGTAGATACGAGCACTGTATGCCTATATCATTAATGCAACATGGACACAGTGTAGATACGAGCACTGTATGCCTATATCATTAATGCAACATGGACACAGTGTAGATACGAGCACTGTATGCCTATATCATTAATGCAACATGGACACAGTGTAGATACGAGCACTGTATGCCTATATCATTAATGCAACATGGACACAGTGTAGATACGAGCACTGTATGCCTATATCATTAATGCAACATGGACACAGTGTAGATACGAGCACTGTATGCCTATATCATTAATGCAATATGGACACAGTGTAGATACGAGCACTGTATGCCTATATCATTAATGCAACATGGACACAGTGTAGATACGAGCACTGTATGCCTATATCATTAATGCAACATGGACACAGTGTAGATACGAGCATTGTATGCCTTCCGTAATTACCCTTAGTATTGGGACACTCTAAATATTGGGACACCCATAATTTTTTGAAAAATAATTATTTTTCGCGCCCCTTAATATTGGGACACATTTGAAAGTTGAATTATTTTATGTCCCTAAATATTGGGACACCAAAATAACACCTTATGCTATTACTGTATAAACAATCCATAACCTGCCAATACGCTGGTTGCATAGCGACTTGTGACACAGTATATTGTGCTTGTTTTCTATACACACGTAATGTATACCATCAGGGGTATGTTTTCATGTATTAAGTTGACACGTGGTGCAAACCGTGTACTCTACAGGTGCATGGTCTTCTCAATTAAGCTTCTCAATTAATTGCATTGTACCATTGAGTTCACAGAAATAATTAATTGATGTTAATAAATAATCTTCTGTCACCTAAAAATATTCCTTTCAATTATTTATAATTTATAATTAAATAATTAAATGTTTATTATAATTTAGTAAGCAATATTTATCCCAAAGGAATAAAATAATTAACTGGTGCAAGACATAGATATATGCATAATAGATTGTATCATATATTGCCCTGAATATTGGGAATAATTTCGAGAATTATTTTTTTATGTCCCTTAATATTGGGACAATAAAAAAAATAAAATTTAAGTGTCCCAATACTTAGGGTAATTACGGTATATCATTAAAGCAACATGGACGCAGTGTAGATACGAGCATTGTATGCCTATATCATTAAAGCAACATGGAAACAGTGTAGATACGAGCATTGTATGCCGATATCATTAAAGCAACATGGACACAATGTGAATACGAGCATTGTACGACTGCATCATTAATGCAACATGGACACAGTGTCAATACGAGAATTGTACAACTATATCATTTAAACTACATGGACACAGTGTAGATACGAGCATTGTACGACTATATCATAAAAACTAAATTGGCACAGTGTAGATACGAGCATTGTACGACTACATCATTTAAACTACATGGACACAGTGTGGATTCGAACTTGTACGACTATATCATGTAAACTACATGAACACAGTGTAGATAAGAGCTTAGTACGACTATATCATTCAATCCACATGGACACAGTGTAGATACGAGCATTGTACAACAATATCATTCAAAAATATAGTGATATTGTATTTTATCCAGTATACAAGTAGTATAGGCACCAATAAAGCTGTTGTTTTTTGTTTTCATAGCATTGCGTTTGAATAGTTATTTGAACAACATACAAGTACATACTGTCTGTAAAAAATATACCGGTGTAGATATATGTCCCGCATTCAGAATAATCCCAATATTCACTTTAAACATTTGTGGCTGACTTGGTTCAATGGTATTTTTCGCGCTATATCAGCACGATTCCAATGGGTTCAATTCTTCGACTATTTAGTCACAACATTTTTTTATTTTTTGAAATGTAATATTGACAAATATATTGAACATTCGATATCGATGAATATAAAATAAATTTAGGTTGTTTCAACTCGAATGTACCTACGCGCTGATGCAGAATCAATTATAAACTGCATTTAACCATCCATTAAATTTATATAGTTTTTACGTGATATTTTTAGAGAGAAAAAAAAATTTGAAACATCTCAAATTATTTTAGTAGATCCAACACTATCTAAAACACAATTCAGCCATGATATATGCATACTTTACTTACATGTTGCAGTTTGGAATATTTAATTGCGCTAAGTCCACAAAGACGGCATTTAGAACGTAAGCTGTTTACTTAAGAAAATCCTTTCAACAACGGCTGAATACACATACTTTCAAGTTCACATCAGAATATCCATGTCAGCTATGTTGACAACCAGTTCTGTTGATAAGCAAAAACGTTTCCATGACTGGACAAATAGAAAAAAAATCCTGCAACACTCAAGCAAAGTAACACCGAATAAGTGTCGTCTGGATATAATCACGGATCGAACAATTGCGTCTGCTGTTAATTACCGCACTGTTGGTAAACTAGTCTTGGCCATTTCTAGGCGATAATCTTTCCACTTTCTTAATATCCTTTGTACCACTGGCCATAAAATTGTAAACAAATAGGTTTCAATTTTTGTAATTATTATTACAGCTATTGTTCAAAATCACAATCTAAATATGGGTATAGAAATCGCGCTGTTGGCTTTATACAATGGTATTGATCATGGAGTTCAATAGACAATCCCATAAAATGGTAAAGCAGTAAACGACACAACGAATTATCTCCCCTTTTAGCACCTCAATTATGACAAGATAGTTACCTCTCTTTGATAGAACCATGTCGAGCCCATTGTCAAGAAAGCAACTTATATTGCAATTATTTTTAAATCACATTTCAAACAAGCTGTTTACTGCCCATAAGTGACCTTCTAAATGTGACCTTGACCTATGAGCCAAGACGCAACATGATGACGACATTTGGTAAACTTTTCTGAAAACTGTTTAAAACTACAAACCACATATGAAGAACGTCTGGTCCGGATAAGCTACAGACCTATTATGCCGTATTTGACATTGACCCTTTACCTACGGACATGTCTACTCCACATAGTGAACATTTGTGCAAAACTTTGTCAAACTCCACTCACAAATGAAGAACATGTGGTCCGGACAAACTGTATTATGCCCATATTTTACCTCTAAGTGTGACCTTGACCTTCAAGCTTGGGACACAGATCTTGCGTGCGACACGCCGTCTCCACCTGGTGCACATTTACGGCAAATTATTTTAAAATTCCTTGATGAATGATGAATACAAATCCTGAAAACCTGTAAGTTTGACCTTGCGCTAGGGACACAGGCCTTGAACACGACACGCCGTCTCCACATGGTGAATTATGGTGGCAAGTTGTTTTAAAATTCCCTGATGAGTGAAGTTACAGTCCGGACAAGATCGGACGGACGGACGGACGGACGCACGCACCCACGCACGCATAGACGCACTCTCGCACATACACCGAACCGCATTTGTGACAACGAAGTTGAGCTGACCGCAAGCAGGCTTGACAAAATTTAGTATAAGTTAAAACTTCAGATCAAGTGATGAACTACAGTATTTAAAATATAGATCTACAGCATAATGGCAACCTACAACAACCGAAACTATGTATTAAATTTATAACTACCGAAGCACGTGTATTTGCGTCTTCACTAATACAGTTTCTAGACATGGTTAAAGACAAGGTCAATAACAATTGTATGCATATCATGTAACAAAAATAACACAAACTAGGGTAGACCTATTCAGATATAATTTAATATATATATACACAGTTTATTTCAGTTGCTTTTTGATTCCCGCTCGAAAAAGGGGTACACAGTTACACAAGAGATTTAATTCTAGGATTTGTCAATGAAATTATGAGAATTATGCATAATATGTACCGGTCATTTTTGATAAATCCAATGGCGATGTGTTTGCGTCAACAGCAAAAGCTCGTGTCTCTTTCGGGATAGCCCGGAAACGCAATATTGTGTATAATACAAAACAGGAAGTAGATAGGCACCAAGGTCAAGGTCACGTAGACCAACTTCCGCTCCCAGGATTCCACGTTGATATTCTTCATTACTGAAAATCCGATCAGCAGGCCTGAAGAAAACAACACAAACAACAGTATTTGGTAATGTCGATTATGCTGCGAACTTTTGGAGTTTTAAACTTCAGGCCCCATGTTCGCACAACAGATCATTCAAGTCCATTACAAATACGAGTTTCAAATGAGTTTAATCTTGAAATTGTTCGTTACAATTTAAATAGGCTAGATTGTTATACATGTGTGCTAAAGTTGAACTATTTTACATTATATGTAACAAAGAGTCGTGTAGTAGATCTATTGATGTACAGAAGATAGCAGCCATTAGTGTAAGTACAAACCATTAGACTTTAGCTGAATTCATGCACAATGGTCCATATCAGAAAAGAGCGCACAAGTTCAATATAATAGACGACTTTATTGCTGTACTGTAAATAACACAGATTAAAGAGGATATACAAATATTTCTAGGCTAATATTAGCTGCCAGCATCAGTAAAGTTTTCACGTGACCTACATGCACACTGTTAGCACTATAAAATGATCTCTTACACAAATCTTGTATGAGGCTTCAATCAATGTCGAGTTGGAGACATTAAAGACACCAAAGCCCCAATTAGTATAAACTTAATAAAACCTTAATAACATATTGTTCTTTCTACTAGTTTAAACCTTCAACAAAAAATTGTCTTTCGACTAAAATACTTTTTTCTTAATTCTAAGAAATTGATTTCAATTGCAAGTACGTTAAATGTTCACCCCCTGTACTCGAGTAAAGCTACAGCGGTTTGATAAGGCACAGATTATGGGAAGAAAAGACACTAAGCTAATATATTTGATATTTAAACATATATATAGTGCCGAAAGATACCAAACTTTGAACCAGTTTTATAGCGAGAAAAATGTGACCTCACTTTGCCGTTTTGTTTGGAAAGCTATCACCATGATTGACAAAGTTATGTGGATTTTTGTATCGGAATTATGAAACATATTCATTAATCGTTCTTATTATTATGGTCTGGGAATATATCTGATGTTCTGTTCGCGAAAAGAGGCCATTTAAGTATGAATTGATCATTACACTACCCAATTCAGTTTTGTTTGTCTACAATTAATGATTTATGAACTCTGAAGGTGGGGTATGGTAAAATTAATACGGTCTACAGCGGCCATTGATAAGTACGAATGCAAAAATGAAAAACAGTTAATAAGTACGATTGCGGTTAAATTGTTTGAGTTGATAAGTATAGTAAAGTAAAGTAAAGTAAAGTAAAGTAAAGTGTTTGTTTGTTATAGTGTCATCCCTCGCGATTAAGGGCCAGCCAGTTTTGACTTATGAGACACCTTTACTGATGAACATCTTTACTCCCGAATCCTATCCTATATGCCGGGCGCTCGGCAGGAAGGCAATCGGTGCCCCTTGATTTAAATAGCTGCTGGGTAGGCAACCGGCCATATCAGAACAAGCCCTGTGTAGGACTCGAACCTTCGACCTCCCGCTCCGTAAGCGACCTAACCACTAGGCCACGGAGACGGTTATATATTTAGGATGAAATTGTTAATTGCAGGGAATCCTGTTGTTGATTTTTGAGATTTGAAGATGTTGAAAACATGTTTAATTATTCTTCAGGTTTACCAGAAATGGAAATATACAAGTGTTACTACTGCTAACTGGATTGATAAACATTCATACATGTAGAGAAGTGTGTTAATGTAGAAAACTAGAAATGTGTCAGACACAGATGCCCCCGCAACACGACAATATTCACAGTCAAGGTAGTTCCCAAACACAAACACGGATCCATAGTCATATTTATGGACAAAACATTAGAGAATATGAGGAATTAAGTACTCAAATTATAAATATAACATTTCAACCAGTTCAGCCCAGGAGATTACAACAGTCACATTTCCAAGGAGCAAATAATTTTATTCTAGCAACTGCGTTTATTCATGTATTAAAAGCAACCACTTACTCTATCTACTAAAGTACTAAAAAATGCCAATAATACTTATTGGTTTACACAACCAAACTATATATCTCTTACGTACAGAGAAGAACCACGGTGGAGGATCAGGGCGAACTTTTCAGAATAAAATTGGCTATTGGCGATATTTTCGTGGTAAAAAACGCACTTTAACGGATAAAAAACTTCAATGATGCTGTACGAAACGTCCAAAAATGAACATTTAAACTGATGAGTACGCTTAGGAACATTAGTATCTATCAGTTGTCAATATGAGTGTATACAAGGTGTAGTATCTATCAGTTGTCAATATGAGTGTATACAAGGTGTGGTATCTATCAGTTGTCAATATGAGTGTATACAAGGTGTAGTATCTATTAGTTGTCAATATGAGTGTATACAAGGTGTAGTATCTATCAGTTGTCAATATGAGTGTATACAAGGTGTAGTATCTATCAGTTGTCAATATGAGTGTATACAAGGTGTAGTATCTATCAGTTGTCAATATGAGTGTATACAAGGGGTAGTATCTATCAGTTGTCAATATGAGTGTATACAAGGGGTAGTATCTATCAGTTGTCAATATGAGTGTATACAAGGGGTAGTATCTATCAGTTGTCAATATGAGTGTATACAAGGTGTAGTATCTATCAGTTGTCAATATGAGTGTATACAAGGTGTAGTATCTATCAGTTGTCAATATGAGTGTTTACAAGGTGAGTTTAAGTATCTGTTATCCCGAAATAAGCTGCACAATATGATACTATCTTAATTGTGCGAGTGGCCAAATTTGCTTGTTTGTTTAGTATTTTCCAGCAAATATATCGTTCACAATCAAGTTGTTTGTATAATATGGGTATCATGACATTCACTGTGAGGTTTTAAGTAAAGAACAGCACTGTTTATTGCCGAGTGTAGATACAAAATGTCATCATCAACATAATGTAATACAGCGACATTTTCATGATAGGCTGAAACACAAACACCGCAATTATTCGCTTATTATTCCACGTTATTTAATAAGCTTTCATTGACTACTGCTGCATTACATAAAACAAATAAATTAATATTTAAAATATTGTCGACCCATACATGCATATGTATATTTAAGTACAGTTTCTTTGGCATCTTGTCTGCGGTATGGTTTGTTTGTTTTGTTTGTTTTTCATATGACGGCGGTCAGTTAACCTACTCGCACTTTTCCTGGGCAAGCTTAGCCGATCTAAGCGGTTTACCAATACCAAGTGCATACTGACTACTCTATACTACATGTGTAGGCTACTGCTTATATGAATATGTTCCTCAAATAAACTTCCGCAACTTAAAACGCTAGGAATTACAGAACTTTCATCAATTTATATGAATGATACGTGAGTACGATCATTTTGACTTCCAAATACTTACAAGACAGGACATGAATAGAAATTTGGAATTGCTTTTGCTTTAAATGCACTAAACACAGAAAAATAAACCGCTGTTTACCTGACCTTCCCCTGCTGTTAACCTTACCATCATATTTGTCTGACCGCTGTAGACCTTATTAGTTTTACCATACCCCAACTTCATAAAGTATACGATATAGTGTTCATTAATCATTAATTGTAGACAAACAAAGCAGAATTGGGTAGTGTAATGAATAATCCATACTCAAATGGCCTTCTTTCGCGAAAGGAACATCAGAAATGTCCTCATAATCCCGATACAGAAATTCACATTACTTCGTCAGACATGGTGATAGCTAACCAAACAAAATGGCATAGTGAGGTCACATGTTCTCGCCATAAAACTGGTTCAAAGTTTGGTATATTTCGACTCTTTATATATGTGTAACTATCTAATATGTTAGCTTGATGTCTTTTCTTCCCATAATTTGTTCTCGCTGTGGACCTTACTAAACCGCTGTAGCTTTACTCGAGTACAGGGGGTGATAATGTTTATATTTAAATGCGTAAACTATTTCGAACCGACGTCTAAGTTACGTAGACAGCTCTATATAGTTTACGAAAAAGTAATAAACGAACAAAAACGTCCAAAATTACGATTGGTAAACTATCGTGTTGAACATTTAAGTTAATATTTCAATACTGAATACGACCGAAATGATATCATTTAAACAATAATGTAATTGCAAATGGATTTGGTGGCTTGAATTTTATAAAATATAAATTTAAACGACCACGCACTCAATGTGTTTAAGATGACAACAATAATGACAGCTTAAGTACATATTAATTAATTTTGCTCGTAGATAATTGGTAAGAACGACGTTAACAGCTTTACTGAGAATAATATTTAATTTGTAATGGACTAATATATGTGGAATATTATGAACACAAACTGTATAGCATTTCATAATAATACACATTATCACTTCTACAGCTACACTTGCACGGATATAAAACAAAACAAAAAACAAATAAATATATGGCACAATACATTTTACAATATCATAGGCAGTACGTTTTCATATAATATAAGAACATATGCTCTGTCTTACGATTCAAACAACGGACGCCAATGTCAAGAACGATTATAACGTTTACCTCCCTTGCTAACAAGTTTTCCAATATGTGTGTATTTTGCAGAACAATTCCGTGCATGTTAACAGGACAACATTATAAGTAGCACAAACTCTGTATTGGTGGAGTATTGTTGGATGTGATAAACTGATACCATATATGAATATATTTTCTACAATTCAAATGTATAAAGAACATAGTTATTACTAAATTAACATGCATGTACATTTATTTATCGATATCGGTAATACATACAGAAAATTAAAATCGTATCATATTTCCTGACAGCAAAATAGTAAAATTATACTTGAACAATTTGTGTTTTATAGCTTAACTTGAATTAAATATGTTAAATATAATAAGCATACATTCCAAACATAAACCAATAAATGAGAAGACGATTGGACTCTGTTTCATTAAAATGATGATTGTACACGCGTATTATATAAAAAAAAAAAAAAACTTGTGAGATGAAAATCTTTTTCTCATATGTGTTTATTTGTTCGCACAAAAAAATTAACGTTAGTTTAAACCTATTTAGTTTAGCTCGATTGCATCGAAAGCCTAAGGCTTATTGACACACTCCCGAGTCCGTTTCCTGGGTAGAACCAGTACTTGGTGTCTTTGGAGAAGATTTTGAGAACGCTCCCAGAGTGGGGATCGAACCCGGGACCTCCCGATCGCTAGGCGGACACCATATCCACTACGCTAACGCGACTTCTATTTAACGTTAAAAATAAAGTATGTGGGTGATGCAAATTTAGCCATGGTCACACCAGCGGATGTTCATAATTCGATTCCGGATATCCGGTATCGAGTCCGTTGAAAATTACACAGAACAAAACGGTCGCCACAAAAACGGCCAATGCAAAACGGCCGGCAATCCGTTCCCAGTGAAGAATGTTAACGTTCTTCAGCACGGAGATCCCTAGCAGGAGACCTGTAAATAAGGAACGATGCTGCAGCAGGGATACAGCGAACCGTGCGACTGAAATAGTTACCGGGTGATCGTAATAAAGCTATTGGAGGATAGAAATCAACCACATATGGGATCGTGGTCAAGCAAATCTAGGAGTTGTGATAAAGCAAGGTAAGGTCATGATAAAGCAAATCTAAGGGTCGTGATAAAGCAAGGTAAGATCGTGATCAAACAAATCTATGGGTCGTGATCAAGCAAATCTAGGGGTCGTGATAAAGCAAACTTATGTGTCGTGATAAAGAAAACTAAGATCGTGATAGCGCAAATCTAGGGGTCGTGATAAAGCAAACTAAGATCGTGATAAAGCAAATCTACGGGTCGTGATAAACCAAACTAACATCGTGATAAAGAAAATCTAGGGGTGGTGATAAAGCAAACTAAAATCGTGTTGAAGAAAATCTACGGGTCGTGATAAAGCAAATCTAGAGGTCGTGATAAGCAAACTAAGGTCGTGATAAAGCAAACTAAGATCGTGATAACGCGAATCTAGGGGTCGTTATCAAGCAAATATAGAGGTCGTGATAAAGCAAAGTAAGGTCGTGATAAAAGAAACTAAAATCGCGATAACGCAAATCTAGGGGTCATGATAAAGCAAACTAAGATCGTGGTGAAGCAAATCCATGGGTCGTGATGAAGCAAACTAAGGTCGTGATAAAGCAAACCAAAATCGTGATGAAGCAAATCTATGGGTCGTGATGAAGCTAGGGGTTGTGATAAAGCAAATTAAGTATTGTGATGAAACAAACTGATAACTGCGGCAAAGAAGTTCCTTTTTCGTGCTAAAGAAATTTGGAATTTGTGGTAAACCACATTGGAGGAGTTGATAAAGCCAAATGGAAAAGCAAGCATGTTTGAACAAATAAGGAATCGTGATAAAGCGAACAAAGGATTAAACACAAAGAAAATAATTGTAGCGTAAACAAACGATGAGGATGAAAATGGAATCATGCCAAAAGACAGACATAAAATCATGAACAAGGAAAAGGTGATCAGACAAAGTAAATAGGTGGCTATAGTAAAGCAAATAGGTGATCTTGATAGAGCAATCGTGGATTGTAAAACAAACAAACAAACAATAAAGTTATCGTATTAAAGTAAAATGCATTCGTTTTAAATAAAATTAATACAACTAGAATGGTCACATGATTGACGGATATACCCCCCACAATATGGCCTTGTCACAAAACTATGGCATCCATTTGAAAGAAATAGACACAGAGAGAATGCTTTAATTTGTGAATGTTTAGGAGTGTATTTGGAAAAATTTAATTTCAATAGCAGCCATAGCTCTGTCAACATTTAGTGGTTTGTAACTGAAGTTGAACTTGATCTGTATTTTATGATGTGACACCTGTGTACCAAACATAATGTAACAAGAAATGTGGAAATTCCAGAAAACTATTTTTTCTAACGAAATGCATAAGTCAGCACAATAATGAAAGAAAGTTCTGGGTGCAAGGTGAAGGTATCTACTTATGAAGTTTCATTAAAATATCTAAATAAATTCTTAATTTATTGAGTGCAAACCGTTTTATATTTTTAGTAAATGTGACCTTGAACCCACCCACTCCATATGCAATCACAAGAGAGATCTATATATAAGATATCTACATATGAAGTTTCATTAAAATATCTCATTTCGTTCTCTAGGTATTGAGTGGAAACTTTTTATCTATTTTAGTAATGGTGACCTTGACCCCATCCACCCCATATGCAATCCCAAGCAAGGTCTCAATATGAGGTATCTACATATGAAGTTTCATTAAAATATCTCAATTCGTTCTCAATTTATTGAGCGGAACCTGTTTTTTTAATTTTTTTGTAATGGTGATCCTGACCCTGACACCACCCACCCCATATGCAATCACACGCAATGTCTCAATATAAAGTATCTATGTATGAAGTTTCATTAAAATATCTCAATACGTTCTCTAGTTATTGAGTGGAAACTGTTTTTCTATTTTAGTAATGGTGACCTTGATCCCACCCACCCCATATGCAATCCCAAGCGTGGTCTCGATATAAGGTATCTATGTATGAAGTTTCATTAAAATATCTCAATGCATTCTCAAGTTATTGAGCGGAAACCGTTTTCTATTTTTAGTAACGGTGACCTTGACCGTGACCCCATATGAAATCCCAAGCGAGGCCTCAATATAACGTATCGATGTATGAAATTTCATTACAATAGCTCAATTCGTTCTCGAGTTAGAGAGCGGAAACAAAAAGTTGACGCCGCCACCCCTCTGTCAAAATTTAGTGGTTTGTAACCAAAGTCGAACTTAACCCGTATTTTATGATGCTACACATGTATACCAAGAATTATTTGAATATGTCAAGCCATTGTTGAGTTATCGTCAAAAAAAACATAAGTTTAGGAAATTTAAGTCGAAACGGGGCCATAATTCTGTCAAAATTTAGTGCTTTCTAACCAAAGTCGAACCTGACCCGTATTTTATGATGCTACACATGTATACCAACAATTATTTGAATAGGTCAAGCCATTCTTGAGTTATCGTCCGGAAACCACGTTTTTAGGGAATTAAAGTAGAAAAGGGGCGATAACTCTGACACAATTTAGTGGTTTGTAACCAAAGTCGAACTTGACCTGTATTTTATGATGTTACACATGTGTACTAAAAACTATTTGAATATATCAAGCCCTTCTTGAGTTATCATCCGGAAACCAAAAAACCAACAGACCGACGGACCATCCGACAGACCGACAAGCTCACTCCTATATAATGAAATATACAAATATAAATGATGAGACGAAAACATCCGGATTTACAGTTCTCTTGTGAAACAAGAATTGAAGATTGGATTGAAAAAAAAATGCTAACTTGCATCAAGTATTACAGTATGCAAAATGCCTTGCATCAGTCGCTTTAATGTCATAGTGTAATCGGCGTTGACATCTATTGAGATACACCAGAATGAAGGAAACGCAGAATGAGCCCAAAGCGATTGTCAAGACACGACATCTGAATAATTAAACCTCAGGAGTCCAGCGTGTAAAGCAGGCGCAAGGATTACAATGCACTAGAGTGGCTAATTTCTGAGTTTAAATTTCTGTGTAACTGCAGATCTACGGGGAAGGACGGGGAATATGCTACCACACCGGAAATGCATACCTGTGGCAAGCCCTCCGACATGCGCAGTGAAGCCGACCTTTCCAGTCTCGTCCTCGAAAAATCGTCTGTACACGGCGTTTGCCATCTCGACTACCACTGTGAAGAGAATATATATTAAGTAAATTATGTCTGTATTTGAATCGTTTTAACCGAAAAATTAAGGCTTGGCACTTCTGTATGTTCTGGGATAGTAAATGACTGAACTACATAGGGTAGGGAACATGATGAAGGATGGAATTTAAAGTCACGGAGGCACGATTGGTACATGACGACAACAAGATCAATGTAACAAGCACGATGCGAGGTTGACAATATATCGCGTTCAATCATTCCTTCCATGCATCATGTCGTGTTGTCGTATTTGCATTATTGTTAACTCGCGTCATTGTGTTTTCAACATGGTTAGAACGAGAAAAGTGGTGTTGATGCATACCAAAAAACCCATTGGCTCTGACGGGACACCGTAGTAATTATACTTCTGAAAATGGAATAGCTCACCTAACAACAAGAGAACTGCCAACCGGAAGTATGCGCTGGTGAGGATGCGCAGTGGTGTGCATTCCTCGCATTTGTAGTTCATCTCCTTCCAATTCTATAAATGCAAAAATTCATTTATTAACCATTCCTTTGTCGTATTTATTAGTAGGACTTTGTTACCAAATCGCTGTATGCGAAGAAAGGTTGCCCCCATTTAGTACCAGTGACAAGTGGCGAATACGTACGACTCAGCCCCGAAGTCGAGTAGCCTATTAAGGAATTAGGTGATGCGAGGTGATGTGTATAGCTCATGTTTCACAGAGCTGCCATAACTAACGATCACTGGTATATTAATATGATTCCTTGAACAGGTCACGAGAAAGCTCTCAGAGTTGCTCACCTTTTCTTAATATAAGTCAATACTCTTTATTATTTATCAGAAGTCACCGGCCCAAAATATATAACATACATCTACATAGCATGGATATATGGAAGAGATGTGTCTACGTATACACTATTACAGTATCTTTTTTACTGTTTTATCTGCTAATTTCTTTTAGCAAATGATATATACAAATGATGTTTGCTAAACATATCAACATTTCATAAAAGTCGAGCATTTCTAGTTCAGCTTCTTAACGTTCACCGAAACTGTTTTGTTGCGGCCTGTCGCTGTGGAGTGAATGGGATGAAAATCAACATATGTCGTTGTGGAGTGAAAATCAACATTTCGATAACTGTGACTACTTAACAAACGCTACTGTGCATAGAAGAGACTCGAACCAGTGTGCGGTGCGTGTGTACCAAACACTGCGCTCACCGGTGGAAACCACAAAGACGAAATGGGATACCTACCAATATGACACTGGCTATATGAGCACCAATGAGCGCGTAGCAGCCGCCGCTGGCTCCCACGAGGTTCACGTTGTAGTCGGTGACGCTGTGAGCCAGGGAACCACCGACCACCCCGGCGAAGTAGACGAGCAGCACGCGGTACCACTTGTGAACAATCTCCAGCGGCAGACCCAGCAGCAGTTGGAAGAAAAGGTTAAAGATCAGATGAATGTACCTGGAATATGGAAAAATCATGAAGGTGAATAGTCGTAAATATTAAGTTTTAGTTCTCAAACTAAGTTTGTATTTCCTACAGTTTAAAGCTGTTGTTTTTTTACATTTGAGACAGTTTTAGAGAATTAGAGTAACAGACTTTTACAGAGTTTATAGATTTTAAGAATTTCTTAACGTTTTACTACGGCAACAATGAATACTGGTCGTAGGCATCAAATACGACAACGTAATATGGAGTGGTAACATTTAATACATGTATAAATATAAGATAAATGAAACCCCATAAACATCAATATGAGAGAAACCCTAGTACCAACATCATCTGGTCCTTTATTTGAGGCAAGTAACCAATTGCGTATACAACACAATGTACCATACGCACAACACAACACAAAACATTAACTTATAAAAATTAACCTCATAACATTCATTGACATGTTGAATTAAGCTCGATTGTACCCGAAGCCTGAGGCTCCATGGTTTTCTGTGGAGAACCAATACGTGGTATATTTGAAAAAATGAATATGTCTTATATTTAACGTTTCTTTGCATCACGTAAAACACACCCTTGATGGACGAACATGTAGGACACAAAACGCCACGCCTCGTGCCGCCTCGCGGGCATGTACATGAGTACGTTAGGATTGGGGATTCCCTCGTATGACGTCACGGGTCTCCCTCCCCGCGCCATGATGTCAGCGTAGTAAATGAAAACTCCGATCTGAAACATACACGAGAACTAACTATGAAATATTTGGTCTTGTCCGTTCGAGTCATCATCATCATAAGCAACAACAACAACAATACCAAATACTGCTACTACTTTACACTGAACAGCACTTCTAACCCGAAACTTACATAAATCCGAATAAACTGGCTATTGGTTTTGACAGCGTTTTAATCAATGACACAGATACGCACTTGTACATTTTTATTGCATTCACCGCAAAGTTTGATATTACCGTTAACACAAATAAACAATAACCCTAAAAAGAAAATTCGCAAAATACTGTATAGTTTCTTGCGACAGCTTGAGTAATATTCCTCCATTCCTCAATTCGAGCCTGCTCCAACTGCACCAGATTTCAAGGGGCTACATGTCGCTTTCTAACACACCTGCTTTCGAGGGGCTACATGTCGCTTTCTAACACACCTGTTTAGTTTGTCCCACAGATGCTCAATCAAGTTTTATTTTTTCATTGAATGATTTCGTATTAAATGATACATTAAAACAACAAATCGATATTTTTTACTCACCTACCTTTCCTCTCGACTAATTTTAGTCTCTGAAAACAAACTGCTGAAACTGTGTATGAAATGCAAAGGTCGACAAATCCTGCTTCTTGTTTTATCTTACTAAGTTACATTTCCCTGGGGCAGGTTACTGTCTTGAGCAAGATCATAATGGCAAGCACGTTATAGAAGGAGCAAAGCAGGAGAAATGTAACATTATATATGAAACGACTGCATCAGTATACCTTTCCTCGTGCAAAATGATAAAAATGGACCTGGATATCTTGCCTTAGAAGTTGTTAATTGCAGTATTGTCAACAGCGGCGAATTTTATTTTTAGGGTTATTGTGTTATTATGTAAATTTTTGCTTCAAAATATTCAATTAATGAACTTAAATTTTATTACGAATACGTATGTCAGCAAATTAATGACTGCGTAAATTTGATCAAATGTCCCCGAGAAAATTACCATTTTATTACGATTTTTGTAATTGTTGGGTCAGAAGTGCTGTTCGGGGTATTGTAACTGCTGAGAGTGCGTCATCTACATCTAACACTACGACGAAAATCGACAAAGGCAATGATCGACGGCTGTCACCAATAAATTAACCAAAATCTGTTCTAAGATAGCCATCGCCTGGTGCCCATCAATTGTAATGATGGAAATGCAAACAGTACTGTTAACAATACACTACCACAACAAGTACTGCCACTACTACTTCTGCTAGAACCAGTACCTCAATGATGCTGATGATGATCATGAAGACAGGCGGCGGGCGGCAGTTGTAGCTCTCCAGGAAGTCCTCCCGGAGCGACTGGGGCACGATGTTCTGTACGGCCGCCGACACGAACCGCCGCATCGCCGTCTTCTCCTTCCGGTCTGTTTTGGCGTACTGTGGAATGTGTCAACAGCAAGAAGGTATTTAAAATGATAGTGGGGACACCTCGGGTTGAATTAAAACTCATTAAAATAGAGCAAATATATTAAGTACAGTAAACATGTAGACAGGTAATGTGTTTATCATGCTAGATTAAATTGAATTTAAAGGCGATTGTTTTGCTAATAAACGGGATGCGCGTTCATTTTATTAATAGTAGATTTACTACGGCAATTATGAAGTATCACGTATTGCTTAAATAGGTACATGTATGCTTTAAGCGATTGTACAGTCCCGGTTGCGATCCCATATATGAGTACATGTTCTGTTTTGTTCATACAAGTACAAGAACTTTACATTTCATGCTTGTTCTAAAGGACAAGGACGTAAATGTGCCTCCTCTAACAACAGGACATCAACACGATCTCATAACAAGATAGCAATATGTGAAAAACAATGTAAGCAATGCAATCGATCAACAATAACTTCCAAACGCAACACACAAACATCGCAGTACCATGTTTTTAAACTCCCCAAAGGTGATGTAAGCGTCCCTGTCGGCGTCTGCCTCCGTGAGCATGCGCTCCAATTTCCGGTGCGGGATGGTCTCCGTGACCTGTGTGCCCTCCAGCTCCTGCTGCAGCTCCTCCAGTCGCACCCCTTGGTTCCCGTGCTGGAATACATGCAACAGTCGCGTGCGCGACCAGAATTGCGCTCTACAGAGCATTACATTTAGAAGAAAATTATCATCCCTCTATAATATTATTACACTGTCAATATGCATGTTTCACTGATTCCCGTGTGTTTCATTTTATTTGTCGGTGTCCTTGTCTTGGCCACATTATTTTATTCTAAATAGGCAAATGGCCAAAGGCAATATGTCGACTTACCAATCAACTTAGAAACATGTTAATGTACAGTCGAAATACAATACTGCGAATCGCGATACAACGAAATGACGGTATACTACGAATAAGTCTGCCGGTCCCGCTCGTTTTCTGTATATGTTTAACTTCAAACAGATGCGATACTACGAATACTACGAATGTGCGGTACTACGAAAAATGTGTTACTAAGAAAAAATTGTCCGATCCCATCATAATGTTTATATTAAAATGGTAAGGCGAAACTACGAATCATACTGTCACGGAGACCTGTCACACCTTCTCAAGGAAGATTTCACACCTCTGCCCAGACGAACACCCAAACAGTTTGTTTGCACCATGGACAAAGATAGCTGTTAACAATTTTAGTTACCATTTGAATACAATGCAGTGGGAGACTTGCGTTTGACTAAATGACGTTCGTTTTTGCCGTTAATATGTCATTGAGAATGTACTGTGTATGGATATTATTTTTTTAAGGGTTTCATATATATTTATAATGGCATACATACACAATATTTTCAAATGCAGAAGTAAAAATATACTGACATCATTAAAATCATTGCCATGGATGGTTTTACATTATACTTTTTGTATAAAATCGTACAGTCAATCTTTAAATAAGACCTATTCTCTATTTGGTCATATATTGTAATGTGGCAAATCGATGTATACTAAAACGATGCTTTTCTGTCGTTTTCTTATTGAATTGCTTTTTAACTGTTTTATTAGTGATCACACAAATCCGTAACGCCCTCGTGGTTTATTTCCTAAGCATCAGAACTCCAAATCCTTGTTTATTGGGCGATAAACAACGATAATGCAAACATTATTTCTTAAATAAATAAAAATCGAACAACCATAACATATACAATAATACAATGTCAAGAACACAATAGCCACGCTTCCTAGGTTTGAACTGGGGACCTTTATGTCGACAGTCTAACGCGGTATCCACTAGACCACAGAGGACGATTTTAATTTAAGCTGTATGTTCACACCTACACGTGTTATGTACAAAGCGTACAAAAACGTTTAAAGGATTAAAACCTGCACAAAGATATACTGAATGTGTTTATAAATGGCCAAATATTTTCTGTGTTCAGCTAATTGTACCTAAGTCTGCATTGCCGTTGCCCACCATCATTGGGTACTGGTCGTGGTAGCCCGATGGCTTTATTAACTTTGACATTCCTCTCTATACATTCATTCTAACACTGGCCTACATCTCTAGCTATGTCCTAACATAATTAGTCTAATCTTAATCTGACCTAACTAAAATTCATACTCATGTTTATTTCTCTTAATGGCTTACCGTTCTCTTTCTCCTTTGTTTTGCTTTTCTAGCTTTTACGAACTATTTTGCTTTCTGTAACAAACACTTATTTCTCATTTGGTTTCACTAGCTATGCCTTCTAACCACCTCTTCGTTTACCGTCTTGCTCACCATTCTCTATCACTTACTTTCCCTAGTTTACCTCTCTCTGAGTGTCGCTCTTTCTCTCTCACTCTTTAGCTCACCTGAGCACAAAGTGCTCGGTGAGCTACTGGTATAGGGGACCTCTGTAGGAACATATTTTTCCCAAATCATATATTTCACATGACTGTGAAGAATAGGATCTCATTTGTCACATGTATAAGGGTGAAGAATGTGATGGGCCAAAAGGGGGTATATGTACGGATCACATTTTTCACATATTGTATGATGAAATTGTATCGCGACAATCGATGAAGCATAATTTGGAGCACAATTATACAGTAATAATTATCAACATCATCATCTTCTTCTTCTTCATCACTATCATCATCGTCGTCATCATCATCGTCACCATCATCATCGTCACCATCGTCATCATCATCGTCATATTAATTATTCTCGTCATCACCCTTATTATCATTATGGTTAACGCCATCAGTATTGTCATCACTATGAGAAACAAAGCCATATTTAGGAGCTGCTAATGTATGCATGCGCTTAATCGTTAGTCGGTACGTTTGTAAGGTCGAATTAGGAGATAGAAATGCATACTCTTGTTCGTCCATGCGAACGTACACCTTTTTATTGGGATATTAACCAATGCACGCATCCGAACGTACCCTACAAACAAACGTGCTATTTTGGATCATTAAAACCAAAATAGCCATGCATATGTCCGCCCGAACTAATATAATGACCTTATTAGAACCTCCGCACATGTTGGTACGTACGTTTGGACAACCTCCGCGCAGAGATTTGACTGGTTCCGAGCATAGCTCTATTCAAATACCGTTAACCGATAGAGGAGGTAACCGCTGCGAGGAGTTTGACGTTTGGACAGTACAGTAGCGTACCGTACCGTACCTCCCGTATCGTGCCGTACTTAACCGTACCGTACCTAACCGTACCGCACCGTACCTTTCCATAGCATTACAACCCATACCATACCATACCATGCCATGCCATGCAATGCCATGTCTTACCATACCAAAACGTACCGTACTTAACCGTCCGGTACCTTACCGTTCCATATCGTACCATACCATGCATACCGTACCATACCGTAAATCACCCCGTTTTTTTCGGGCACATTCAGTGTGAAAAATAGGATTATGATGTAACAAATTCACTTTATTGAAAATTTGAACACTTTCCTATCATGTGTAAAGCATATGATTTGAGTGCATATCAAAAACTGGACTCGATCACAAATTTCACACAAAATGTGAAGAATGAGATTGCAATGGGTGAATAATTAGATCCTATTTTTCACACCTGTTAACAATGAGATCCTATTTTTAACACCTATGAAAAAAATTGATTTGTGAAAAATATGGTCCTACAGACCTCTCATGCGTCGTCTGTCGTCCGTGTACCGTCAACAATTGGGTTCGTATTCACGCTGGAGACTTCACTTTTTATCCAATCTTAACCAAACTTGCACAGTTTGTGTATGACCATAAAATCTCGGATGGGATTGTTATTGGGTCAGATCACACCAGTAACACTAAAGTTATTGCCCCTTGTTAATGCAAAAAAGTGCAAAAATGCCTTTTTCCAACATATAGATTTTATTTTCCAACCAATCTAAGCCAAACTTTCAGAGTTTGTGTATGACCATCCGATCTCAGCAGATGCCAAAAAACGGACCAGATCGTGTTTCAAACACTAGAGTTATTGCCCTTTGTTTATTAAAAAATATACAAAAATGGACATTATTCAGGACAGAGACTTCATTTTTCATCCAATCTTAACCAATCTTGCAAAGTTTGTCTGTTACAATGAGATTACAGTTGAAGTCGAATATAAGCAAGATCGGACCAGAAACACCGGAGTTATTGCCCTCTGTTTGTGTTAAAAATATGCAACAATGGACATTATTCAGGATAGAGACTTCATTTTTCATCCAATCTTTACAAATCTTGCACAGTTTGTCTATAACCATAAGATTAAAAGTGAAGTCAAATATAAGCAAAATCGGACCAGAAACACCAGATGTATTGCCCCTTGTTTGTGAAAATAAATATACAAAAATGGACATTATTCAGGATAGAGACTTCATTTTTCATCCAATCTTCACCAATCGTGCACAGTTTGTCTATGAACGTAAGACTACAGTTGTTTTCCTATTCTTTTCACGAATCCTTCTATCCCACGTTTCTTTCTCACTCTCTCATTTCTTCTTCTCTATCACTCTTCATTTCATTTGGCATATCTTGTTCCTCCTTGCTCTCTCTAAATCATCGCTCACACTTCCTTCACGCTCTTCCTTCCTGTCTTCACTGTTTTCTCTTCCTATTCTGTCGTTTTTTTTCTCCCAATACGTAAGTTACTTTAACAAGTGTGCCAATGTTCGTAAAAGCTACGACAGACGCAAAATAAAACGAAATGTACGTTACTACCGTAATTTTCGAAAGACGAGATACTACGAACAACGCAATACTACGAACAAATTAGTGTCTCCCGTGACTAGTCGTAGTATCGCGTTTCGACTGTAATGTATTCTTAAGCTTATAGATTTCCATTTTTATCCCCAAAAGCAAATTAATCAGCGAATTTTAATAGATTTACTTAATTAGAAATCTAGAGTAAAGCGTCTGTAAACAGATATCGAGAATGACACTAAATATAGAATATGTTGTAATGTTAACGTACCCGTGAACGATGTGTTGGTGTTTTATATGGTGGCATAGAACTGCCTTACGATAACTACTCAAGGTTCGCGAAAATTTTCGCGTTACCACGTAAGTTTCGTGCTATTTATCTTATATCTTAATAGCGTTTGCGATTTTGACGTAAGATATTTATTTGCTTAATAAAAAACAGGCCTGAAACTGCCCAGAACTGCCATCAGAATTTCAGTTAATAAAAACTTATGTGGTATCACAAATATTAACTAGTTAAAATTTGCGTTGTAAGATCATTATCATGATACTATTCGTGTTAGATAACTGGCAACACGAATTGGTATGTGAATACATTTGCGATACACGAAAATTAAGTGGTATCGCGAATATTAGCTAGATAAGGTTTGCGTTGTAAGATAATTATCATGATAATATTCGTGTTAGATAACTGGCAACACGAACTGGTTTGCAAATAAATTTGCGATACATGAAAATTGAGTGGTATCGCATATACTAACGTGTTAAGATTAGTGGTTTAAGATAATTATCGTGATAATATACACGTTAGTTAGATAATGAAGACCTCGCGCCGAATTATGTGGTAACACGAATATTATGTAGTTAAGATTCGCGTTGTCAGATAATTATCATGATGATATTCGTGCTATTAAGATAATGCGGAGGACCTCGCGCACAAATTAAGTGGCAACACGAATATTAACTAGTTAAGATTTGCGTTGTCATATAATTATCATGACGATATTTGTGTAAGTAAGAACATGCGGAAGACCTCGCGAACAAATTAAGTCGTATCGTGAATATTAACTAGTTCAGATTCGCGTTGTAAGATAATTATCATTATAATATTCATGTTAGTAAGATAATTCGGAAGACCTCGCAATCCCAAGAAAATGTATCTTATGTCAGTTCTGGGCACTTACAGGCCATTTAGTATAAAAATAAAATATCTTGCAGAAATTTTTTCGCAAACGCTATCTTAATATCCAGATAAATATCATAATAAATTAGTGGTAACACAAATCTGGTCGCGAACGCTAAGTAGTTAACATGAATGTTTTCGCGAACCTTAAGTGGTTATCTTATGGCAGTTCTATGCAACCATAGTTTTAGATGGATTATGGATGCATGAAGAAGATCTCGAAAATAAAACAAAAATGTTCTATCAGAATAAAAATAAAAAATATTTATAAAGTATTACACCGCAAGCAAAATTTTTCTTCTACATTACATAAAGGACATTTAAATATTTCATGGAGCCCAGGTATACACAGTAAAACATCTCCAAACTGGATGACATCGGGAGTCCTGATTTGGGACTTAAATAAGTCCTGTGTAGAGCGGTTTTCACTATTCTGTGTTACTCAAAGCAAATGTTGTTTCTTTTATCATTAACAACAAAGAACTTGTAGCGTTTTATTAAACCATTATACATTGGCGAAGTACGTTTTGTCACTAAACCCTTTTTGGCACAAACTGAGTCTCGCTTATTACAGCCATATTAAGAGCATGTAATACCATACTATTATAGTACATGTAATACCATACTATTATAGTACATGTAATACCATACTATTATAGTACATGTAATACCATACTATTATAGTACATGTAATACCATACTATTATAGTACATGTAATACCATACTATTTCATGATAAGCAGCCTTTGTATTTGTGCCGGTAACCCACTCAAATTAATTCACTAGTACATGTATAAAGAGAACGCACTCACCCTTTCAAACAGCTGCGGGACACACATGAAAAACAAATAAAACAACATGTATTTCCAGTTACTTGTGTATCCATATATTGATGTATGCATGTTAGACGAATCAATAACTGAAAAGTACATTGCATTTCAATAGCAGTAATGAAATCAAGTAAATAATTTAATTAAAATGTCTGTTTCATTTTGGTATACAAATAATCATGCATGTTGCATATAAAAAATAATTGGGTTAAATGTATTTTTGTATAACGATATTTATATCGTTCGAAGACGGTTGTTAGAAATACAGAAAAATAGACTCATAGTTCATACAGCCAGAAATCAACTCGGTGGTTCATTATGCAATGTCACTGAATATTGTATTATTATAAAGTACTAAAAGTAGCGTTCATGTGATTATTTTATTGGTTAAACCATTCGACGTGTTTTAATGTCTCCAAGTGTAATTGTTATAAAAAATAATCATTACCTTTTCCATCTCAATAAAGAACTCGCTCTCCTGCTCCATCGTCAACTGCCTCAGGTACATCCGCCTCTCCTTCCGGCCCCATTCGCACGAGCAGCACGACATGACGTCACTTCCAGGACATATGAAGTCACAGACACGAAAGCGAAATGTGTTTCGAAATGTCAGTTAAGTGATGGTGTCTAAGACTTCAAACTAAATGCACTGGGGGGGGGGGGGGGCGGGGGCGTACAAAGGATTGTCCCATACTCAATGCTTAATTGTCCGTGCGATACGTGAAGGAGTTTTTACTGTCACATTGTGACGTCGATATGACGTCGATCACAACGTCGTTTCTCTCAAAGCGCCAGTTCAGTCGGAAACTGACTAGAAAATGGACGCCGTATCTGAAGAATAAAATCAATAGTTTCAATTTCGAATAACTTCTTTTTTCTAAAGGCAATGTAACAGTTTAGGTCCCTTTATTAATATGTTCTGAATCAGCTGTTTCCTGAACTATCACGGAATATGATTGTACGAATTGTTCTTATAAACGTACATTATGTATCTTTGGGCAATGTGTACTAGTATTTCAGGGTTTCATCGCCAAAATAATGTTTTATATAAGAAACAATTTCAACAACGCATCTCCAAATGGCGTGTTGATTGATGGACGTAACTTTTTCGAACTATATCATCTTATTAAAGACAATATATTTTTTCATTTTATATTGAATAAGTATTGTACAAAAATAATAATTAAGATGGACATAATTATAACCTTCCTTACCACTTGAAACAGTGGGGTAGGTATTATAACTACTCTCAACGGAACAACCACCTTTTAAATTCGTATCCCTGAGAGCTCACGTTAAAGGGACCTGTTCACAGATTGATGATTTGACGATTTTCATTTTTTATTTTATTTTTTATGCTCCCGGCATCTTGATGCAGGAGGCATATAGTGATCGTCATGTCCGTCCTTCCGTCCGTCCGTGACAAGGTTAAGTAGATTTTACCGTTTCGTCTAGCACCAACACCGCTTACTACAACACGTTGATACTTACAAAGTTGTTGCTTATGACCATTCCCTATCCACCCATATCACCCAACCTTACTTTGACCTTGACCTTGACCTAATTTGGACTTATAATAATTCAAAAGTGCCATTTCTTGGTTAACAAGATTTTACCGTTTCGTCTAGCACCAACACCGCTTAAAACAACACTAAGATATTTACACAGTTGTTACTTATGACCGTTCCCAGTCCACCCATATCATCCAACCTTACTTTGACCTTGACCTTATTTGCACTTAAAATAATTCAAATGGGCTGTTTCTTGGTTAACTAGATTTTACCATTTCGTCTAGCACCAACACCGCTTGCTACAACACTTGGATACTTACAAACTTGTTGCTTATGACCATCCCCAATCCACCCATATCACCCAACTTTACTTTCACCTTGACCTTGAACTAATTTGGACTTATAGTAATTCAAAAGTGCCATTTCTTGATTAACTAGATTTTACCGTTTCGTCTTCCACCAACACCGCTTGCTACAACACTTGGATATTTACACAGTTTTTACTTATGACCGTTCCCAATCCACCCATATCACCCAACCTCACTTTGACCTTGACCTTGACCTAATTTGGACTAAGAAATGGGCTACCCAGCACCAACCGGGGGCGTGTATGTTTATCAAACACAGAATCTTGTTTTTGTCACAGATTCCTAAAATAAAAGAATGTATAGTGTACATATATATATATAAGAGCAAAATAACACTACGGACAATATACTGTATATATCGTTAATGAGTAATATTCAGTTGAAATTGATAAAATTAGAAAGCGTTTGTAACGCTAAATGATGGAATATTTTGGAGTGTTTCTGTTGTTTTCGTTAAAATCGTTGACAGCACGTAGATAAGTTACATAAAGTAAATAATGCACGGAAAATGTATACATCGGAATGGCTGAGTGGTTAAGGCGATAACCTTTTGATCCGGAGGTCCGGGGTTCGAACCCCGGTGGGAGCAACTTTTTTTGTTATTTTCTCCTTTTTATCCTTTTCTTGTTATTATACGCGAGCTTTTTTTGTTCCAATGCTTAAATCTGTCAAGTTAAGACATTAAATGGCATACTTCAAAAAATGCAAAAATCTGTGAACAAGTCCCTTTAACATGACTAAACTATATAATGTAAAGCAGGATTGTTTCATGTGCAAAGCTCATTTCTCGCAATATTGATGTTAGCTGAACAATTGTTGACACAAACCGCATTGCTTATTTCAAGGCAACACACACCAGGTCAACTGGTTATCTGAGTGCGTTATGTTTGTGACTTTGATTAGTGTTTGCATAATTACGGAAGCCTAATAGGCCGTTTTGTCTTAGGTGTTATGTATTATGCCTTAGGTGTTTCGTATTGTGTCTTAGGTGCTATGTTATATGTGTTATTGTACATCAATTAAAGCATTATTTGACAAAGAACGACGTAATTGAACTCAGCAACTTATAATAGTTCTGTATGCCATAAAGGACAAGCATGAATTCGCTTTTAGCAATGGTGTTGTTCATGTTTTTGTCTTATATTATTTTTGTTTAACATGCATTTTATTGCCATTCTAAGAGAAATATCACGCACAGCAGTTTTCTTATCGGAACAGTGAAGTACCGCCCCTTGTAACCGAACTTCACAACATAGAATGCAAACTACGATGAATAAAATAGTTCCCAACAAAAATGTCATTTTCTCCTTATTTTACATTCAATTTTCTGCGACAAATGAAATTTAATGTAAACATTATGAGTCATAACAAATTTATTTTCCTTGCATAGGCCTAAATGATATCGCTACAAAACTAAAAAAGTAACTTAAACAAATGCAAAAATATATGTGACATCAAGAAGAACTGCTATTTCGGCCGGTATAGCCAACAAGCACCAAACATTATTAATGCTTTAGAAAGATTAATATAAAATAAGAGGTGCTTTGTTAGTAAGACATTTAATCCACATCATGAATACTTCTATACCACGGTTGAGTTCTGACACTTTAAAATCACATAATTCCTAGGCTGAGAGTTTAACAGATCCTGGATAATCCTTTTTTATTATTAACACAACATATGGAGACTTAAATGCTTTAAATCCACACCATATATCCAAATTTTCACTCGGCGAGAAAAATGCAAAACAATCCACAAATGACATCACTAAACAAGTGATGACGTGTCGTTCCGATGCTTGTTATCAAACCACTCGGGCTATCGCCCTCGTGGTTTAATTCCTATGCATCGGAACTCCAAACCGTTGGTTATTACCGCAATAACCAACGCTTACCGGTCAATTATTTCTTAAATAAACCACAGCAGATATGTGGTCAGTTCCACCAGTAGTAGTGTTTGGTAGTATATGTTTTCCTACAAGTAGAACATATACTCTTTGTCGTTCTGATGCGTGGCTATTAAACCACTCGGGCTAACGCCCTCGAGGTTTAATTCCTACGCCAGAACTCCAAATCGTTGTTTATTGGCCGATAAACAACGATAAATCGAAAATTATTTTTTAAATAAACATATATTCAATAAAATAGTCAGAAAAAACATCCACGCCTTCTAGGTTTGAACTGGGGGCCTTTGAGTAGAGAGTCTAACGCAGTATCCACTAGACCACAAAGGGCGATGATAATTTTGGCTGTATTTTAACACCTAAACGTGTTATGTATATTACCGGTAGCGTACAGCAACGTTTAATGGATTAAAACCTGCACAACGATATACTGAATGTGTATATAAAATGGCCAAATATTTTCTGTATTTTGTTACAAAAATTATAATGGGAGGGCGAGTAGTTCATATCTTCAAACGTCACACAACAGAATCTACACTCTACATTTTATTTACACTCTACGATAATAAATATATACACCAATCTAGTTCATGAATAACTCTCACTCAAACTCCTCACATCATTACATGTCCAAGCTCAACTCCCAACTCCCCTAGATTCTGCGTGTTCCTGGCTTTTATACGAATCTGCTTACTCTCCCATATTTGTGTATTACCAAGGTGTGGATTGACAATGATAGGCCCCCAATATTTATTAGGATAACTGTTAAGCGATTTATATTTCCAGAACACAGTCTTGTCACTACAATCATTGTTTATTATAATAACTGTTAAAAGACAAAACAGCATAACATGAAGTTACCTTCATTAATTAATATTTATGAAGGCAACTGTTGAAAGTTCACCCAAACAGACTCTGCCGAGCAACAGAACAGACCAGTCTTTGCTAATTTATGATGGTAAACGATGACAACATACCCTGTTCAGATAACTGATTTCCACCATACCAAGATGGCATCAAAGAAAGCAGTCTTAATTTATTTCTAGTACTTAAAAATACAACACTCCCCTCCCCTTAGCTTCTTAACTGTCCCCAATTAAGCCAAATAGTTGTAAAAATGACTAAAGAACCAGTCTCACACTCACTACATGTAAGCTGTGTATACTCAAACACTTGATATCAATATAATAAAACTACAAAAATCTACAGTTACAAATATACTATGTATTATTAATCCTAAGATTAGAAACCTTCTCCACAGCAAGGAATATTACTAGTAAATGACTACATAACATTACAAGAAACATCCCTTTAAAATTACTTGTACTGCAAATTCACTTCTCAATACAAAATACAAAAGACTTGTGCATCAAAATAATGAAGCATTAGCAGTACCCTCTTTAATTATCCGGAAACACATTCAAAGAAGAAAATCCTTTGAAAACTTATTCTCCAATTTCATGCATTATACTTAAAACATTGTAAGAGTTTGGTATATGAAAACATGAATAAACATGTGTAGTCCTATGCATAGTAAACCACTGTTTAATAATCAAATCCACAAACTCTTCTTTCATCGTCCAACTTATTACTAGAACAGAAAGTCTTAATACTTTATTACACGAATTCACACAATCACACATATCACTATCACACAAACGTCCTGATATGCATCCGCATTAAGTGCCTTTTAATCATTACTTTAAATTAACATTTTAATATGAATCTGTAAAATAGGCACTTCAAATTTAAAATGTTTATGAAACTTGTAGTAGCAGTCGTCCTGCTAAATTGTCCTGTGCGCCTTACTATTAAATGAACATATTTTTATATTATAAACAATGCTATAAGAATATGGCGCAATTGTTTGATTCTGAAAAAGAATTAATTCCATGTGTGCACTGTGTTAAATCCATGGAATTCTTCAAACACTCTGGAAACACTGATTAAACCAAATTAACACAAAATATATTCCAGAAGTCATCGGTTTGGAATTAAATCACTAAACACATGAGAAAAACACACACTATATATTCCAATTTTGACAGTGGAGACACACACATGTAGAATTATCCAGATTCCTGCTCAATGAGATGAAATGCACTGACAGATTTCAGTTCTGATCTGCAAATTCAAAGTTGAACTGCAGGGAAATGTAAACATCTAACCATTAATTGTCCACCTTATCAGCTTAATGGCCATTAAATCAGGCTGTTGTCCAGCACTAGCTTTGGTAACAGTGAATTGGCTTTCTTTGTAGAAGACTTCTGCGGGGCTTAACATCATCTTTCTTGACCTTGTTAGCTGTCTGGGATGATACCTGCTTAGCGTTCTTATTTCCCTTGTTCTCTGGTGTTGGCAGCAGGTTAACATCTTGACCTCGAATGCACCAGTCAGGGAATCTGTTGCCTGTGTATGGCTTCAACCTGTCATGATGTACAACTTTAACCTGTGATCTCCTACCTTGTTTCAATGTGAACAAAAGGTCACTGATTTTTCTTTGAATTTGATAAGGTCCTTCCCATATATTTGGTGTAATTTTCTTTGATAGTCCTTTACATTTTCCAGTATTAATGCACAACACTAAGTCCCCAACTTTATAATTATGTTTACTGATTCGTGAATCATAATCCTTCTTCTGGCGAACTGCATTTTTCTTGAGTGTCTCTCTGGCAATTTGATACACATAAGATAGTTTCTCCTGAAGTTTATTAACATATTCCACTGAACTGTCTGGGGTATTCCTTGTCACTATGCAGCCCAACGATATTTCAGCTGGTATAGTCACTTCCCGACCCAACATTAGCATGTTTGGTGTAAATCCAGTCGCATCATGCACACAGCTACGATATGCTGACGTAATAAGATTCAAATCGTCATCCCAGTTAGTTTGATTATCATTCACATAAGTTGTAATCATATTTTGGAGCACCTGGTTGAACCGCTCTGGAGCACCATTAGCCATGCCTCTATAACCAGAGGTTCGTGTTTAATTTATTTGCAATAAGCGACACACTTCCTTAAACAGATTTGACTGGAAATTCGAGCCTTGATCCGAATGAATGTCTAAGCACATTCCATATCTTGACAGAAATTCATACACTATTTTCGTTGCTACTGTACTTGCCAATTGATCCTTCATTGGGTACACTTCAACCCATTTCGTGAAATTGTCAATCACTACAAGGCAATATCTATTCCCATTTTCAGTTTCAGGTAATGGACCCATGATGTCAGTTGAAAGTCTATCCATTGGGAATCCCACAGGGTATTCTGTCAGTGGACTTCTAGGTGTTTTTGCTGGCCGTTTCCGCTTTGCACATTTTTCACAAGACTTAACGTGGTGTTTTATGCTGTCTTTCATTTTGTACCAAAAGAATTTAAGTTTAATCTTCGAATACGTTTTATCAATGCCCAAATGTGCACTAGTATTTGAGTCATGTGCTGATATTAAAATCTCTCTTTGCATTACTCTTGGGACTATCAATAAAGGACATTCTTCATTCGTTTTCAAAATGAATTTCTTGAACAAAACACCGTCAATCAAAATCAGTAAGTCCCAATCTAGCCATAAATTTCGAACACTAGGTGAATAGCCAGAAACAGTGTCTCTTGGGGGTCTTCCACTGTCAGATTTAAGCCACCTCACAACAGCCCCAATATCTGGGTCCTGCTGTTGGAGTCTGGCCATTCTCTCCGGTGAACAGTTAACTGTGCTGAATTTCACAAGACTTCCTACAGGAGATGCCACTTGACCTAAAGTAGGGTTTCCGTCTATTTTCAGCATTTTCTTGTTTCTGTCACCCAACTTTGAACTGTGATCTGCATCTGGGTTGTCAGAATTTTCACGGAAGCGCAGTCGGGATATCCGGTAGCGACAGTATTTCCTTATTCTGAGTAATCCACGATACATGAAACTTACACAGTTCAACAACTTCACCATCTGAAGCTGTAGCAGTAAGAGAATCCAACTCCAGAATCCACTTTCATGAAGTTTTACTCTGGAAACTCTTGCTTTCAACGACCCCGAGGTTTGTGCTGTCTCAGCATTCCTTTTTGCAAATAAAGGAACTGCGTCGTCAAACTGAGAGAAATCCGACCACTGCTGATGTTTTTTCAAGCACGTGTCACACCCCTTACACGGTAACTCTTCTAGTGTTAGATGTCCCTCATAACACTGACATGCTTCTGGTTCACTGGGTATTCGACTGAGGCTGTCCACATTAATGTATTTTCGGCCACTTCGATGTTGTATCCGAAAATCGTACTGCGATAATACTTCCAACCATCTTGCCATTTGATCTGTTGGTGATTAGAATGACATAATCCATCTCAAACTTGAACAGTCAGTCCGTAATACGAACTCTTTACCCATTAGATAATGTCTGAACTGTGTCACGAATGTAACAACTGCCAATAGTTCCCTTCTTGTCGCACAGTAACGACGCTGACATTTATCAAGTGATTTGCTCGCAAAAATGATAGGTTTTTCTACATATTCCTTTGTAACTTCACACCACTGCATCTGACTTAAACATCCACCAATCGCGAAGTTACTAGCATCAGTGTCAACAATAAACATTCCGTCATCCTGTGGATACGACATGACTTCTTTCCCCGTCAACACAGTTTTCAGGTCCACAAATGCACTTTCTTGCTCATCACCCCAATTAAACGCTTGACCGGCCTCCATTAAGCGATTAAGTGGTGCGGCGCGATGACTAAATCCCTTTATGAACCGTCTATAATATGAACAAAAACCAAGAAATGACCTCAAATCACTTAAATTTCGAGGTCGAGGCCACTGGCGAACAGCTGCCACTTTTTCGTCATTCGGGCGTATTCCGTCACAGTCAATTGTGTGGCCAAGAATATCGATCTGTTTTTGAAGAAGGTGGCACTTGCTGGGTTTTAGCTTCATATTTGCCTTCTCTAACCTTCCCAAAATGACATCAAGTCTCAAAATTGCCTCTTCAAAAGTTCTCGCATAGGAGCAGATATCATCTAAATATATTATTAGTGTTTTCCACTGAAGACCTTTAAACACTAAATCCATACATCTTTGAAAAGTTGCTGGCGATCCATGAAGACCTTGTGGCATGGTAACATACTGATACAATCCCCCATGGGAAGTGCAGAATGCTGTCTTCTCTCTATCCGCAGCATTTAATTCGATTTGATAAAATCCACTTAACAAATCCATGGATGAAAACCACTTATTTCCACCCAAACTCTCTAAACATTCGTCTATCCTTGGAAGAGGGTATGCATTCTTTTTCGTTACCTCATTCAGGCGTCTATAGTCACACACTACGCGAACACCTCCATCTTTCTTTCTAATGAAACACAATGGTGCTGACCATGGACTGGTGCTTTCCTCAATAATACCCATATCTAATTGCTCCTGAATTATTTTCTTCTCCTGATCTATAAATGTTCTAGGAACTCGTCTTGGTGGTATTTTAATTGGTCTTATATTTGATGGTGTCTCAATATAATGTTTAACTAGTGGTGTTCTTCCTAAATCAGTTGGCGAATTTGAGAAAGTCTTCTTGTGCTTTTCCAAAAGACATGATAAACGTTCTTTTTGTGACTCATTCAAATTTTGCGACGATCTTTCATACAAGGCTTTTTAAATCATCACTCCATAATGTCATATCTAGTTTAACATCACTTAAATTTTCGCTAGCACAGTTCTCCGTGTTTAAGTCAACATTTTCTTTCAATAATTCATGGGAGTCAATTTCTTGTAAAAATCCCAGTGTAGCACCTTTAAACAGCGTAACATTCCTGGAAGAGGTATTCACCAGCCTAACAGGTATTTGATTGCTTTTAACTGTCCCTGGGGAGATTAAAGTGTGCCCTAATTATATCCCATTTGCAGGCTGTTTATTTGACGAAGGGCATACAATCCCAAGAGGCGAATTAATTGACCCAAGATTTATTGCCTGTCCAGGTATTATGCACTCTGATTTGGCTGGAATTTTCACCTTGGATCGTGTAGTGACCCTAACTGCCCTCAGAGGTATTTTCTCAACAAATGTTTTACACCTCTTCCCATTCAAACGTAATCCATTCTGAGCACTTAATTGATAATCATAGTCATATAGAAAATCCATACCAATAAGTCCATCTTCACGAATTGGTGCAACAAACACAGTATATTCAAACCACTGTCCGCATGATTTAAACGATATTTTACACTGTCCATCTAAAACTAAAATCCCATCGTCCGCTACGTCAAGACGCACTGACGGATCAACTTTCATAAGTTTCGGTCGTTTTTCTATTGGGATCTTATTGTAAACGCCAGTTGATATAATTGTTGTACAGGCTCCTGTGTCTATAACAAAGTTCACATTTAGAGACTCACACAATTTAACAGGAAAAAGCACGGTAAGTCCATCACTTCTAGTACTTCTACATTTAATTGTCTGAAAATGTGTGTCTGTCTGTGAGACCAACGCTGGGCCGTTAGCCTTGGTCTGCCCTAGTTTTCCGAACGGTTATTTTCGACATCTGAAACATTCAATGTCTTTCCTGTCACGTGTTGTGAAACGCTGCCTTTGACCACCATTCTTACTATTTAGCTTGTCTGCTAAATTATCGATCTTCTTTCCAATATTTGTTTTCAAATCCCGACCAAAACGTTGGAGTCTTGCTTCTGTTACATAATCATGTTGTTGTGGTTTCGACTCGACAGTTCTGACACGCGCCCCTTTGACCTCTTCCCGAAGGCTCTGGTACGTTTCCAATAGATCACGAGCTTGATCTATTGTTTTTGGTTCCTTCATTCCTATGAATACTGCTGCTTGTGTATCTAACAGGCCTTTCAGGAAGTGGCGCATGTTTATAGTTTCCCGTGTTTCGTAATCAGCGGTCGGAAAACCCTTCAACACAAGCCGTTTGATATCCGCAACATATAATTTTTCCTTGTTGAAACGCCTTGTTTCAAGTTCAGCAAGGTATGATGAGACGGAACGTTTCTCCTTAAACCGCAACTCCAAGGCTGATTTCAGGATGTCATAATTGTTCAGCGTGTCTGTTGCAAGCTGCCGAAAAGTATATTCTGCTGCTTCTCCTCTCAAACTGTTTTTGAGACGAAACAGTCGTTCTTGTTCGTCCCAATTGCACGCGTTGACCATCTCAGAGAACGGATGTATGAAGCTCTCCCAAGAAGACTTCCCGTCAAACAATAGTTGCCTGGGCATAGGAACCTCATAATTACGTCGTTCTGCCCCACTGCTTGCGCGCCTCTGACTACCATTTTGAGACTGTTCACGCAACAAACTATTTTCTTGCTGAAGGTCATTGATTTGTTTCTCTTTATCTGTATTAATGTCATTTATACGTTGTTGATATTGTCTCACAAGCTCATTTCGTTGGTGCACGGCTGCTTCTTCACCAGTCCTTAATCTTCTTTCTAATTGTGCATTTTCTGTCTCTGCTCAATGTAACTTTTCTCGCAAATGTAATATTTCATCATCAACACTTTCTTCGCCATTACAAGAGTCCTTCTCATTTTGGCGTTTTGGTCCCATGGCATGGTTCAGAATATAATTGCAAATATCCGACGTGTTAAAGTCCTGATCCCGACACAGTGATGAATAAAATATCCACTTTTCTCAAAAGCGTGTTAAAGTCCTTATCCCGACGCTGCCACCAGTGTTACAAAAATTAGAATGGGAGGGCGAGTAGTTCATATCTTCAAACGTCACACAACAGAATATACACTCTACATTTTATTTACACTCTACGATAATAAATATATACACCAATCTAGTTCATGAATAACTCTCACTCAAACTCCTCACATCATTACATGTCCAAGCTCAACTCCCAACTCTTCTAGATTCTGCGTGTTCCTGGCTTTTATACGAATCTGCTTACTCTCCCATATTTGGGTATTACCAAGGTGTGGATTGACAATGATAGGCCCCCAATATTTATTAGGATAACTGTTAAGCGATTTATATTTCCAGAACACAGTCTTGTCACTACAATCATTGTTTATTATAATAACTGTTAAAAGACAAAACAGCATAACATGAAGTTACCTTCATTAATTAATATTTATGAAGGCAACTGTTGAAAGTTCACCCAAACAGACTCTGCCGAGCAACAGAACAGACCAGTCTTTGCTAATTTATGATGGTAAACGATGACAACATACCCTGTTCAGATAACTGATTTCCACCATACCAAGATGGCATCAAAGAAAGCAGTCTTAATTTATTTCTAGTACTTAAAAATACAACAATTCAGCTAATTGTAGCTAGATCTGCATTGATCACTGCGGATATTTCCTACTCTTTCCGTTGGACAGGGTTGCCCGGGCACAAAGAGCCCACCATCATCGAGTACTGGTCGTGGTAACCCGATGGCTTTGTTAACTTCTATTTTATTCTCTAAACATTCATTCTAACACTGTCCTAAACATCTCTATGTCCTAACATAATCAGTCTCCTTTTTTTTCAGAACTATTTTGCTTTCTCTAACAAACACTTATTTCTCATTTTGTTTCACTAGCTATGCCTTCTCACCACCTCTTCTTTCCTGTATTGCTTATGATTCTCCGTCACTTACTTACCCTTGTCCCTCTTTAAGTGTCGCTTCTTTTTCGCTTACTATATTTCCTATTGTTTTCACGAATCCTTCAATCCGCTTTTCCTTCTTAGTCCTTCTCTCTCTAATTTCACTCTCTCTTCTTTCTCCTCTATCGCTCTTCATTTCACTTGGCGTAGCTCCTTACTCTCTATAATCCTCGCTTACACTTCCTTCACACTCTTTCTCGTCTTTTTGTTCGCCCGCTCCGTAGGTTACTTTAACGAGTGTGCTTAATGTTCGTAAACGCTACGACATGACGCAAATTAACACGAAATGTACTAGTATTACGTTACTACCGTAATTTTCGAAAGACGCGAAACTACGAAAAACGCGATACTACGAATAAATCCATGACTATTCGTAGTACCGCGTTTTGACTGTACTTAAATAACATAATAGAGTTACAATTATTCTTAATTTGGAAAGTGTTTGATGTGGCAATCATTTTATGAAAGTTGTTTTGTTTTTATATTGTTTACAACACATCTTTGTTTTGACTTTTGTTTACATAGTAAAATCTTTAATGTATGACACTGTTTATGCCCTGTGTTATCATTTGCATCATACAGCAGTATACAGCTAAAGTCATTTAGTGACAATATAGTTAAATATGGATATTACATCAAAAACAGTAACAATTAGTCAATCATTCGAATATTTGTGAAAAATAGCGACCTATTGATAATTCTACAATGAACACGTGCTTATTAACATTTGCTTTGAAAACATAATTGAGATTTTCATTAATCTTAAAAATAAATTATATGCATAAAAATTGGAATCAAATAGGAAACGATTACACACAAGGTACGACAAGAAGCGAGAAATACCCAATGCCAGGAATAGAAATACTAGAGCAAGAATTAATAAAACAATAGCAAAAACTTTGTGAACTTTAAAAATTAAGAAAATAAACGGGAACAACAAACACAAAAGCAAAAATTGAAATGCAAAATGTATACGAAGCAAAATGACATACTCAATGAAGCAAAATATATATAAAATTGTCAAAAACAAAACAATACAGTATCTGGGTCACTGTAAGGGAAAGTCTTCAATCAAGTACATGTCAACTGTAAGCTTTCTTCACAATATAATGATAAAATATGTTTAATGCGTCATACATTTGATACACCAGAATTTTGTCCATTCGTGTTCAAAGTACGCTTAGATCGGCATTTCATAATCACACAGACTCTTAAACTAGATTGTTTGTTTGTTTGAAGATCTTACATACACATGAAACTGCGATGAATATGCCCCAAAAGCCTTTAAATGGTTTTTAAAAGAACAATAATTTCCATTTTGTCTATTACTTGTCAATAATGGATCCACAGATTAATATTCATTTCTGTTAGATTTCAAACAAAGGGTTTTATTCGGAAAGAACACTGTGTTTGCACACTCCAACACCATTTCAACGGATAGCGACAAATCTTTCTACAATTCACATGTCCTTGTACCGCCTCAATTCTTTGCTGTCTCTAGTCTGTATCTTTCTTGTGTGTTATGTCACTATCTCATCTTCAACTTTAACTTAGGAGATGTAGTCTCTGGAACAAAAGATAACATTAAGAGCTTAATTACTTCTGAAAATTATGAACCAATTATTAGGAAAGAGGAAGTTTAACAAAAAATAAACTGCAAATCCCCAAATAATTGTTTTTACCATCTATTCTGTGGTCAGACAAATAAATCCACAATTGTGTCAAAAGTCGAAATATTTTATCTCCAAGCGGAATTAAGATCAACTGTTCTGTCTTACTGATTCGTTTCTTTTCGACACATTGCCCTTTAAATATACTCAGTAAATGTATTAATCGTTACATCTTTTAATTGATATGCTCTTTATACCATTCTATTATATTCACTTTCACCCCGATTAAGTTGTCATAATTTAAATGCTTACGTCATTTTCGCTTTCCAACGATCCACTGTCTCCCTCCGACATGTTGCAAAAATCTTTACATACCTCTGTGATATACCGCGTTTTAAAGAAATGACACATTTTATAAGACGTAACGCCTAATACGTAAGACATTACACACAAGATACAACTCACAACACATAAGACAAAAGGGCCCTTAAAGGCTTCCGTACATAATTTATAAACCGTATCTGTTATGTATTACGCATTATGTATTACTCATTTTGTGTCTATTACAATCTTAATTTTAATTTAACATAAACTTACCTCCACAAATCACACTTCGTGTATCAAGCTTTGATTTTTTGTAATAACAGCACACATTATTCACATGTAGTTCCGATTTGTTTACACTTAATTATCTTTAAGCAAGTTCGTATTCAACAATCCTACAGGTAGAGGCTGATAATTAACTTTAAATGTCCCTGTAATTCCTGATGAACGTAAATATCACCCAAATAAAACGTAAACCGAAAGTTATTTTAACTTCCGGACCGTGCTTTCTTTCAGCATTATCGTACACTGACCAATTTTATCTGCATCTTATGTCATCACTTCGTACATAAAAATAAGGTCAAAACGCCTTGTGCCCTCACGAATAAGTTATCAATGTTACACTTAAAATAGTGACGCTCAGATTTATTAAATTTAAAGTTTTGTTTACACGGGCAATGTTTACAACTGTACAATCATACCGTAACCCGGTAGAGCGTATCGTACTTTTTTAAGTATGGAATACCATATTGGCCCCGTTATCAGAAAGATTTTAAAGAAAGGCCAAATCTATCAGTGTTTGATGAGCAGTTGTTAGCATAAGAAACAAACACAAACACATTGAACGCTGTTTACATATAGCTTCACTGGACTTCGTGTACTTAACGAAATTCAGATAACGAAGTAAGATTACGATGACACTGAACCAATAGCAAACCGATGCTTTGTAAAGCTGTTGATAGTTATAGTGTCCAGTGGTTTATGTACTTAATATTTTGTTTAACAATCACTCATATGATGCTTGAAGTAATTAAAATGTACCCGATAAAGTCCTCATAAAGAACATTTATATGTTTCCGACCCTTTTAAAATATCTTTAAAAAGTTAAAATCATTAGTACCTTACTTGAAAACTATATTAGTTAAAGGGACATATGTATGACAATGTGTAATTATATCAAAGTTACAGTTGATAACAACACAGTGTAAATGGGGTTTTGAAGCAGTATATGTTTGCTTCCAAAAAGCGAAATAATATGGCAATTTAAACACTATGTATTTTTTAAAGATTTTTTAAAATAAATATTGTAATTAAATGTTTGACCTTGTTCCTCAGCATTTCATCTCTCATCACAATAATTGCTAGATGTAACATTAAGTATATTGAAATAAATATTTTTTTGATCAATGGCGACGGATATTTCAACCTAAACATACCTGTACATAAGAAAAATATGCATAAAACGAAGTAGTACCGACTTTCCATCCGCCATTTTTGGTACTGCGTTAGGGTCGCTGCACTGCGCTAGGATTATCCGGGTACAGAGCGCGACTCTACGTTTTTTGCATCGAATTTGCTTGCCGCAAACACGCACGGTGCACTTGATGACGTCGTACGACTTCCTTGCGTAGTACTTACGGCTACCTTGCGGTATACGCACCGGCGCCACAAACAAGAAACTGACACCGCACGCCGCAAAACACGTGACCGCATAGTTTTATGTGCTTCGTATAAATAACCAAGATTATTTACATGCTTTTAACACATTTTCCATACGATCTCTTTATTTCACGTGTGTTACAGTCATAGCTGAAAGCTACTTCAAGAAATAATATGATGTTTTAACACATTTGAACATTTAACCATAGCATCTTCCTGATATTCTTGTCAAATCAAAAGTCAAAAGTGGCACCAATACTAGCAGGATGTTTATGATACAAAAATATTGATATCCGTGTTTTTGCCAAAATACCATTGCTGTCTTGCGGCGACCGTGCGTTCAACAGGCGGTGATCGTGCGATAACTATGCGTTGGTCGTGCGTCGACATTAAAATTCACAGTCACACGGTGACCGTAGAGTCACCGTAGGACAGACGCACGTCAATCGCACAATTCGAAGACACAGCTGCGGTCTGCTAAAACTGAAAATGCGCGGCAAACATGCGGCGACCGCACGTTGCCTGTGGCCGCACGATGACCCTACCACAAAGTCTTACGAAACGCATGCGTTTGTCTTGCGGTCTCAAAATCGTGCGTTTGGTCTGCGGCGACCGCAGTGGGTTGTGACCGAGGCTTTACAAACATAGGAATGTCATTGCGAAATCTAAATAAACAGATCGTAATATGACATCATGCATCAAATCTTAGGGTTAAGTTTATAGTTTAATGCGAGCATCGCAATCTATGATAAAAAAATACCCCCGGTAGTGCTGAAGGTTTAATCAGATTAACAAATACTGTGTTGTTTGCCTACCAAAACTAATGAGCCCGCCCTTACATAGCTGATGATAGCTCACGACATGAAAATGGGCAATGGTCAATGAATTATGACCTCATGGTCTCAATGAGGAAAGATGCCATCATTATTTGTATATGATGTACTATTTATGATTTAGCCAAAGTGGAAGCGTTCTTATTTAAAACAGGTGGCGGAGATGGGGACGCTGAATATCGCCGCTCTTCTTTAGGCCCATGACGGTGACCTTCACCTTTGGTTGAGGTCAGGGAATCTGCATCACCTACGGAAGGGCGGACACAAATGACCGAGTGCAAGTTGGTCAAGATTAGGCAATAAATGAAGTCTCTATACTCCACAATGTCCATTTGTTCACACAACCAAGGGGCAATAACTCTGGTGTTTGTAGCCCAATCTAGGCCATTTTATTGATTATTTTGAAATATTCAGTTCATGCTGTGCAAGTTTGGTCGAATTCAGAGGAAAAGTGAAGTTTGTATGTTGCACAAAGTCCAGTTTGCAAATTTTCTCATGAAAAAGGGGCAATAACTCTGGTGTTCATGGTCTGATTTGGCCCATTACCTATCCGCGATTTTATGGTCATACACAAACTGTGCAAGTTTGGTAAAGATTGAATGAAAGTGAAGTATGTATCACGTCCACATGCCCAATTGATCCGATGCACTACAGACAACAGACGACACAGGACAGTCCCCCTATACCAATAGCTCATCTAGCATGAAGTGCTTAGGTGAAATGAAATGTAATGAAAGTGATGCACGGTGAGTCACTTTTATTTTGTTCATTTATAAAAAGAGTTCCCAAACTACACGCCCTTACTTATATATACCATACAAGCAGCAAGTAGCATGGAGCACTCTAAATAGTGTAAAAATATTTTTCAATTAAGGAGAAATAATAAATCAGCTTCAAACATAATGCAAGATAATTACTTGAGTTTCCAAAATCCCAATTCAAATGTAAAAGGCGTCGAAAAGTTACATGATTAAATGATACTGAATAAGTTACTAACAAAACAGTCCAACAACTACAGAAAATAATTAACCCTTTCAGGCACTAGGTCACATGATCTAAATCCTATATTCTGATTGCTTGTTTACAACATGAATTCTAGATATTGATTATTGTTTAAATCTTTTTCCTGACTGGATGCCAAGACAGACAGTGGAAAATTTATAGCTGCACACATAGCCAAAATATAGGTCAAAAGCAGGCTAGCAATGGTTACTATGTGTAATGATGCTGATCTAAAATAGAAGTATCATGTTCACTCAGAGTGATGTATTGATTTTACTGATAAGCAGACTCCACTATCTGGGTTATATCTGTGAATGAGCTACAAAGGGAAATAACACATTTCTGGCAATTATCTTCCTTTACTTCATTTACCTCCTTTTACCAGGTGAGTTATTCAGGAATAGTTGTATTTGGGACCAAAAAAGGGACAATAACTCTGGTGTTCCTGGTCCGATCGGGCCCATTATCGAACCCGTCCAAGAATGTAGTCTTTATCGCGATAACGGGCCAAATTGTTGACAGCATATGGACGGCGGACTATGGAGGAGGCCGGAGAGGTCCCCTATACCAATAGCTCACCAAGCACTTCGTTCTCAGGTGAGCTAAAAACAGTGGCGGTCAGAACTTTGGAAGAGGGTTTCTGACAAGATTTTCAAAGTGTTCAATATAGCCATACATTTTGTATAAGGAAAACTGCCCGATCCCTTGTGGCCATGTTTTTAATGAATCAAAACGATTTGTAGGAATTTGGTATAGGGTCACCCAAGCAACATTTCTGAGACTTTTTTTAAATTCCAGCCCGTGGTTTCCGACAAGAAGATTTTTGAAGTTTTCAATATAGCTATATAAGGAAAACTGCCCCGCCCCTTTGGCGCCATGTTTTCCAACGAATCAAAATGATTTGAAGGAATTTGGTAGAGGGTCACCCAAGGAACATTTCTGTGAAAACTATTTTCAAATCCAGCCAGTGGCTTCTGACAAGATTTTAAAAGATTTCCAGTTTTTTAAGCTTTTGGTTGCCATGGCAACCAGAGTTTTACAGATATTCAAGTGAATTTAATTGAGGGAATTTGTTAAAAGACGATCCCAGGAACATTCCTGCCAGATTTGGTTAAATCCAACAAGTGGTTTCAGAGAAGTTGTTTAAGTAAATTGTTAACGACGACAGACGACGTCGATGGACTGACATTGACGGACCAGAATAGCTCAGGTGAGCTAAAAAATATTAATACAAAACAAATAAATTCTTGTAATAAAGAGATACCATCTTTATGATTCTCACAATAATATAATGGCCGTCAAATTGCATGCAGTGTAATTCACATAGTGTAATGTTGTTTTATTTCCAAACATTTTCATATGAAACCTCGCTTTTTCTAGTTTTATTTTAATATGTATAAGGATAATATTAATAATAATAACAATAATCATAATTATTATTATTATTGTTATTATTATTAAAACAAACAGCTGATTCATTTGATCAATTAATAAACCAATAATTTGCAATTCACAAAATACAATTATATATATATATATACGTGCATCCATGTATACATACATACACACACACATACCTATAATAAAATATATTTAAAGAACAATACCATGGGTATCAATTGCAAGGATTACAGTCATTAAAGCACCAATGAATGACCAATAAATGTATGTGTCACCCTCAACAAAAACAATGAAATAATAATAATTTATTACAATGACAAATAAAATTACTTGTCAATGGCTATGAACATACGGTATGATATCACATATACAATTCAACTACACATTATTAATCAAGAGGGCCAAATTGGTCCTCTTAAGTTCACCTGGTTTAGTTAGGAGATGCAAATAACCACCATTTAGAATCAAACTAGACTAAGAACTTGTCTAACTAGTGACAACCTTCTCTTATGGAAAATGAAGACCTGAACAGTCCACTAAGATTTTCTTATTATCTGACCTGTGACTTCTCACAAATGCTTGATAAAGTATGCTATAACAGGATTAGCTTAAGCTTACTAATTTCACATGGTAGCAAACAGTGCATAAATACTATGGTAAAGACACATTGTATTTGGCATGAAATATGTATGTGATGTTGTGTTGTAACATCAATTTTAAAATAATGGTTTTGATTGATGAAATTAGGGCATTAAATCTGTTATTTATAAGAATATTTAAGAAATTGGACTCAGTGACTACATGCCAGGTGAACAAAATATCCAGTATATTCTATTACAGCTTTAATCATTCTATTTCCGTGACCCGCCAACAGCTGCCCCTGGTTTTAAACTCTTGAAGTGTTTTAAACACCGCAACATCATACACAGGTCCAACATGAAGTTGTGAATATTTGAGTCTTTCTCTGATTTCTTCGTCTCACATATCACAGCCAGGAATATGCGTGGCTCCACGTTCATAATGAAGTAGGTACTTTGTTTCACCTACAAGTGAAATAGTAAAATATGTGAAGAGAAGAACAATTAATTTGATCATGGTACCATATTACAATAATATTTTTTTGTTACACAATGAAAAGGAAAACATTTTGAATATGGTATACTGAACATGTGAAGGGTGTTTGATATTGAAAGATCAAACTAAAACTCCGCGAGTCGGATGTGTCGCCTTTTTAGGCGACACAAAAATGGTGTTCATCGCGCAGATTTGACGTGAAATGGAATATCATACATATAATATAATTATATGCCCCCCCTGAAATATGGTATAACACACTACATTAGCATAATTAGCTTTAGTAGCCAAGTTACCTATGTTTCAGAAATTATTTGAAAATGAGGCATATTTTTGCATTATCTGGCGATATTTCAAAATACCTGATGCAAAATCAAAAACTTTTTCCACTAGTTCTTATTTCTTAACACCATCTTAGCATATGCCCTCTAAAAACTGAAACTTGTCCAGTGCGGATGGGAGTGGGGAACTGAAACTTGTCCAGTGCGGATGGGTGTCCAGTGCGGATGGGAGTGTCCAGTGCGGATGGGAGTGGGGAACTGAAACTTGTCCAGTGCGGATGGGAGTGTCCAGTGCGGATGGGAGTGTCCAGTGTGGATGGGAGTGGGGAAATGAAACTTGTCCAGTGCGGATGGGAGTGGGGGTGTTCATGACTAGTATATGTCTACGTCCTATATATATATAGTATTATTTACCGGTACAGTTTACAGTTATTTCAAAATACATCGAGGCAGTAATGCCCACAAGACAATCTTTTCTGGTGAATGGAACATACTGGTAAACAGTATTTATTTTATGCTTTCAAGTAATTTATAGGGAAATATCAGTGAAATAACATGGGTGTAATACAAAAGCCCCTTGCCCAAAAGCCCCATGGTCTAAAAATACACACATGATTGGACATAAGCCCCTCGGTATATTTGACAGAGTGGACATAACCCCACTGGTAGATTTAACAGAGTGGACAAAAGCCCCTTGATGATTATGAATTAGTGGACAAAAGCCCCTTTCTGATATTGTATAGTGTGTATGCATTTCAATAGGAAATTCCATTCCATTAATCTGAACAAAATATTAATTGCAATTAACTGTTGACAAAAAGAAGACAAACCTTGCAAAACGTGATAATTAACATTAAATTCATCAAGGGGTTTTTGTCCACTCTGTCATATTTACCAAGGGGCTTTTGTCCACCCTGTTAAATCTACCAAGGGGCTTATGTACACTCTGTCAAATATACCAACGGGCTTATGTCCATGTGTGCATTTTTAGACCAAGGGGCTTTTGGGCAAGCGGCTTTTGTCTGGATTTCAAATAACATTGGTAACACACTGTTTAAAACAGTGAAAATTACCAATCTGATAATTTTCATACTGGTTCCTGATTTAAATAAATTAATTAAATGGACCGTCAACTATGCCGGATTGAAAATTGTCAAATGAGTCCATGACATTTTCCAATATAATCCACTTAGAAAGCAATTAAAATGAAAACAAACAGTGGAAAAAGCATAAAATAAAAGAAATGTGTTGGGTTTTGGTAGAATATTGACTTTTTATTCACTCGTGATCATAAAAATTATATATTTCTATGTTCACTCGTGAATTAAATTCGATATTCTACCGAAACCAACAAATATCCTCTTTATGTACAATATGCATTAAATATAATTCAGCACCATACCAGTACCCTATTTACCTTATCACAGTGAGATCTGACCCTATCAGTGTCCAGGTCCCTGTCCCCCACTTACCTTATCACAGTGAGATCTGACCCTATCAGTGTCCCTGTCCCCCACTTACCTTATCACAGTGTGATCTCTATCAGTGTCCATGTCCCTGTCCCCCACATACCTTATCACAGTGTGATCTCTATCAGTGTCCAGGTCCCTGTCCCCCACTTACCTTATCACAGTGAGATCTGACCCTATCAGTGTCCATGTCCCTGTGACCCACTTACCTTATCACAGTGTGATCTCTATCAGTGTCCATGTCCCTGTCCCCCACTAACCTTATTACAGTGAGATCTGACCTTATCAGTGTCCAGATCCCTGTCCCCCACTTACCGTATCACTGTGTGATCTCTATCAGTGTCCATGTCCCTGCCCCCCACTTACCTTATCACAGTGTGATCTCTATCAGTGTCCAGGTCCCTGTCCCCCACTAACCTTATCACAGTGTGATCCTTATCAGTGTCCATGTCCCTGTCCCCCACTTACCTTATCACAGTGAGAACTGACCCTATCAGTGTCCATGTCCCTGTCCCCCACTTACCTTATCACAGTGAGATCTGACCCTATCAGTGTCCAGGTCCCTGTCCCCTACTTACCTTATCACAGTGTGATCTCTATCAGTGTCCATGTCCCTGTCCCCCACTTACCTTATCAAAGTGTGATCTCTATCAGTGTCCAGGTCCCTGTCCCCCACTTACCTTATCACAGTGAGATATGACCCTATCAGTGTCCAGGTCCCTGCCCCCCACTTACCTTATCACAGTGTGATCTCTATCAGTGTCCAGGTCCCTGTCCCCCACTTACCTTATCACAGTGTGATCTCTATCAGTGTCCAGGTCCCTGTCCCCCACTTACCTTATCACAGTGTGATCTCTATCAGTGTCCATGTCCCTGTCCCCCACTTACCTTATCACAGTGTGATCTCTATCTGTGTCCAGGTCCCTGTCCCCCACTTACCTTATCACAGTGTGATCTCTATCAGTGTCCATGTCCCTGTCCCCCACTTACCTTATCACTGTGTGATCTCTATCAGTGTCCAGGTCCCTGTCCCCCACTTACCTTATCACAGTGTGATCTCTATCAGTGTCCAGGTCCCTGTACCCCACTTACCTTATCACAGTGTGATCTCTATCAGTGTCCAGGTCCCTGTCCCCCACTTACCTTATCACAGTGTGATCTCTATCAGTGTCCATGTCCCTGTCCACCACTTACCTTATCACAGTGTGATCTCTATCAGTGTCCAGGTCCCTGTCCCCCACTTACCTTATCAAAGTGAGATCTGACCCTATCAGTGTCCATGTCCCTGTCCCCCACTTACCTTATCACAGTGTGATCTCTATCAGTTTCCATGTCCCTGTCCCTCACTTACCGTATCACAGAGTGATCTCTATCAGTGTCCATGTCCCTGTCCCTCATTTACCTTATCACAGTGTGATCTCTATCAATGCCCATGTCCCTGTCCCTCACTTACCTTATCACAGTGTGATCTCTATCAGTGTCCAGATCCCTGTCCGTCACTTACCGTATCACAGTGTGATCTCTATCAATGTCCATGTCCCTGTCCCTCACTTACCTTATCACAGTGTGATCCTTATCAGTGTCCATGTCCCTGTCCCCCACGTACCTTATCACAGTGTGATCTCTATCAGTGTCCATGTTCCTGTCCCTCACTTACTGTATCACAGTGTGATCTCTATCAGTGTCCATGTCCCTGTCCCTCACTTACCTTATCACAGTGTGATCTCTATCAGTGTCCATGTCCCTGTCCCTCACTTACCTTATCACAGTGTGATCCTTATCAGTGTCCATGTCCCTGTCCACCACTTACCTTATCACAGTGTGATCCTTATCAGTGTCCATGTCCCTGTCCCTCACTTACCGTATCACAGTGTGATCTCTATCAGTGTCCATGTCCCTGTCCCTCACTTACCTTATCACAGTGTGATCTCTATCAGTGTCCATGTCCCTGTCCACCACTTACCTTATCACAGTGTGATCCTTATCAGTGTCCATGTCCCTGTCCCCCACTTACCTTATCACAGTGTGATCTCTATCAGTGTCCATGTCACTGTCCACAACTTACCTTATCACAGTGTGATCCTTATCAGTGTCCAGGTCCCTGTCCCCCACTTACCTTATCTCAGTGAGATCTGACCCTATCAGTGTCCAGATCCCTGTCTCCCACTTACCTTATCACAGTGAGATCTGAGCCTATCAGTGTCCATGTCCCTGTCCACCTCTTACCTTATCACAGTGTGATCTCTATCAGTGTCCATGTCCCTATCCACCACTTACCTTATCACAGTGTGATCCTTATCAGTGTCCAGGTCCCTGTCCCCCACTTACCTTATCACAGTGTGATCCTTATCAGTGTCCATGTCCCTGTCCCCCACTTACCTTATCACAGTGTGATCTCAATCAGTGTCCATGTCCCTGTCCACCACTTACCTTATCACAGTGTGATCCTTATCAGTGTCCATGTCCCTGTCCACCACTTACCTTATCACAGTGTGATCTCTGTCATTATCCATGTCCCTGTCCCCCACTTACCTTATCACAGTGTGATCCTTATCAGTGTCCAGGTCCCTGTCCCCCACTTACCTTATCTCAGTGAGATCTGACCCTATCAGTGTCCAGATCCCTGTCTCCCACTTACCTTATCACAGTGAGATCTGAGCCTATCAGTGTCCAGGTCCCTGTCCCCTGACAACAGGGGCTCCATGTTTGGCCAGTGAAGGGCAGGGGGCTCCTGCAACATTATATTCAACAACGGCTTTGTAGAATAAATCTATCATATTTAATTCGGTGCTTCATTAAACAGTAAAATTATCTCGTCATAATCCATAAATATAATTTTAATGGTTAATTGCATTTATAAACTTTAGTGATCTGAATCAGTCCTAAAAATATTTCTTGATTAATCAGAGCCAAAAGTTACTGATTAATCAAATAATCATGAACTAATATGTATATTTTTATTGTTCAACATAAATATTTTATCCAATCATGTTTTCACCAATTTAAATGTTTTTCAATTTATTTTTTTATACATGGTTTTAGTTTAAACAAAATTAGATTTAATTTTTGGATTTCCTGTTGTTTAAAAAAAGTAATAATGGAATTTTAACTGCTTGACTTAATTAGACTACAAAAGTCAATCATTTATTAATAGTTACATATATCTACAAAGGTATTTTATAGAGAATATGTAGTGTGCAACGCCCGGCACGCCTCGCCCATGACATTGTAGTGATTTGTCGGTTATACCTGTAACGCAAAAGACATAACATGTCGACACTAAACTCTTTAGTACAAGCTCTTTATAATGAAGTACATGTACATATATGAGTAGAATATATATTTTGTGATTTTAAAACCACATGTAAGCATTTACTTGCACAATATATATTACATAAATGATCAATAATAAAGTGTTTAATAGCACTGTACATGCACATTGCATTGGATGTACAATGTATTTTGTTTATAATTCTTGGTACATTTGGCAGTTTAGAACCTCAAACACTATTTTTACTACATAATACATAACAAATAGTCCCAGTGACAAGTACACATTTATTTTTATTTTTTTTCCAATTTTTATTTCTTCCCAATATATACATCCATTATATTTTATATACACATATACATACTAACATCAACAGTGATTCATGTTTCACGAGTAACAATAGTATTTTTAAACAAGTGTATATATTAAATTAACAATTATACATTTTATATCGTTGTATACAGTGGATTTGAGTGTACATGTGTGTGTGTGTGCGTGTGAGTGTGTGCGTGTGTGTGTGCGTGTGTGGGCGTAGAAAGTATCATTAAAAATAAAGTGTATGCATGGATATGCATGTATGTGATGTCGACAAGAAAAAAAGAAAAAAAATATTGCGATTTGATGGTGTTTTGCGGATGGGAATAGGTATCTGAATAGCTTGAATCTAATTGGTCAGAAAGCCCCATCTCTTTCGGAATTCTTCATTCTTATTTTTTAAGGATGCTATCGTTTCTTTATTTTGTGCTTAAAGTCAGTACCGGTATTAAATGATATGATATTTGGTAAGGTTCTTTCATACTTGCATTTGAAGATGAAGTTCTTTGCTAGAAGTATTATGAAATTTGTACAATTTTCAGTACATGGATTACTGTTTCTTATATTACAAAACGAAATTGTTTTATAATTCAGTTCTACATTAACATCGAGTTTAACAGTAGTTTGTATGTATGTTTTTAAACAAAACCAAAAATGCTGTATATGTTGGCACTCCCAAAACAGGTGGATATTTGAATCAATACTCATAAAACAGAAGTCACATAAGTTAGAGGGTGTTATCCTACATTTAAACAGAAACTTGTTGTTTGGTATGATCCCCATTATATACTTATACTGGAAATTTCTTAATTTCGTATCTATTGTTAATTTTGCTGGTTGTATAAAAATATTGTTGCTGTTCACATCGGTTAGGTTTAAATTGTTTTTCCACTTTTCTATTTGTTTGATAGTTTCAGGTTTGCTTTTGGAAATCAAACATTTATATATTAGCTTACAAGCTTCTGTCGTTTCTGTAATTTTGTTAAAAAGAAATTCAGGGGGACTATATGATACATTGTCATTAATAAGGGAAGGTCGTCCGGATTTGATGTTATTAGAGAGTAATACTTTAGATAGTCACCTTTATTTAAACCACACAGAGTTAGAATTTCATCGAAAGTATAGAAAGCTCCGTTTCTATAATTAAACAAGTGTTCCAAATATTGAATACCTTTTGCGTAGAAACTTTCGAAGAAGAATGCTTTCTTATTAACATCAGTAATGTATTTGTTATTCCATATAGTTTGTTTCCCCACTGGGTTGTTTTGTTTATAATTTGCACATACCCATCCGTGAATAACATCTTCTAGAAATTGTGATTGTATATTTAGATGTGCGATATTGTTAGCGTCTAAATTTGATTTAAACACAAGTGGACCCCCAATGTGACTTATCATAGTTTTGTATATTTTAACAATTTTTGAATCGTTTTGATGTAGTAGACGTTTAATCCAGCTTGATTTAAGTGCGTGCAAAAAACATTCAATGTCCAACATTTTTAAACCGCAGTCGGCATAATCTTGAATTATTTGATTTCTTGCTATTTTGTCAGGCTTACCGTCCCAAAGAAATGTGTAACTTTGTTCTTTTATATGTTTGAGAGTATCTGTAGATGGATTTTTTAAGACAGTAAGTGGATAAACAAGTTTTGGGAGTGCGAATGTTTTCAGTACAGCAAGTTTTCCTACCAGCGATAATTTCCATTTTTTCCATCTAGATAAACAATTGTCAAAGGATTTAATTTTTTCTTGTAGATAATGTTCTGTCATGTTATGTGTATTATTGCTGAATGTGATGCCTAATGAAGTAGCGTGGTTTGAGCTCCAGTTGAATTTTTTATGTTTTGCAAAGTGAATGTCTTTTTTTACCAAAGAACCTATTTTAAGAACATTGCATTTACTTGTGTTTAAAGTGAGTCCGGAGATGGAGCCAAAGTCGTCTAGAATACTGACTAATGTTTCAAATGATTTCTGACTACCATTTAGCATAAAGCAAGCATCATCTGCAAAAAGAGTCTGTTTGATATCAATGTTATTAATTGAAACGCCTTTAATATCGCTGTTATTTCAATAGCTAATAATTCTATGCATAAAATAAATAGGTATGGCGATAAAGAACAGCCTTGACGTACCCCTGGTTTAATTGGAAAGAAGTCAGACATATACCCGTTATTTATTATGCTTGATTTTGCATCCTGATAGAACAGTTTTATCCAGTTTACCGTAAAATTGCTATAACCAAATTTTGTTTAAATGCGTTATAATTCTATTCGCAATTGCTTTCGATGCTATTTTTTAGTAAATATTTAGTAAGGATATAGGTCTCCAGTTATCAATGGAAAGTAGGTCTTTATCTTTTTGGGGTAGCAGTGTTATTATACTTTGTTTTTGGAGCTCGGTTAAACTATTTTTATCAAGTGAATAATTAAGTGAGTTTATTAAGAAAAGCTTAATATCATTCCAAAATATATTATAAAATTCGGTTGAAATTCCGTCTGATCCTGGGCTTTTATTATTTTTCATTTCTTTTAATGCCAGCGCACATTCATATTCAGACAAATATTTATTTTCATTGCGAATCTTTTCAGGATCGATAACGTTAAAATTGTTGTTGAAAAACTTTTCTTGGCTATTGTCATCGATGAGGCTGTCTTTTTGATATAGTTTTCCATAAAAAGTTTTCACCGTTTCGGATATTTTCACTTGGTCGGTAATAACTTCATTATTAATTGATAAAATTTGTTGTATCGTTTTAGCTTCTGCCTTTTTCTTTTTCAGGTTAGCAACATATTTTTTTATTTTTTTCGAACCACTCCACCCATTCTGCTAAGAATAATTCCTTTCATTTTTTCCTCAGTATGCTTATCAAATTTTTGCTTAGTTTCGCTTAAATCGTGTAATATATAACGTCATCTGGTGTTAAAATCAAGGCTGATTCCAGTTCTTTTATCCTTCTTTGTAAATTTTGTTCAATATTGTCGTGAGTTCGTTTAGCTTTGATTGAATACTTAATGGTTTCGTCTCTAATTCTACATTTAATTATTTCCCATAATGTGTTTGGGTTAGAATTTTTATTCAAAGATGCGATTTCTAAAATTGATTGTTTAATAGTATTTTGATAATCAGTTTCCAATAAATATTGATTGTTCATTTTGAAACAACCTGGTCCTTTCTTGTTTTGAATGAAATCAATCGAAACGTTGGTCGAATGGTCAGATTTAAAGCCTGGAACGATGCTGCACATTTTGGTAAAATTGATTAGATTGTTTGATAAAAGAAAGTAGTCGAGGCCGGATAAAATAGGCGGCTTTGTATTAGGGCGCCAAGTAAACTTTTTTTCGTCCGGGTTTTGTACACGCCAAATATCGCAAATGTCGTAGTTTTCGAGAATCTCGTTAATTTTGCTTGAGCACTTTTTATGTGTATTATCCCGACCATTTAATTTGTCGAGCTTATAATTTATAACTGTATTGAAATCACCTCGAATGATAAGCGACTGGTCATTATGATCACGTATAATAGTTTCTGAAGTGTTAAAAAAGTCAATACTGTCGGTATTAGGGCCATATACGTTAATAAGCACAACGGTTTTATAATTTATTTCTATTGTAAATTTTTGCATTCGGCCTTCTATAATTTCCTGGTATTGTAAGAGTTTAGGGTTAAGTAATTCTCTATTTATTAAAATACCGACGCCTAAAGAGTTTGTACTATTTCCACTCAAGTAAACATCACCTTTCCATTCGCTCTGCCAACCTGACGTGTTGTTCGATTTATCATAGTGAATTTCTTGTAAGAAACAGATTGAATATTTATTTTCCCTAAGCCAATTTAATATGTGGCCTCTTTTCACAGATATACCTTTAAGGTTAAAACTGCATATACTAAATGACATATTGAGTGTTTAATTTATATATTTTATAGTTTAAATCGATAGCTATATTGATGTTATGTATGTATGTCGTATCGATGTTTAACAGAATCTTGTCCCATCCGCAATCTTTATAGAAAAACATATTAGTGTTAAAAAAACTTTCTTAGAAATAAAACTGTATAAAGTGTAGTGTGTGAGTGAACATGTAATGTGTGAGTAGGATTGCGAATTAATTATAAATAATAAACATATTATAGCGCTATTAATAAAAAAAAATATATTCAATACTTTTAATCATTTTTTATCTGGAATATATTGTATAAATTTATGTTACCAGCGTAAAAAACTAAATAGTGTTTATCTAATTACGAGTGTAATTGAACCCTAAGATAGGTGTATCTCGAACAAAACACAATGTTGCACCATTCAACATGTAAACAACATTATACTCCATTCTACCATATGTTAGCGTAATGTATTTACAAAAAAGCTCACAAATGATACGATATTCATTGTTTATAAACTGTAGTAACTGTGCTTATGTTTTATATCTTATATATTTTATAATTCTATTTTACGAGCGTAAAAATCTAGATAGTGTTTATCTAATTACGAGTGTAAGTGAACCCTAAGATAGGTTTATCTCGAACAAAACACAATGTTGCACCATTCAACATATAAAAAATATACGTTATTCTACCATATGTTAACGTAAACGTAATGTATTTACAAAAAAAAAAAACTTACACATTAAACAATATTAATTGTAAATAAACTAGTAATTTTTGCTTTATGTTTTATATCGAATATATAAGATAATTGTATGTTACCAGCGTAAAAATCTAAATAGTGTTTATCTAATTACGGGTGTAAGTGAACCCTAACATTGGTTTATCTCGAACAAAACACTAATGACCAGTGTAAGTGAATCGTGAGTTAGATCTATATTGAACAAATTACAATGTTGGACCATTCAACATATAAAACGTATGTAAGTGTAATGTATTTACAAAAATGCCTACACATAATACAATATTCATTGTACACATGCTACAATATTCATTGTAATTTTACTAATGTTTTATATCGAATATATTATATAATTTTATGCTACCAGCATACAAAAACTAAATAGTGTTTATCTAATTGTCAGTGTTAGTGAATCGTCAGTTAGGTGTATCTCGAACAAAACACAATGTTGCACCATTCAACATATAAAACATATACCTTAGTCTAACATATGTTAGCGTTATGTATTTACAAAAAAAGCTTTCACATGATACAATAGTCATTTACTTAAGTTAAAAGCATTGCATTTTTGTCGATTTAATGTCTGCTATCTTTTTTCGTGTTGTGAACAACATAAAACAGTGATAGTTAACCAAAATATTTTGTAGTCTTTCATTGTACAACGTCAACAAAAAAGTATATTTTACTCGTGTGGCAAAATATAAACAATAATGTACAATTATATTACACTTTCGCCGTAATTTAGTTCATGTGTTAGTTCACATTGTATTTTCAAAGGTTTAATTTGTTTTTGCTTAACGTGTCATACACATATATATGTGTGTTATTTCACATTGTATTTTCAAAGGTTTAATTTGTTTTTGCTTAACGTGTCATACACATGTATAAGTTGCACACATGATTACAGAGAAAGAATAAAAGTATACCGAAGTTATTGTTATTTTTTGTTAAATAAGCTTAATGTGTATGTGTCTTAATGCAGTCATTTTCGCAAAAGTGTAATTTAAGTTTTACGAATTTACTTTCCATATGGATATATAATAATTATAGTTCAAATATAGCTAAACGTTTATGTTAAAGATATAATTATTTTAAACCAAAAAAGCCTCTAGCCAGTGGTTATCATAAACAGGTTATAAATAGGTTATCAAAGCTAGAATTTTTACTTAAACGATTTCATATCACAGTGTAGACAATTTTTTTTGTACATACATACAATGATATAAGCATATTGTAGCTGAACAGTATTTTACAACTTGTTCTAATACTATTACAGCAGCATAATGTATATGACATAGGATTGCAAAGAGACATATACAGAGTAAACTTGTATCTTGCAAAGAGACATATACAGAGTAAACTTGTATCTTGCAAAGAGACATATACAGAGTAAACTTGTATCTTGCAAAGAGACATATACAGAGTAAACTTGTATCTTGCAAAGAGACATATACAGAGTAAACTTGTATCTTGCAAAGAGACATATACAAAGTAAACTTGTATCTTGCAAAGAGACATATACAAAGTAAACTTGTATCTTGCAAAGAGACATATACAGAGTAAACTTGTATCTTGCAAAGAGACATATACAGAGTAAACTTGTATCTTGCAAAGAGACATATACAGAGTAAACTTGTATCTTGCAAAGAGACATATACAGAGTAAACTTGTATCTTGCAAAGAGACATATACAGAGTAAACTTGTATCTTGCAAAGAGACATATACAGAGTAAACTTGTATCTTGCAAAGAGACATATACAGAGTAAACTTGTATCTTGCAAAGAGACATATACAGAGTAAACTTGTATCTTGCAAAGAGACATATACAGAGTAAACTTGTATCTTGCAAAGAGACATATACAGAGTAAACTTGTATCTTGCAAAGAGACATATACAAAGTAAACTTGTATCTTGCAAAGAGACATATACAGAGTAAACTTGTATCTTGCAAAGAGACATATACAGAGTAAACTTGTATCTTGCAAAGAGACATATACAGAGTAAACTTGTATCTTGCAAAGAGACATATACAGAGTAAACTTGTATCTTGCAAAGAGACATATACAGAGTAAACTTGTATCTTGCAAAGAGACATATACAGAGTAAACTTGTATCTTGCAAAGAGACATATACAGAGTAAACTTGTATCTTGCAAAGAGACATATACAGAGTAAACTTGTATCTAAGAGTGTTACTGCTGAGAAAGCATTTCATAGTTTGTTTTTGTACCAATAATTTGTATATTACAAAGGGCTGGAGAAAATAAAAGTGCATAATTAAGTATTCAAGGCCTATAATCACGTTGCTACTGTGCATCATTTGACAGCTTGTTCTTGTGCTATTAATCGTGTTTATCAACTAGGGTTGAAAAAAAATCACATACATAGTTAATGTACGTATAAAATGTTGCTGCTTTTGCTATTAAAAAGTATATTTATTTACATAGGAATGAAAAGAAATGTGTACATATTTAATGCAAATACAATGTAAAGCCTTTAATAAACTAATGGTTTATAAGCAATACAAAAAAGCAGATTGATATACGTGCGTTTCGCTATTGAAAAATATTGAGTTAAAAAAATAGTTTTCCCTTTAAGTATTAGGCTGTCGTTGCCAACGCAAGCAATATAGTCCTGTGTAAAAATGTCGGAAATAACATACTGAGGACAAAAACAAAAGTTTTAGTTTAGTATTATAAACAGCTATAGTGGGCGACCTCCTTTAATATTTGTTAGTAGAATGTTACACACTTGGACACATAAAAACAAACCAATGAATAAGTGCGCAAAATAGTACCATTAACAGCATTAAATTATAGTTCCTTGCCGTTGCTTATAAATCGGTGCATGCGTGGAGAGCAAAAACAGCAACAACAGCATACATATATGAATTTACATACAAACAGTAAACCCACGATCTAATTCACCTTTTCTTGCCAGACAAAAAAACGAGGTACATCATAAGTTTTAATCTGGAGACTCAAGCTACACAAATGTGAGTTATTTTGACAGTAAAAATATTACATCAGAATCTACATTTCGTTGGATATTACTTGCAATCTGTTACATGCATGGCGATATAAACATACATTTGAACTTGATTTGTTTAAAAACCGTTCGACGTTATCTCAACTTCTGTCATTTTTGTTTATAAATCAGTGCACGCGTGAAGAAAAAAGAACAGCAAAAACAGCAAACATATATGAGTTAACATACGAATAGTATTACAAACGATCTAATTGACTAGTTCTTGCCAGAAAAGCGAAATGCAAGATAGTCAGATCTAAAAAAATTCCAACATGTGTTGATTATAATATTTGTTTTTAAATCAGTGCACGCGTGAAGAAAAAAACACAGCAAACATATATGGGTTTACATACGAATAGTATTACAAACGATCTAATTGACTAGTTCTTGCCAGAAAAGCGAAATGCAAGATAGTCAGCTCTAAGAAAGTTCCAAACCGTGTTAATTTAATACTAGATCTAGGGTGTTAGCAGTGTTCTTGCTAACGAAATCAAAAATGCAAGAAAAAATTCACACTAGAAAAGTAGTTAGCATATTTTTCCGTTCCCGTTAAAAAATTGCGTATGTAGCAAATGTAGCAAATAATTTAAGGGACGGTAACTTTAACGTTTAGCCGTTGAGATAATTAAAGTAAACGTTTATTGACATAGGTTGACTTAAAAAGTAAGGTCATTAAAACGTGTTTAAGTGCGTGGGTTACGTTTAACATAATGATTGTCTTATATTAGTTGTCTTTTGTATAGGTCATTAAGTTCGACAGGTGTATTTTATTTGTATTCATTTATACGCAGAGGTCAAAAACTATTTCAAACATACATGTACACAGTGTTAAATGTTTATATTTAGCCAGAATAGCAAATGCATTGACCTATTCTGAATACAGGTCTAAAGCGCAGATATACACTCTTAAATTAGGCAAAGTCTAACCCATTATCAAAGAAAATCACGGTTTGCACGAGGAGATTTTTAATATCTATCTATACTGTTTATCAAAGAAAGACGACGACGGTCGTCTATTTTGACTTTGTGTCGCTTCTAGCAGCAGATGTGCCATTGTCGTTAGTCCCTGATTTTGGCCATGGCAGGTCAATCCAATGTTTGTACTCCTCATAGGTAACGAGTTTTACGTTGTCTGACAAGTTTTTATAGAAAAGTTTGCCATTCACCGTCCATGCTTCCTGCACTTTGTATGGCGTCTTCTTTTTAATGCACGTCAGCATGTGAAGATTTATTTTCGTAAGGTCTTCATTGATGAATATCCCATGTTTAATTAGCATTCTCTTGTTTCGCATAATCTCATCTTTCACGTGTCGGCACACAAATCGACCAATGATATCTTGATTTGTGTTGTTCTTGTTGGGAAGCCTATGGGCAATGTCGATGTCATTCATGGTAAGCTTGTATATCCGGTTGTCATTCATCAGGTTTATTACCTTTTTCATGGTCTCAATTGCTGTTTCTCGTGGATTATTGTCTTCTATGCCCTTTATTTTGATATTGTTCCGCCTACTGTACTGTTCGGATTCGTTTTCGAATTTCTTTCTTTCTCTCTCATTTCGTTAGATCTGCTTATTCAAGTTTTCGGTTTGCTCTCTTTGTTCATCGATACATTTTCCAAATGTTTTCACTTCTATTTTCATTTTGTCTATCTCTTGATTTCCCTCAAATATTTTTCCTTCTACGATTTTAATATTTTTTATTACGGATTTTAACAGTTCTTCTTTCATTTCACACAATAGATCTTGAGTGTGCTTTTTGTGATCCATCTCCTTTAACGATCACATTTTCGAGTCTGTCATTTACTGACTTCATAGAGGTGCCAAGTTTCTCAAGTTTTGCATTAATTTTCTTTATTTGGTTCACAATATCATCTTCATCTGGACTTTTGTCTGGGTTCTTTTACTTCTGCTTTTCTGCTTTTAGTGTTTCGTTAACACTCATTTCTAGTTCGCTGATACTAGATGCTTCTCTCTTTCATCTCGGATATTCATCATCATCGTTTTTTTGCACAGTATACTTGAAAAAAATGCCAACGTTGTAGGTTTTGCAGAATTGTCAATTTATATTAAATTTGCTAAAATTTTATTCATTAATTACATTTTGAAATCTATCAAAAACATCTTACTTGTTAATATAATCCTTAAAACCACTCAACACATTTGTTTTACAAGTAGTTTTATTTCATTTTTTTGGTAGAGCTATGTTTATACCGACATTGATGCTACACACATTTCGCTGATTAATTTCTCCCATCGTCATCGTCACGTCATGGCTCTGTTCATCATGATTAGTTGACGAAATGATTAATCAGCCCATCACTAATAAACTCTATTTCAGCATTTTTATCACAAATATAATATAGGATTTTACACAGTATAGTGTACATGCCTTTTATAAGTACATCTCTGCATGCCAAATTAACAAACTTACAAAATAAAGTTTGTGTAACCAGGACATTAAAAATATTTTTGATTTGGACTATACAATTAAGACTAAGAATAATTTTCAGAAGTTAGCTAGGTATGTGTCTTTAACTAAAATACATGTAAAAGCCTTTAAAAAGAAAAGTTTAGGGTAGGCAACAACCATTCTGATTGGTCATTATTTTTTAAGTTAGAACTTAGACTGAGATTGACAGACTATGCAAAACCTTTATGGGCTGTCAGACACAGTGTTGGATTATGTTTGGCACAAAATTTGACAAAATAATGTTCAAATACTAATATGGTATTTCAATTCAGATAAAAATAGTTCACAGAGTTATTCACTACAGAAGTACTGGAATTTATGCACTGAAATGTGGATATAATGAACACAATTTGTGTTTAACAGTGGTAACAATATTGTCAGACACCCAATATTTTTTTGTCAAACAGTGTCTGACTGTCTGATAGATTTAGCATCATGTGGAATGAAAACATTCTCTGTACAGATGGGCCTAGTTCTTACCCCAGGGTAGGAGAAGATGGCACGGTAGCGGTACCCCAGGGTAGGAGGAGATGGCACGGTAGCGGAAGGCTCGTCTAGATGGTATCATCCTAACCCCTTAAAGGGTTTATATATGTGTGAAATATTAATGGCCAGATACAGAAAGATCTGTAGAGAAAAATCTCTAGTCATGGCCCAGTTCTTACCCCAGGGTAGGAGAATATGGCATGGTATATCTCAGGGGCAGGGGGTTTGTCTGGGTGGTGGTATCCCAGCCCCTTGTAGGGCTCCGTCAGCCCCTGGGAGTCCAGGTACAGGCAGATGTAGGCCGTGTCTGACTTCCGCTGGAACGCAGCCACTCTGGGGAATGCACAGAATGTAGGAGTTCGAGTTAAGTAACTTGATGAAAGTTCTTATGAAAATTTTTTCTTTTATATTAATTATTATAAAGGCTGTGTACGACCTGTGGAAGGCAGTAACTCTGGAAATACAACATAAAACAAACAAATTATAAGCGTTATCTGATAGGACACTTAATGTAACTAAGTAACTGCTTACATTACAAAAGGAATCATTGACTTGTGTGCAGTTTACTTATATATGAGACAGACTAATAATGGTACAATGGACTGATGTTTAAGATTGACTGATGTATGTGCTATGAACTGATATATGTGCTACTGACTGATGTGTGTTACGGAATTATATGTGTGCTATGAATTGACATCTGTGCTATGGACTGATGTGTGATATGGAATTATATGTGTGCTATGAACTGATATATATGTTATGGACTGATGTGTGATATGGAATTATATGTGTACTATAAACAGATATATGTGCTATGGACTGGTATATGTGCTATGGACTAATTTTAGCATTCTTTATTTAGAAAGATTTATTAATGACATAAGCAGTATTGAAACCTGGCATATATGAAATGCACAAGTACCGTAATGTTCTATTGAGTCTTAGTTGGTTTCTTTATTATGAAGTCTAAGAATATGTTGGTGAATGTGGGCCCAGTGGTCGGCAATGTGTTCTACGCAGGCTGTGGGCCCAGTGGTTGGCAATGTGTTCTACGCAGGCTGTGGGCCCAGTGGTCGACAATGTGTTCTACACAGGCTGGGGCCCAGTGGTCGGCAATGTGTTCTACGCAGGCTGTGGGCCCAGTGGTCGGCAATGTGTTCTACGCAGGCTGTGGGTGTAGGAGTCTGCAATGTGTTCTACGCAGGCTGTGGGCCCAGTGGTTGGCAATATGTCCCACGCAGGCCGTGGGCCTACTGGTTGGCAATGTGTTCTACGCAGGCTGTGGGCCCAGTGGTCGGCAATGTGTTCTACGCAGGCTGTTGGCCCAGGAGTCGGCAATGTGTTCTAGCCAGGCTGTGGGCCCAGTGGTCGGCAATGTGTTCTACGCAGAATGTGGGCCCAGTGGTCGGCAATGTGTTCTAAGCAGGCTGTGGGCCCAGTGGTCGGCAATAAATTCTACGCAGGCTGTGGGCTTAGTGGTTGGCAATGTGTTCTACGCAGGCTGTGGGCCCAGTGGTCGGCAATGTGTTCTACGGAGGCTGTGGACCCAGTGGTCGGCAATGTGTTTTACGCAGGCTGTGGGCCCAGTGGTCGGCAATGTGTTCTAAGCAGGCTGTGGGCCCAGTGGTCGGCAATGTGTTCTAAGCAGGCTGTGGGCCCAGTGGTTGGCAAATGTGTTCTACGCAGGCTGTGGGCCCAGTCGTGGGCAATAAGTTCTACGCAGGCTGTGGGCCCAGAAGTCAGCAATGTGTTCTACGCTGGCTGTGGGCCCAGTGGTCGACAATGTGTTCTACACTATCTGTGGGCCCAGTGGTCGGCAATGTGTTCTACGATATGACGTACCGTTTGGGTCAAAAGTAAATAGGTATACCTACAGGCACACAAATAATTAGGTATACCTGTATGTATACCTATTTACTTTTGACCCAAACGGTACGTCATACTACGCAGGCTGTGCATACCTGGCTACATAATCTTCACAGTTCTTCACCGTCAGACTCTTCATGTCCATTGGTGTTGTCTGCTTCGACATCACATCATAGAAGTACAGGCTGAACTGAAATTGAAATAGAGTATAAATAATATAGTAAATCACGAATGTGTGTTGTGGGATTTTGTTTGTTTGTTAAGAAATATACTGGCATTTTTTGTATTTCAAAACTGCACATTAAAAATCAGCAAACTATTAGAAGGTACAGTAGTAACATACAATGATACAAACCAAGTACATGCAGTGCTATATCACACTTAACAACACATTAAATTTTGTTTATGTATGAGCATTATAAGACTTAAATTAAATAGAATTAGAAATTAAATCACATATTCATTTACATTTTGACTTTAGTTTCAAATTTCAGTAGTAATGTTCCAACAAGACAAAGATGAATGTTACACTATGAAACATTACCTTGGCAACCAGGAGACTCTTGTATCTTAGCAACCAGGAATACAGGGCAGGCCAGGAGGACACAGTCCTGGAAGAGCTGCCAAACATCCCTTTCTTTGTCGTCTGCAAACATAGGCAGGGAATAGTTCATTTGCAATCACATGTACAGAATGAACAGATATATTCTTTAGACCATCCTTTCATGAAACAAGAAATGGAACTTTTGAATAATTATAAGTCCACAATAGGTCAAGGTCAAGGTCAGAGTGAGGTTGGGTGATATGGGTGGATTGGGGATGGTCATAAGCAACAACTGTGTAAGTATCCAAGTGTTGAAGCAAGCAATGTTGGTAGTAGACGAAACGGTAAAATCTAGTTAACCAAGAAACAGCCCATTTGAATTATTCTAAGTGCAAATTAGGTCAAGGTCAATGTCAAAGTGAGGTTGGGTTATATGGAAAGATAGGGAATGGTCATAAGCAACAACTGTGTAAGTATCCAAGTGTTGTAGTAAGCGGTGTTGGTGCTAGACGAAACGGTAAAATCTACTTAACCTTGTCACAGACGGATGGAAGGACGGACAAGACAAACACTATATGCCTCCCACATCAAGATGCCAGGGGCAAAAAACAACAAGACTATTTGTAAACTGGTGCATCTTTGTGTTCTCAGAATTATAAAGAAATATGTATGGAATATATCCATAATTTTACAAAATTATACTAAAATACGAGGGTTGTATGGTGGTTCATGAATTTTGCCATATTTTGATGTAAATTGCTGCTCAGCTGCATTACTGTATTGGCCAGAATTTCACAAGTGAAGTCAATTTCATAGGCATTTGTTTTTCAAAATGATTATGAAATGTTACAGAAAGTACATAAAATACTAAAGAGTAACATCAATTAAAAAGAAATACACAACAGACTCTTATCCAAACACAGTACCAAGCAGCATTGAAACCAAATACAAGATGCATATCAGGTTGGCGGTCAGGGTAGGGAGAAATTGCCTAGATCTTTAAACACTTACAACAGGAAAAGTACACATTTATCTTTTACAATAAATACCAACATTTACAAGATTTTTTTACAATATACATTCTTACAAATATTTCAGTAAAAGGGGATATATCGGCTATTCAGCTACAACGAAGGGTGTACATAAATTGTAAATATGTTAACAAAAAGTGACAAATTCATTCAAATCAGTCTTCACAATCATTTTAAAGAACTTTGGCTTGCCCGTCCTTACTTGGAACTTGTCCAGGCCTCGGATAAGGAGATATTATGCAGACTAATTCATATACATTATACAACAAGAGTGCCATTGTCACAAAGATATGCCCATCAAAGAAGCTTTTTTGGGATTAAGATTCAATAACTTAAAAGAAACAATTCAAAAACTAATAAGGTAGAGTCATGGTATTCGTGCATCTAATTCATCGCCAAAGCCTCTAGAGAAGTGGTGAGTTGAGGTATCAAAACTTTTCCATATATATTTTTAAATCTATAATCAAGATGCCAAAATAAAAAGAAACGTACAAATTCCCCCCCAATCCAAATTTTTCTAAGGCAATGCATTAAAGTCAGCATAAAAATAAAAAAATTCGAAATTGTGACCTTGACCCCACCCACCCCATATGCAATCCCAAGTAAGGTCTAGATATAAGGCATCTACATGATTATAAAATTTAAATAAAATATCTCAATGTCTTCTCAAGCTATTGTGCAGGAACTTGTTTGTCTATTTTTAGTAATGGTGACCTTGACCCAATCCATCCCATATGCAATCCCAAGCGAGGCCTAGATACAAGATATCTATGTATGAAGTTTCATTAAAATATCTCGATGTGTTATCATGCCATTGAGCGGAAACCGTTTTTTCTTTCATTTTTAATAACAGTGACCTTGACCCTATCGACCCTATACGCAATCCCAAGCGAGGTCTTGATATAAGGTATCTATGTATGAAGTTTCATTGAAATATCTCAATTCGTTCTCAAGTTTTTGAGGAGAAACCATTTTTCTATTTTTAGTAACGGTGACCTTGACTCCAACCACCCCATATGCAATCCCAAGCGAGGTCTCAATAAAAAGTATCTGTGTATTAAGTTTCATTAAAATATCTCATGCATGCTCAAATTTTTTAGGGCAAACCATTTTTATATTTTTAGTAACAGTTTCCTTGACCCCACCCACCCAATATGCAAGCCCAACCGAGGTCTCAATAAAAAGTATCTATGTATTAAGTTTCATTAAAATATCTCAATGCATGCTCAAGTTATTGAGCAGAAACATTTTTTCTATTTTTAGTAACAGTGACAACCAACGCCATATGCAATCCCAAGCAAGGTCTCAATATAAGGTATCTATGTATTAAGTTTCATTAAAATATCTCAATGCGTTCTCAAGTAATTGAGCGGAAACAGTTTTTCATTTTTTAGTAACAGTGACTTTGACCTTGACCCCACCCACCCCATATTCAATCCCAAGCGAGGTCTCTATATAAGGTATCTATGGATTAAGTTTCATTAAAATATCTCTATGCGTTCTCAAGTTATTGAGCTGAAACCGTTTTTTATTTATAGTTACCGTGACCTTGACCCCACCCACCCCATATGCAATCCAAAGCGAGATCTTGCAATAAGGTATCTATGTATGAAGTTTCATTACAATAGCTCTATTCGTTCTCGAGTAAGAGAGCGGAAACGAAAAGTTGCCGCTGCCACTACGCCTTTGACCTTGAATTGTGACCTTGACCTAGGACCTAAGTACTTGGTTCTTGCCCGCGACAATACACCTCACCATGCTTGTCACTTCTGCCAAGTTATTTGAAAATACATCCATGCTGGATGAAGATATGCTCTGGATTAAGTGTTAAAGATTTATTTCAATATTTGACCTTTGTCCTTGAATTGTGACCTTGGACCTAGGGATCTAGTTCTTGCGCACGATACTCCATCTCACCATGCTTGTCACTTCTGCCAAGTTATTTGAAAATCCATCCATGCTGGACAAAGATATGCTACAAACAAAATGTTTAGGATTGATTTCTTAAATTTGACCTTGAATTGTGACCTTCACCTCGGACCTAGGGACCGGGTTATTGTTTGCGACACTCCGTCTTACCATGCTTGTCACTTCTGCCAGGTTATTTGAAAATCCATCCATGCTCGACAAAGATATGCTCCGGACAAAGTGTCTTGGACTGATTCTTAAATTTGATCTTGGACCTTGAATTGTGACCTTGACCTTGGACCTAGGGACGTGGTTCTTGCGCGCGACACTCCTGGATTTTGCGCATGACACTCTGTCTAACCATGCTTGTCACTTCTGCCAAGTTATTTAAAAATCTATCCAACCTCGACATAGATAAGCTCCAGACAAAGTGTTAAGGATTGATTTTTTAAATTTGACTTTTGAGCTTCAATTGTGACCTTGACCTTGTATCTACAGACTTGGTTCTTGCGCGTGACACTCCGTCTCACCATGCTTGTAACTTCTGCCAGGTTATTTGGAAATCCATCCATGCTGGACAAAGATATGCTCCAGACAAACTATTTAGGATTGATTTCTTAAATTTGACCTTTGACCTTGAATTGTGACCTTGACCTTGGACCTAGGGACCTGGTTCTTGTGCGCAACTCTCCGTTTTACTATGCTTGTCACTTCTGCCAAGTTGTTTGAAAATCCATCCATGCTGAAAAAAGATATGCTCCAGACAAAGTGTTTAGTATTGATTTCTTAAATTTGACGTTTGACCTTGAATTGTGACCTTGACCTGGTTCTTGCGCGTGACACTCCGTCTCATCATGCTTATCACTTCTGCCAAGTTATTTGAAAATCCATCCAGGCTGTACAAAGTTATGCTCTGGACAAAGATCTACCGCCGCACGCCGTTGCATATAGTTGCAACCATTGAATGGGAAAACAGATTTTGTATCAAATAATTTCTCAACACTGTGCAGTATTCAACTTAATAATACCAATATATATTGTGATTCCTTTTTTAGCAAATGGTACAATTATAAGAACATAATTATTTTAATTTATTTATATCCTCAAACGATGGAAATAAACATCTTATTGCGTCCACACAACATTTACTTGGTGCATCATCATGGCTTACCATGTTACAAGTCACTGAAGACTGAATCTTGAATAAGAACAAGAAAGTACCAAAGTAAATTTACCGGCCACATAATAGGATTGCGTTTTTAATTTCATGCAAATATATAAATAAATGTTTAAATAATTTAATTCAATAGTTTATTAGGGCTTCATAAAGCAGAAGTTTTTAAACATTTTCAAGCAACTATAAACGTTCAGGTTTAATCTAACATAATCTAACATAACCTTAACAACTAAAATGCAGTCATATAATGAGGGATCTTTACCTTAAAAGCAGATCTCTGTGGAAATTCTTAAAGATTGCCTCTCTTAGGAAATGTATTATAGTGTGAAAAATCAGTGATTATATAGGTGACATAAAGTCAGATAACTCAAGCAAAAAGAACAATTTAGATTATCACCCTTTAACATGCAGAGGTCCAAACAAAGTCAGGCAACTCAAACAAAGAGAGCAGTTCAGATTAAAAAGTAATACTAAGTCAGACAACTAAACCAACAGTTCATATTACCTCCCTTATAACAAAACAGATCCAAAAACAGACAACTCAAACAAAAACCATTAATATTACCTCCCTTATAACAAAATATATACAAAATTAGACAACTCCAACAAAACCAGAACCGTTGAGATTACCTCCCTTGCCTGTGCGGCGGACCCCCAGCTGGTGAGCTTGCTGTGGGCCTGGTGGAGTTGTAACAAGGACGGCAGGAACTGTCCCTCCGACATCTGAATCTGAGCCATCAGGAGGTGCTGGATAGTGTCACACTCGTACCTGGAACCAGGATACATGCCAAATGACATAGGTATGTATTGATACATTTATAGTGTCAACACTGAATATAGACAAAGAATTTATATTCATAGCATTCTTAAATAACATTGCTATGGGTGTCATGAAATCTCCTTGCAGACTAATACTCTCATGAATTCAAACAGCTACACATTATGAATTGAATAGGTACAAATAATTTCTGTTTGTTTGCAAAGGAATTAAAAGTTATTCTAACATGATACTGGCTAATTTTTCTACAGACAAAGAACAAAATATTGTTGTTAAACTACCAATAAACAATGCAATAAAAAATTCACGATTCTGAGCAGCGCATAATAAAACGTTGTTTCAATTACATTTGAAACAAGGCTTGTCACAGGATGTGACATATGCCCCTGAAGCATATGCTTATCAAAGGAAGACAAAACAATATCAGAGTACAATATTATGCCCAGGACAAATATCTTGAGATTTCAGCAACACAGCTGTTTGTTGTTGTGACACACTGCCTCATAATGATCTTCATTCCCACCAAGTTATTACATTCCTCACATGTTGGCAAAAATGATGCTTCCTACAAAAAGCTCATTCTAATATTTGACCTTTTAACTGTAACCTTGGACCCACAGACCTCGACCGAGGAGCATGTAAGTGGTATGTGACACATCATCTGGTCATGGGAAAAAATAATCTGAAGTAATATTAAAATCCTTCAAGTCTTTTGGAAGTTATAGAGCAGAAAGAAAATTCCTTGACATTTGATGTTGAAATGTGAACTTGACCTTTGACAGACGAGCATGGGAGTTGTATGCGACATTGTCTGGTCATAGAGAATAATCATCTGAAGTAACATTTAAATCCCTCCAGACGTTTAGAAGTTATGAAGTGGAAACAAAAATAATTGACCTTTGACCTTGAATTGTGACCTTGACCTTTGACCGACCATCATGGGAGTTGTACACGACACATTGTCTCGTCATGGGGAATAAAAATCTGAACTTATATTAAAATCCTTCCATGCGTTAAGAAGTTCGGGGGCATAAAAATTTATCATTGTTTATCGGCCTATAAACAACTCCAAATCGCTGTTTATTGGCCGATAAAGATAAATTGAAAATTATTTCTTAAATAAAGCACTACTCAATTATGATTATAATAATTTAATAAAGGAGTTTATTATTACTAGTCAGTCTGGTGACCCAAATGGCAAATATGCTAATTTCTATAGGGAGCACTAACAAGAGCTGTCAGAGGACAGCGCGCTCGACTTTTCTTGTGCTTTTCAGAGTTACTGGCATCTTTTTCTAAAACAAGAAACATGGAAATTCCATGAAAACAAATTTTTTGAATGAAATGCATTAAAGTCAGCAAACACAGCAACAGATAAGGCGAGTATTTGTGTAAATACGCAATTATGAAACCCCTTTTACGCAATTAATTTTATACTTGACGAGTAACAAAACTCAAATAAAATACCAAATACGCAAAAAAATGGCAAACTCGGTGCGTAAAATGATTGACTGACATGTGTAAAAAATGACCGATAAATGTGTATGAAACAGCTGCAAATGATTACGAAATTGTTATGTTACGAAAGGACAGACACCTATAATACAAAACAGTTTGATTGGAAACAATTGTAATATTCAGTAATATTCTTTCACACTGGCATTAGAACTTCTAAATAGTATCAAAACATCGTTGAATTGAAGTTACATTGAATTGGGGACACACCAGGGTAATCGCATATTGGATGGTTTCCGATGTCATTTAAGCCCTAAAAACACAGAGGCAAAAATTGACAAGAATAACACTATTTGTCAGTGTAAATGTTTTGTTGCAATGCTTTACATTGTGTCAAAATTGCGTCTACTTATCAGACTGCGCTTTGAAAACTGTTTAAAATATTTTCAGAATTGATCTAGAGTTAAGATACTTATGTGTTGAGAACAATATGCAGGTTTAGTGTTGTGCAAAGAGAAATGGCTATGTTTGTAATAAATTTGCATATTGTAGTTGTTGTACAAAATTTTAAGATCATCTTCGTCTAATACTCAATTATTTTTACTCTAATGGGGTAACATAATTTAAAGTACTCAAATATTTTTACAGTACTCAATTATTTAAAATATGATGGGGTAATACCCAATTCTGACAGAATCCTTATCTGTTGCTCTGAGCACATAAATAAAATTTTTAGTAATGGTGAACTTGACCTTGACCCACCATCCCCATATGCAATAAAATTCTCAATGTCTTTTGAGCGCAAACTGTTTGTCTGTTTTTAGTAACGGTGACCTTGACCCCACCCACCCCACATGCAATCCCAAGCGAGGTCTAGATATAACATATCTATGTATGAAGTTTCATTAAAATATCTCAATGTGTTCTCAAGCTATTGAGCTGAAACCATTTTTTATTTTTAGTAACGGTGTCCTCGATCTTGACTCCACCCACCCTATATGCAATCCCAAGTGCGGGATCGATATAAGGTATCTATTAAGTTTCATTAAAATATCTCAATGCATTCCCAAGTTATTCTATTTTTAGTAACAGTGACCTTAACCCCACCCACCCCATATGCAATCCCAAGTGAGGTCTCGTTGTAAGGTATGTATGTATTAAGTTTAATTAAAATATCTCAATACGTTAAAGGTGTATCTTATGAAAAGTAAAACAAACATAAGTACTAAATTTGACCAACAATATTTATTACATTAAATTTGGCTAAATATATGGTAAAAAAACAACAGATTTCATTAAAGTAAAAATATGCCAAACACCAATTATTGTAAATTTTTTTACTTTTATTTCATAGTATGTCAAAAACAGTAATACCAAAATATAATAACCTTATCTGAGAGGAAAAAGGTATAAATTGACATAGGTTCACCACAAAAATCTCAAGGTATAACATTTGGACTAAAGCAACCCTATGTTATAAAAAAAATATGAAAAATAAGACAAAAGTAAAAAAGCAAATATTTTCCTTCTATGTTAAAATATTGTTTTTCTCTTATAATTATAATCTATTAGCAGTTTCGATATTAAATGAATTATTTTTGCATTAATGTTAAAGAAATAGTGTTTTGTGTAAACATTTTAAATACAAATGTAACCAGCTGAGGTTCACATATCCTTGGTTACCAAATTCATAAAACTAATAAACTATATTAAATATTTTAAAAAATAAAAAATATTTTTTATAAGTGTGTGTTTCAAAAAATTCAATGGACATTTTCATTACATTGGGTTAACAAGAGTTTCAAAAAACTGGCAAATCTTTGTGATAACTTCATCAAGACTCTTCTTGACGCTTGTGACTATTGGTAAAATGTCACTGTTTTTGGATGAAAAGGTGTCTCTTAGACCATTCTCATCATTTTGCTGATACATTATTTTCAGATGTTTTTTTTACAGCGGTAGATCTCGTCAAAATTCCTCAGTGGAACAGGCCCAAATTTACACAATGAACAGTATTTTAAATTATCCAACAACACCAAACTCGATCACCCGACGTCCTGCTCTCCACCCATCTCGACTGACTATGTTTCCAAGTTTTTGGTGTGAATGAATGTTATTTCACAGCAAGGAGCACATATCTCCTTTACGCAGATATGTTTTTATATACGAATAATTATGTTCAATAATACTAATAATCCTTGGACGTTTATTTATAAATATTTTAACTGAAGTGTAAGGAAATACACCAGAAATATCGCGAAAATGTCATGATTAAATGTAAACAGAAATTCCCAACAATGACGTCATTTGAAGGTATTCCCCATGTCAGAGTACCTTGTTTTTCTTCAAACTACATTTCATTTTTACTTTCATCGTTAAAGACAAATAAGCATTTATTTCACACATTTAATTGAAAATAACTCAACATTCGAAAAGTAATGTTTATTTCGTAAAACTAATTTATGTTTCGGATCAGATCGATTAGATTTACGGTTAGTGGCGAATGGGCCGAAGTTAACCGATATTTCGCGAGTATTTCCGAAGTCATTAGGATCTTTCTACCTTAATCCGTTCTCGAGAAAGAGAGCGCAAACAAAAAGTTGAGAAACTAGCTTACCGAAAAACTTTAACCTATCTAAATAGCTTATATGTAAAATTTCTATATGTAAAAAGGCCCATAATTTTGACAAATTTCAAAAAAGGGTTATCAACATTGGCCTATGGGCTCATTTTAATATAGAGAATAAGTGTTTTAAGGTTGAATGAAATCCCTCAAGCCATTCCTGAGAAACTAGCTTACTGAAAAACTTCAACCTGTCCATATAGCTTATATGTAAAAAAGCCCATAATTTTGACACATTTCAATCTCGAGTTATCAAAATTGACCAATGAGTTCATTTTAATATAGGGAATAAGTGTTCTAAGTTTGAATGAAATCCCCCAAGCCATTCCTGAGAAACAAGCTTACCGAAAAACTTAACCTGTCCATATAGCTTATATGTAAAGTTTGAGATTTTAGTGAAAATATCCTGCTTATGGTGCATGTGAACTTGACAGGTGTTCAAACATGATCACTTAATACACACGTGAATCCTGACTTCAGATTTGCGAGGAGGGGGTGATGGAAGTTCTTGCTATGCAGCTGTATAATCTCTGATATCACGTTCACCAAGTCCTCATAGTTCATGTTCTTGTTTGTGCCCATAGTACTGATCTGCTCAAAACTGTGAAAAGGTAAAGGATCATAGGGGAATCAACTGGTTGCAAAGTTTTACCACTGATATTTGTTTCTGGGTTTCTGTAGGTGCATACATGTATGTCTAACTTTAGGTAAGTTCCAAGGTTCAAATCTAGGAAACTATGCCAAAAGGAATAGATTTTGCAATTTCAAACTAAAGTTTGCATCTTGACTCTATTGTATTTAAAAAAATATTTTCTTGGAAGTTCTGTTGTTCAAAGTTTAAGTAGAAACCAAAGCCTTGTATAAACTTCATGTTAATAAGTTAGACGCTTATGGTTTGGATTTTTCTCAAACTTGATCTTGGTTACCATATCTGTGCTTTGAAATAGTCGAAGTCAATGGCCAACTAAGTTTTTCTCTAAATATGCTTAAAGTTCAGTTCAGTTTTCAGTCTTAAACTTAAATCTACTATATTGTCATTCAGCATTATGTTATTATGTTACACTGAAGATAAACTTTATTCATTTATTATTACACAATGTTTGTTCATGACATGTGACAAAGGATACAAATCCATTGTCTTCTGTCGTGCTCTGATGTATTCACAAAGTTGTCCGCACAAGTGAGACAGCAAAATTTCAAAGTCTTTTGTTGGCCCTGGCAACCCGAGGACAAATGAGTCTTGCTGCCTGACTGACTCTTCAATCCTTCGGAGCTCTTGAAGCAGCAATAAATATGATGTTCTAAGTGTCTGTGAAAACGAACATGGATTTCTCTTCAATATGGATTCATGTAGTACAATTAAATATTACCTGGTAAGTTTACTATATTCTTTATTGTTAGGAAGTAAGTTCATTTACAGGGTTTTCTACTATTTTCTCTTTCTATGTTGATGTTTATTTACTGTGAAGTCAACATTTTACATACAATCACTGTGATAGTTTTGAACACATTTCTACTACAATACTTATTTATGGATAAGGAATCAAAAAATGCGGGGCTTCGAGAAAATGTTACATCCTCAAGGTTTAGTTTTACTAATTTCCCTGTATTTTTCCCTGATTTTTTCAAATTCATTTTGCAAGTCTTTGGCAGAATATCATAATTCTTAGCAGAATATCATAATTCATTAACCATGTAAGAAGTTTGCTGATGACGGAAAATAAACTACAAAAAAATCCTGCTTACATCCTTTGATCTCACAAACCACTTCTGCTCAAGGAAACCCAATGAATTGTAGGTTTTTTCAGCAATAGCAAACTGGCCAAGTGTATGAACCATCAAAGCCCATGACGAGCCAAACGACGCCTTGTGAACGTCTTTCTCTCTGTCCTGAAACAATATATAGATACTGTCAGAGTTATATAGAGAAAAGTTGAATCAATATATACCATAATGCCAGAAATGAGTAAATTACTAGTAAATATTGGTTTCTGGCAGAGCTGGTCAGTGGAGAGAATGTTCAGTTCTGCAACTGCAGTTATAAAGCAAGTACATATCTTAATGGTTGTTTTTAACTAGTATGTTTATTAAAATCTTTCCTTACTTTTGCACATGCAAGTAAAAAAACTTGTATGTTGATTAAATAATACAATTATATTAGTAACAGATTAATCAAAAGTGAATATTTTCATTAGCATTGTAATGTAACTTTATCATTGTGTTATAAGCATTATGCTACTATTGACTTACTAAAAGTTCTTTAGCTTTATCAAATGCAAACTGGCTAAGTAGCTGGAAGAGTCGACATAGTAACCCCTCCTCCTTTTCCCCAATAGGAGAAGTTGGGGACTGTGACAGGGACATTGATGCACACTAATTGCTGAAATAAATATAACAAGTGTGTTAACCGAAGTTAAAGAGATTAAGAGGTTTATTAGGGAAGTAACATACAAAATGTTCAACATACATTTTTACTAGTCTAATTCATGAGACGTGCTGCGAATTTAGTGTTACTTTTTTTATAGAGGGCTAAATTCACTGGAACGTCTCATCGCCGAAAGACCATTTATGTGGTGGAAACCTAAAAGTTTAAATTTTCATAAATTTCCATTGTTTGCAAAAATAGAGTTATCTATCAACGTATTTTACTTGAACACCAAAACTGATTAACATGAACCGAAATTTACCTTATATATGCATTTAATTCCGATTTAAACTTTAGTATAAATCTATCACATGTAGAAATTCCCAAAATTGCAGACTTGTTTACCACTCAAACCAATCAGAGTGAGGCTACCCTGATACTGACCAATAGAATGACGTAACACTTCTACAGCGTAGCAGAATATCGATTAAAGTTTACACAGTGTAGGACAGCGCGATTATTTAAAAATGCAATAGTGTGTAGGTTTAAATGGCTCAGGCATGCAAAATGCAAGTGTTTTCATACAAATATTCATGGAACATTAATTAGGAATGGTTTATCTGTCCAGGTATGTAACTTTTATTGTAATCCGTTGACAAAAGCTATCTAATTTCGGGACGTGCAAGTAGCGATCAAAATCCTGTCTGAACAATATAGACAAAGAAGGAAAACTTTCCACCACATAAATGGTTGTTCCCCGGTACAGCCTGTCAGCAAACACTGCCCATATAAAAAGTAGCTCAATGTTTGCATAGGGCTTACAAGTACAGCTAACATTTTTACTTGTGTCCAAAATAAGTGTATCCGAAATATAAATTATGTACGCTCATGCGTAAACTTGTATCAATTAAGATTAAAAACGTATACACGATTTTATTATTACTTCAAATTTATATCATATTTTTACGCCTTTGTATGTGAATGTCAATCAAAATAATGTATTTATAATTCAACAAACATGATTTGTTTGTTATCAACTCTTCCAGCAAGTGTTGTTGTTGTTGTTTACCACTTTTGGTTACAATCCACTTTATGTTCGCGTGCATTCAATTGCTGGCGACTACTTACATACGAACTGAACTGACATATGCATATGCATATGAACTGAAATATTGTGTACAGAATAAACCGCATAACAAGTATACTGGGTGTACCGTATACCGGTGTATTAAGCTTTACAACACGATTAAATATGACTAACATTATATTTATATTGTATAATAGTGAATGATATTTACGATAATAATGTTACCGTTCACAATTTGGCACTTTCGTACGATTTTTTATTTTCATTAGTGCAACAGTGACCTCTTTGTTGAACCTAAGGTCGGCCATTTTATTTTATAACGTATGTACGGATTAGCGGTGCAAATGTAATTATCTTCATTGTTTCATGATCAACTGCTGTACTAGACCTCTTGTTTATATGACTTGCCTGAAAGCAATTATTTACAAACAAAAAGCAATGTTTTTCAATATGTTTAACTTTGCTTTTTCTGTTTGTTCAAGGTATAATCAGGATAATATAATATAAAAAATATACATCAAAATCGATAAACATATAAATATGAACAATATGACAATATCTCATGTAATCAATTCAAAAATATAATCTATTTTATCACAGACTAAGTAAAACTATTACAGACTCTAATAATATTTGTCAAATAATAACAGCCTATTCAGAGCAATGGGGACATAAGAACTGACTGCCCCGCCTCGACCATACTCTGCATATCACAGATTACACCAATAGACAGGATACACCGATAAACGGTATCCCGAGTATAGTTGTTACATTTTGTTAATATATATTATATAAAACATAATTATTATGCATTTATTATCATGGAAGTATAAAGAAAGTGATTTTCGGTATTCAAAGATAATACAATACAAACAATACTGAAAAAAGAGTAATACAAGCTGATTAAAATCATTCTACTACAATTCGCATATGAATGCGAACGATAGAATGTCTCTTTATAGGAACATTTCAGCCAATCATTCAGAGCATTGATTTCATACTCTTGAAAGTGAATTTTGTCTTTAGCACTACAACGAAAGTCATGAAAATAAATATACTTTATTTTACAATTTGAAATAAGCGGAACATAATGAAGCATTGGAGTCGATTCTTAAAATAAATCGATCTATGTTACGGAGCATTCCGGAGTTGGTCGATGTATCACGAATGTCGGTTATCTTTGCAACCTCCGCGCAGAGATTTGACAGGTTCCGAGCATAGCTACCGTTAACCGATAGGGGAGGTAACCGCTGCGGTTACCTCCCCTATCGGTTAACAGTAACCACTGCCATCACAAGTAAAATCCTTCCAGATCTGGAAGGATCACGTGTTTGTAACTTTTACTTATTTAATTCAACTCAGTGCAATTTTCTACATATTTGGACTTTTTATATATCGTTTGCAGTCAATAATGAAAACAGAACAATAAAATAACTAATTAAAACCATAAATAATATCTAGAAGATTTAAATCAATCATCGTCACGTGGTTTGTTATGACAGCAAGGATTTGATGAGAGCTATGCTCGGAACCAGTCAAATCTCTGCGCGGAGGTTGGGAGTTTGTTATCGTTGATGAAATCAAGTGCAATGTAGCCATTTGTAGCCCGTATGTAACCCGGAAGTGACCTGACAAGATGGCGAAGGGTGAGTATCTGCTTTGAAAAATGAAATATTTCTTATGTCTGGGTTATAATCATTGATATTAGGGAGTCGATATTTTAATAAATACATGCACAATTGAGTTATAAAATGCAATAGAATTGGTAACATGTTATTTTGTAATTCACGCTAAAATATCACTCCTAAGCCGGCTTAAGGTTTTGCCACGTCGGCACATGTATGCTGATTTATTGATTTGAATTTAGCCTGTTTTATAAGAGTATAGATAGTGTCAGCATGCAGTTCGCACACCATTTTTCAAGTAAGATTGAGATTGCTATTGTGTCATATTATTTGCACCTGAATTGTTTTTGTACTAGTACAATTTTGCATGGTTATTTATTAGTCTAATTCATGAGACGTGCTGCGAATTTAGTGTTACTTTTTATATAGGGCTAAATTCACTGGGACGTCTCATCGCCAAAAGACCATTTATGTGGTGGAAACCTAAAACTTTAAATTTTCATTAATTTCCATTATTTGCGAAAATAAAGTTATAAATCAACGTATTTTACTTAAACAACACCTAAACTGCTTAACATGTGCTGAAATTTACCTAGAACATGCGTTTAATTCCGATTTAAACTTGCGAATAAATCTACATTCATGTACAGTCCACCATGTTTACCTTGCCTTGTTTAACCCTTCAAATATGCTTCAACCAATCGGATGATGAATGATAGAATTGAATGACCAATCGAAATGACGCAATCGTCTCAGTGTAGCAGCATATCGATTAAAGTTTACACAGTCGAGGACAGCGAGATGTGTTGAAAATGCAATAGTATGTAGGTTTAAATTGGTGTTGCATCCAAAATGGAAGTGCTATCGTACAAATATTTATGAAACATTATTGAGGAATAAATTCTCTTTGCAGGTATGTAAATTTTATTAAGAAATATTAATGCTAACCATGCCATTTCAGCGAGTGAAAGTAGCGACGAAAATCCTGTCTTTACTGTATAGACATATAGGGAGAAATTTCCACCACATAATTGGTCTTTCCCCGGTTAGGCCCCGCCAATATTTCCCATATAAAAGTAGCTCAATATTGGCACAGGGCCTAACTTGTTATGCTAGGTTATTTATTATTGTCTATTGTTATTTTTCCCATGTGTGTGTGTGTGTGTGTTTTTTTTAATAGACGGTCAGTTTCACTACTGATTTATTTTGACTGGATAGTGGTTTTAAAAAATGGAAATAAATATTTTGATTATTGACTGTTTTTGTTTTTTTATGCGCTTGCAATAAATAATGGAATAAAAGTAAAAACTAAGGAACTAGGGCTAACACTGGCTCCAATTTTTCTTGAGCCAATTTTTCAATCGACTCACGTCATCGTTTCGTATTTCATTGTCACAAAACATACATCTACTAATATCTTAGTGTTTTAAATGTTATATTTTACTGTATTTTAATGCCCTTTTTATGAAAAGGTATTTACGAAAGCACTTGCAATTGTTAAGTTATAAATATAATATCACTCTTAGTGAATCTTAGCAATAAAACAATGTTGTTGTTGTTTCTTGCAGTAATTTGGAAAATTGTTTTTTCTGCCAACATAGACTTTAACAATATCTACAAGCACTTAACAAAATATATCCATAAATTAAAATTTATCAATTACAATTAACATAATCAACTGTTGCCCTCTGGTAAATACAAGTATCTAAATAAATAAAAGCTGAAGTTCAGAGCAAATATACACTTATTAGATGTGTCAGATTTACAAAATAGCCATGCTAAAAATAACTTAATAATATTGATAACATATTTTGAAGACAGAACTCACGAACATACAGCTAGTCAAATCTGTCTGAAATGTGAACAACCCGATAACCAGTCCATTTTTACAAATTCCAGACATCCAGAGTTCTCGCTAGGATTTCAAAACATGGAGTCAAGGACTCCTTCCTATGAAAAGTTAGCGTCCCAGTATCTAATCGTCAAAACAGACCCTTACCCCACCCACTTAAAAAACACAACTACAACAACAATACTTTGTGTTAAAAATCTTATTTAAACAACTGTTTATTAACTACCCGCAATAAAACAATTAAATAGGACTTTATTCATTAAAAAGGAACAACTCAACATTTTTTATAAATTGGAACAAAAAGAAAAGGATTTATTTACTTTCACTTTTAACAAGTACTATAAACTGTCGCTAACTTTCATACAAATGTTGCCCCAGCCACAGTGTTTGCATATAATCCGTGTACAGTGATGATTTTTAATAGCTATTTTATTAATAAACACTAGTAGTTGTAGTTTTTTAACAAATGAAGACGCACGCTTGTCGCTATCGGTGTATGAAAATTGTCAAGTTACACGGATTCATCTTAATTCTTATAATTTGTAAACTGTTCATTTCACATAAATAAAAATTATATTGCCTTCTTTAAATTTGTATTAATTTATTAAAAACGCGGGTGTAAATTACATGTACATAACATTACACATACCTAAACAGGAAAGTGTTACAAATCACTTACACCTTTACTAATTCAAATAAGATTGAGTGCGTGATAAACTTTCTATCGACAACACTCATTTGCATACACGTTCTTATTGGTAACTGGTTAGCTGTAGTTAAGCTGACTCCGCCTGCATCTTGATTTTATTGATAATTGACTCACTGGTGCAGAAGGGGAATGTGTTTATTTCCGAGTAGGCGTTCTTTGTCTTGGGAAATATGCGTACGCCAGAGAAAAGGGTTGCGTCCTAGAATCTAACACGGAGATTTATGGCGTCCTTTTCATAATAGTATGCGTCCAAATACGCTGAATTTCGCATTACCGAAAACTCTGACATCCATTTTCACACTCCATTTATCAACAAGTTAATCCTTTCATTAACTGCTGTGTCTGCTGATCTTTCGAGAGCTTGCTAGCAATCATCCTTAATCAGACAATGAAATGCTGACAAATAGCTCGTTGTGTTTTCACAGGTTTGAAAAAAAATTGTCCAGTCTTAACACACATGGCAGATGTGCTAGACTGGTTATTGAAATTTAACAGTCATAAATTATGTGTTCTATACATAAACCAGTCTGTAGAAAGTACCTAATTAACGTCCAAATCAGTACCATTTGCTTGTTGTCATATCGGGAAAAGACAAGTAAGGTTTTTTGGCATTTGAGCCAATATGACATTTTCTTGAGCCTATTTCTCAGTATTTTCGCAAATGGCCCAATAGGCGAACGACAGCGTGAGCCCTGAAGGAACCCACTTTTACCAGTATTCTCAATGACCCTATTACCTCTGTATACGTATATAAGTACATGACAAAACACCACATCTCAAGCGTTCCAAATTTATCATGACGAAATCAAATTCCATAATGCACTTACCTCATTTGCATAAAGCTGCTTATCCTACTGCACTAAACTTCGGACTATTCTCACAAATCAATTAAATTTCAATTACAAATGTCAACTTGACCGTGGAAAGGTAGGAAGTCTGAAATGATTTTATGTTTATTTTGTTTGTATTTGCAGCATATAGCTATTGGAAACAAATGAGAACCCCATCAGTTGAGTCTGTACCGTGTTAATTAGATTTCATGAGCTGATTTAAAATAAAACCGTCAGTTGATTGTGTCTGGTTTTCCAGAAACCACATTGAGGGACAGAACCTTTTCAACCCATATATTCAACAAGTCATTTTTTTCCTACATTAAAGGTCACAAATATAAATTCAAAATGATACATCATAATTTTAGTTGTTTTCTGCAATATTCTAACAGCATGCAGAAGTTAGTGCAGTAAAACTGTGTGTGTGAATTTTATATATGCACCGGTAATAGGTAACAACAAAAACAAATGTGGCGGCCATGACATGGTTAGAAAACTAGGTTAAATAAACGAAATACGATAGATTATACATGCAAAAAGATTTATTTATTAAATAAAACATATTTTTTGTTTTAAAATAGGTAACATTTATGTATATTATAGGACCATACAATTCACAATTTAATTCAAATGTTCAGTACAGCGGTAATAGGGTCAAGCAGCATACCACCTTAACTTATGCTTTAGCAATGGGCATACATCGTCTGAAATTCCTTCAGGTTGCAGACATATTCTCAGCTTTTTTCTAGTTACTTATTAACAATGGCACACATATTTTTAATTTGGCTAAATTAAAATTAAATTATTTTTTTTTAAATATCATATTTACTTCTTTTGCTTTAATTTAAGTAAGTCAACGTGTACCATCTTAAGAACTAGCAAAAAAAACTTCACATTTTAAATTACCATGTTTATTGACATTGGCTAGATGATGGATAAAAAACCCAGCAGCTCATATGATATACAGATGATAATGTGTACATTGTTATGTATAGCTATTCCATTACATTTTATATATTCAATGCGTTAGGCATAAGAACAGAAACAGTCTTCTGCCTGCTTCCTGTGTGTAAAAGAATGAAAAACTAAACTGGCCTGCCACCAAACTCATTATGTCTTGTCAGTTGTATTGCAGTGATTCTGGTTGGAAAACCTTGACAAACAATGGGACTATTTATTTTAAAGGAACGACGGTCTTGTATCTTTTTGCGGTGGCTGTGTTAGGTCAGGCATTGACCCCATCAACATTCCTGACAACTGCAGACAAAGAGCGACTGCGTGCAGTATTCGAGGCCGCTCAGCCATACACAGATGCCGCAAATGCACATTATTCCATTTTAGGCCTTAAACTATTAGGAGCTACAATTGCAAAGGAACAGGTTTGTTATCAGCTTGTGAATGTATTACATGATTATATAAATATATGAACAATATATTGTTTCTTATAGTGTTTTTTATGCCCCAGAAGGGAATTTTGGGGGCATGTAGTAATCGCATTGTCTGTCCGTCTGTTACGCTTCTTGTGGAGCATAACTCAATTAGTATTGAAGGGATTCAAATATAACTTCATATAATGATAGAGGACGATGAGATGAAGTGCAGAGTACAAGGACCACAACTCTATCTTCAATATTGACGGAGTTGTTGCCCTTTGTTTAATTTTTTCTTATGCAGAGCATATCTCCATAAGTAATGAAGGGATTCAAATGAAACTTCATATTGTGATAGAGGACAAGGAGAGGAAGTGCAGAGTACAAGGACAATAACTCTTTCTTCAAAATTACCGAGTAATTGCTCTTTGTTTAAATTTCTTGTGCGGAGCATTACTCCATTAGTATTGAAGGGATTCAAGTGAAACTACATATAATGATAGAGGACAATGAGAGGAAGTGCAGAGTACAAAGACCATAACTCTTTCTTCAATATTTATGGAGTTATTGCCCTTTGTTAATTTTTTTTGTGCAGAGCATAAACTCCATTAGTATTGAAGGAATTTTAAATAAAACCACATAAATATTATATTGATAAAGGACGTTGAGAGGAAGTACAAGGACCATAACTCATTCTTGAATATTAGCGGATTTGTTGCCTTTTTTTTCAGGTAATTACTACCTTAGTGTTGAAGGAATATAACACCACATATATTGATAAGAGGACATTGAGAGGAAGGGCAGAGTACAAGGACCATAACTCTTTCTTCAATATTTATGGAGTTATTACCCTTCAGTTAATTTTCTTGTGCAGTGCATAACTCCATTAGTATTGAAGTGATTTAAAATAAAACCACGTATATTGATAGAGGATGTTGAGAGGAAGTGCAGAGTACAGGGATCATAAACTTTTTTTGTAGGGAGCACCTTGTGTGTGCCTTTAAATGTTACTTCAGATTATTATTTCCCATGACCAGGCGATGTGTCGTGTACAACTCCCATGGTCCTCAGTCAAAGGTCAAGGTAACAATTCAAGGTCAAATGTCAAGGAATTTTCTTTCTGCTCTAGAACTTCCAAAAGCCTTGAAGGATTTTAATATTACTTCAGATTATTTTGTCTCATGACCAGATGATGTGTCACATACCACTTACATGCTCCTTGGTCAAGGTCGGTGGGTCGAAGGTTACACTTAAAAGGTCAAATATTAGAATGAACTTTTTGTAGGAAGCATAATTTTTGCCAACATGTAAGGAAGGTAATAACTTGGTGGGAATGAAGATCATTATGAGGCAGTGTGTCACAACAACAAACAGCTGCGTTGCTGAAATCTCAAGATATTTGTCCTGGGCATAATATTGTACTCTGACATTGTTTTGGCTTCCTCTGACAAGCATATGCTTCGGGGGCATATGTCACATCCTGTGACGAGCCTTGTTGCCAACATGAAACTGACATTGTGTTGCCTTCTTCTGACAAGCATATGCTTCGGGGGCATATGTCACATCCTGTGACAAGCCTTGTTTTTATACCCCCACAAACCAAGTTTATGGGGGTATATAGGAGTGAGCTTATCAGTCTGTTGGTTTTTAGCTCACCTGTTCATGAAGTGCTCATGGGTGACCTATTGTGATCAGTCTGTGTCTGGCGTCCCTCATGCATCGTCCATTGTCAAAATTTTTACTTCAAACAGCTTCTTCGTTGAAACCACTGGGGGGATTTTAACCAAACTTTGCAAGAATGTTCCTGGGATGGTCCTTTAACAAATTCCTTTAATTCATTAGAATATATTGAAAACTGTGGTTGCAATGACTTCAAAAATCTCCTTGTCTGAAACCGCTGGTTGGATTTGAAAATAGTTTTCACAGAAATGTTCCTTGGGTGACCCTCTACCAAATTCCTGCAAATCACTTCTATGTCTGGCCACATACTTATTCATGTTTTTATTTAACGCCAATTACTGTTAATGATTGAGGTTGCGAGAGTATATGCACCATGACAGTGGCAGTTCAAGCTAAACTCAGGTGAGCGACCCAGGGCCATCTTGGCCCTCTTGTCGTGGTTTCCGGATCATGATCACTTAAGAAAGGCTTTACGTATTGAAATAATTTTTGGTACACATGTGTAACATCATAGAATACAGGTCAAATTCGACTTTGGTAACAAACCACTAAATTTTGACAGGCATGACCCCTTTTCGACTTAAATTCCCTAAAAACATGGGTTCCGGACGATAACTCAAGAATGGCTTGACATTTTCAAATAATTTTTGGTACACATCTGTAACATAATAAAATACAGGTCAAATTCGACTTTTTTGATTACAAACCATTGAACTTTGACAGAGTTATGGCTCCTGATGACTTAAATTCCCGAAAAAACATGGTTTCCGGGTCATAACTTAAGAATGGATTGACATATTCAAATAATTTTTGGTACACGTGTAGCATCATAAAATACAGGTCAAGTTCGACATTGGTTACAAACCACTAAATGTTGACACAGTTATGGTTCTTATTGAATAATTTTTTTTCCAAATACACTGTTAAACATTGACAAATTAAAGCATTTTCTTTGTGTCAATTTCTTTTGAATGGATGCCATAGTTTTGTGACAAGGCCATATTGTGGGGGTATATCCGTCACTTATGTGACAATTCTAGTGTATGTTTTATTTTGTTATGGAAGACAAAAAATACTGATATTTTCATTTATATTAACTGCATGGTGATTTTTTTATTTCATCAGAATGATTGTAAAATCAGTGCAGAATCATGTGATATACATTCCGTTCTACAACACTGAATACTGATAATCAGTGATATACATTCTATTTACCACAGTGTTACACTGTATACTGATACTCAGTTATATACATTCTATTTACAACACTGTATACTGATAATCAGTGATACTTATTCTATTTAAAACACTGTATACTGATAATTAGTGATATACATTCTATTTACAACACTGTATAATGATAATCAGTGATATACATTCTATATACAACACTGTATAATGATAATCAGTGATATACATTCTATTTACAACACTGTATAATGATAATCAGTGATATACATTCTATTTACAACACTGTATACTGATAGTGATATACATTCTATTTACAACACTGTATACTGTTAATCAGTGACGTACATTCTATTTACAACACTGTATACTGATAATCAGGGATATACATTCTATTTACAACACTTTATACTAATAATCAGTGATATACATTCTATTTACAACACTGTATAATGATAATCAGTGATATACATTCTATATACAACACTGTATACTGATAATTAGTGATATACATTCTATTTACAACACTGTATAATGATAGTCAGTGATATACATTCTATATACAACACTGTATAATGATAATCAGTGATATACATTCTATTTACAACACTGTATACTGATAATCAGTGATATACATTCTATTTACAACACTGTATACTGATAGTGATATACATTCTATTTACAACACTGTATACTGTTAATCAGTGACGTACATTCTATTTACAACACTGTATACTGATAATCAGGGATATACATTCTATTTACAACACTTTATACTAATAATCAGTGATATACATTCTATTTACAACACTGTATACTGATAATCAGTTTGTTTGCTTTCTGCAGGATGTTTGTAAAAGTGTCACATCATCTCTCAAAGCGGACAGTGTGGAGTCGTGGTTCCATGCGTCCACGGCAGCGAGTGCCCTGTCGGGCTGCAAGCTAGCAGTGGGTGGGGCTCAGAAGCTGCTCACTGACGCTATCTCTGCTGGGGGCAGCGTTACTGATATCTACCATGCCTTCTCTGCTTTGAAAAACCTTGGGCTGCCAGGTAAGTCGGTCAGAGATTTCATTTTGTTTCAACATTGCAGTGAAAAGTTAAATGTCAGCTATATTATATATAGATATTTGGATTAGTTCCGATTCTTCCATGTTTAATGTTGTTTCCTTTATCCTGTATCATAAACAGGTGTTTGTAACAACAACATTGATGTTAACATGAATTAGTGTAATGCAGCCTGTTTTTGTTTTTCAGTTGACAATGCAAAAGTTACTGCAGCACTTTCTGAAGCATTGAAAAATGATGATTCACCTCTAAGGTTTAAAACTTATAATTATCAGTTCATTTCCTTTTCATAATGCATTGAACTTCGTTAAAGGTGTATGTCCTGATACTGTTTTGTCAGCAATTTGTGTTGAATGGACTTATTATTTCAATAAGTACCTGACATAAACAAATAGAGTTTTTATGGGGTATAAACATGATATTAGTTTATTAAAAAAGGGGGAAAATATTGAAGCTAAAATAGTTTTTAAATAATTAGATGCTCAATATTGATATTAATAATAATGAAAAAAACAACCATTTTCAATACAATGTAGCAGCATACATTGGTTTGCTGGTAGTATGTTTTGCAGCATCAGTTTAATGGTTGAATATGTTCTAAGATGTAAATGTTAGAATCTGCCAGAATTTTGTCTAAACTGGAGCATAATGTTGGGAAGCGATGGTCAGTCACTGTTTCTAATGTTTCATATTTTTTCTTCTTCCAGCCACAGCTATGCTTTCCGAGTTGCCCTAGAGATTGGAGGTGGGGAGCTGGGCAAGTACTTCGACCTTATTGAAGACATCATAGCTCAGGCTGACGAAGTGGACGATAAGTATCTACAGGTCAGTGAAATGGCTGTGGGACATGGTTGTAATAGTTTGTGCTCGCGATGATGATTATTTGTTAACCAACAATAAACTTCTTGTTATGGCAGGAAATGTTGCACATACATACATACCAGATCTAATATTCATAAAGTTGTTTCTTAAGTAAAAAATTATGTCAGATATTTTAATTGAAATTCAAATTTGTGAAGCCAGGCTTTAATAATGAAAGGACATATTGTATTTGAGATATGGTAAAGTTATTTGGCCATAAGGTGATTTATCTATGTTTATGAATTTGGCAAGTATGAATGTGAAGCAGCACATTTCCTATAGTCATATTATTCTGTTTTATTTCGTTTCTAGTTTGACGGAGGCTTATTTGTGACAGCATCAATCGTTGAGAGCGCCTACAAGTTGGCAGGCAAGCACGGAAAGGCTCCAACCATATCTGAGGTAAGATGCGCCAGCTAGAACTTAACTGGAGAACTGGTCAGGGTCCTGCTTATAAAAAAAAAATTAATTTGCTAATAAAAACCCGTAAATAACCATAACAGTCAGTACAACTAGTTTTCATCAGTGATTGTTGTAGGGATATCGTTACTGGTAAAAATGTTATATCATTGATGATAACCATTGTCATTAAGATCTTGTTTGGCTGGTTTGGGTCCAGTTGCTCAGGACAATTAAACTGGTAGCTTGTTTGCCTTTGGAATAAGAACAAGTAGTTTCATCTTTCTATCCATATCAAGGATAAATGTTTTATAGCTTATAAATATAATTGTTATTTAGATCTCTTTTAATGGGAAACTGAAGACATTAGTACTCTAGTAATGTAATATTTTGACATGTAGTGATAATTTATAGCATGCTGTAACATTTATTTAACTAATTGTAATAATTAATATTTCTGTAACTGTGACAATTGGTGGCTTTAATTTCAGGACAAAGTTCTGAAGTTTGCAAACTATTTCCTGAGCAGGAAGCATGTACAGCAGCTAAAATCAGCCTACCAGCTCCTGGCGGCTGCCTCCATCCTGGCCAACAACAAGGTAACCAGCTGAAATCATTAACCTACTGTGTAACTGTGTTAACTATTACTATTACTTGATTTACTTACAGTACAGTCTAATGGTATTGCACTCTGAATTTGTTATTTGTAAAATTATTTGGCATATGTATACAGTGTGATGTCAAGTAAGGTCTTGGTGATATTTCACGAATTGGATCAGTCTACTACTTGTAAGCCATCTGACTGAGTCAGTCATTCAAACAAGGCAAATCACGGAAGACATGTTTTATCACTTGAGCTTTATTGTCATCACCAGTATTTTCTTCATCATTGTCACCATGGTCATCATTACCATATCTTACTTCACCATCATAATTACCAGGTAGCTAACTGATGTTTGTGTTCATCTTTCAGTTCCACATCCCAATCATGGTGACCCTGTCCAGCCCCATTGCTGTCAGCCAGTCCAAGCCCACTGTTCAGGTAAGGAAACCCGTCTGTAGGTGTTTCTCAAATGTCTGTCCTAGGCAAGTTAATGTAGTGTTTAACACTGTGTTTATCCAGTAATTGCTCTCCTATATGTCCTGTTTAACCCTCCTGTGGTTCACACACAGATCATGTGGTATAGCTAGTGAAGCCTTGCTGCAGCGCTGAATGGAGCTTAACAGTAGTTGAGAATGAATTAAATATTTTTGTGACTAAAACAAGAAAGTTCTATAGTCCTCCATCTCGTTCTCATTTTACACTTCATCTGCCTCCTAGTTTTCTGCAAGGTATTGTGTATATTTTAACTCTGATGTGATTGTCTGGTAGAACTGAAATATCTGGTAAAACAAATGTTAAAAATTCTTACAAGACTTATGCTTGGTTACTGTGTGTTAGCATTACAGCTTTTGGATCTTTCTATAAATGATAATGTCTTAACAACCCTTCCTATATTTTTGTAACAGTACCAACGTTTAACAGTACATGTTACCATGGTGACAGGTACGAGTGTCCGACATGATGGGAGGGAGCCTAGGCAAGATGACAGTGACGGCAGACAGTGCCAAGAACCTTGGCGACCAGTCAGTAGTTGTGAACAAGAAGCAGTTCAAGGCCACCAGCGAGGAGTAAGACATAGTTTTATTTTTGGGATGGCAGCAAATGCTGGAATAAGGAACACTATTTGAATATCATTTAGAGACTTGAATACTTTACCTCCATAGGTGAAAAATCCAATGTGTTCAGTATTTGGAAAACCTTATTTCACTGTTTTCAGAATTCTGTTCTTCCACAGAATAACATGTTTTTTTTTCTTTTTAAACTTCAATTGCAGAAATGAAGTTTTGTTGAACTTGTCTACTTTGTGTATGAAAGGCTTACTGGTAGTTATAATGGCATTTGATTGATGAATGCAATTAATTCTCAGGTTACTGTTATCAGGGCTTGCACTAAGATGAAATTTTGGAAGTCCCGACTTCCAAGTGTTGGATATTGGAAGTCCCGACTTCCAAGTGTTGGATATTGGAAGTCCCGACTTCCAAGTGTTGGATATTGGAAGTCCCGACTTCCAAGTGTTGGATATTGGAAGTCCCGACTTCCAAGTGTTGGATATTGGAAGTCCCGACTTCCAAGTGTTGGATATTGGAAGTCCCGACTTCCAAGTGTTGGATATTGGAAGTCCCGACTTCCAAGTGTTGGATATTGGAAGTCCCGACTTCCAAGTGTTGGATATTGGAAGTCCCGACTTCCAAGTGTTGGATATTGGAAGTCCCGACTTCCAAGTGTTGGATATTGGAAGTCCCGACTTCCAAGTGTTGGATATTGGAAGTCCCGACTTCCAAGTGTTGGATATTGGAAGTCCCGACTTCCAAGTGTTGGATATTGGTAGTCCCGACTGCCAAGTGTTGGATATTGGAAGTCCCGACTTCCAAGTGTTGGATATTGGTAGTCCCGACTTCCAAGTGTTGGATATTGGAAGTCCCGACTTCCAAGTGTTGGATATTGGAAGTCCCGACTTCCAAGTGTTGGATATTGGAAGTCCCGACTTCCAAGTGTTGGATATTGGAAGTCCCGACTTCCAAGTGTTGGATATTGGAAGTCCCGACTTCCAAGTGTTGGATATTGGAAGTCCCGACTTCCAAGTGTTGGATATTGGAAGTCCCGACTTCCAAGTGTTGGATATTGGAAGTCCCGACTTCCAAGTGTTGGATATTGGTAGTCCCGACTTCCAAGTGTTGGATATTGGAAGTCCCGACTTCCAAGTGTTGGATATTGGTAGTCCCGACTTCCAAGTGTTGGATATTGGAAGTCCCGACTTCCAAGTGTTGGATATTGGAAGTCCCGACTTCCAAGTGTTGGATATTGGAAGTCCCGACTTCCAAGTGTTGGATATTGGAAGTCCCGACTTCCAAGTGTTGGATATTGGAAGTCCCGACTTCCAAGTGTTGGATATTGGAAGTCCCGACTTCCAAGTGTTGGATATTGGAAGTCCCGACTTCCAAGTGTTGGATATTGGAAGTCCCGACTTCCAAGTGTTGGATATTGGAAGTCCCGACTTCCAAGTGTTGGATATTGGAAGTCCCGACTTCCAAGTGTTGGATATTGGAAGTCCCGACTTCCAAGTGTTGGATATTGGAAGTCCCGACTTCCAAGTGTTGGATATTGGAAGTCCCGACTTCCAAGTGTTGGATATTGGAAGTCCCGACTTCCAAGTGTTGGATATTGGTAGTCCCGACTGCCAAGTGTTGGATATTGGAAGTCCCGACTTCCAAGTGTTGGATATTGGTAGTCCCGACTTCCAAGTGTTGGATATTGGAAGTCCAGACTTCCAAGTGTTGGATATTGGAAGTCCCGACTTCCAAGTGTTGGATATTGGAAGTCCCGACTTCCAAGTGTTGGATATTGGAAGTCCCGACTTCCAAGTGTTGGATATTGGAAGTCCCGACTTCCAAGTGTTGGATATTGGAAGTCCCGACTTCCAAGTGTTGGATATTGGAAGTCCCGACTTCCAAGTGTTGGATATTGGAAGTCCCGACTTCCAAGTGTTGGATATTGGTAGTCCCGACTTCCAAGTGTTGGATATTGGAAGTCCCGACTTCCAAGTGTTGGATATTGGTAGTTCCGACTTCCAAGTGTTGGATATTGGAAGTCCCGACTTCCAAGTGTTGGATATTGGAAGTCCCGACTTCCAAGTGTTGGATATTGGAAGTCCCGACTTCCAAGTGTTGGATATTGGAAGTCCCGACTTCCAAGTGTTGGATATTGGAAGTCCTGAGCATTTCAGACATGCAATACAATACAAAATTCAAGCTTTGTTCAAGGTCACTTTCTTATCAACAGATGATAATAAGCAAATTAAGTCAGTAAAAGTGGTGTATAAATAAAGATAAAACCTTTTAACTTTGGTTTTCTGAATTTCATACATACAGAGGACTTCCATGGCTGCAATTTTGGAAGTCCTTCGACAAAAACTGGGAGTAAATTACTCTCAGACTTCCCTTGATACAAGCCCTGTGTTATCAATGAAAGCTTAAAAGCTTCAAGTTTTGAAATTCTCTATTATGAACATGAAATGCTTAGTTGTAATTGTATTTATTAAATATAAGAACTCTGTGTGTGACATTCTGCAGGTCCCTGTTTGAGATGGACTTCATGGCTAACAAGCCCTCCAGCGGGTTCTACAAAGTCACGATCAGTGTGGTTCCCGCCAAGGCCGACATCCGCCTCATTGGCACCACGGGCGCCGCGGTAACCGTCAAGGTCACGACCCAGGTCAGCCTTGACAATGTGGATATCGGGGTCGCTGATAAGGACCAGGCGTCTGCCCCTAAACCAATCAGGTATGCACTGCTTGCTTGTAGTTTGTTTGCATAGAAATTAATACTAATTTTGCTTTAAATACCTTGAAAAGGTCAATTGTATAGGAAAACATAAGTAAAAATAGGTAAAAATTATCCTGCTTCAAAGATTGCAAATAGAACCCTAAGCACAGCTAGTTAACAGCCCCAAATGAGGGTTTTAGGGAAGGCTGACATTGCATATTTTGTGAGCTCAACACGCACGTTTCTCCCCTCCAGGGTGCAGCACCCACAGAAGGTGGGTCAGGTCCTGGAGGCAGACTTCCACCAGAAGGTCATCATGAAGTTCTCACTCACGGACAAGTCCACAGGCGCGACGTTCAACGCCCACCAGACGTTCGTCAAGTTGACCAACCTGGACAGCAAGCAGGAGATCATCTTTGTGGCAGAGACTGACAGCAGCAACAACTACAAGTTTGATCTGGTTGGTGGATGAATTGTGATGAATTGTCTACCCAAATTTGATATAACGTAAATCAAATGATGGTTTGTTTTTAGCTCGACCATCGAATGGTCCGAGCTATTCTACTCATCCGTTCGTCTGCGTCAGCGAAATGCTCTGGTTAAGGTTTGCGTGCAACAAGTTCATATCTCTGTAACTACTACAGATATTCAATTGAAATTTGTCTTCAGGGTCATTATGTAAGGTCATTGACCAAGGCCAATAACGCTGACTGGCAATTTAGCAGAAGTACCAGAATGTCCCTTTTTGTACTTATGAATTATGACCCCTTTCTAGCTCGACTATTCACCGAATAGTTCGAGCTATACTATTCACCCGTTCGTCAGCATCGGCGTAATGCTCTGGTTAAGATTTGCGTGCAACAAGTCCATATCTCTGTAACTACTACAGATATTCAATTGAAACTTAATACATGTGTTCGGGGTCATTATGTTAGGTCACTGACCAAGGCCCATAACTCTGACTAGCATTTTAGCAGAATTATGCGCCTTTTTCTACTTAAAAGTCAGGTTAAGGTTTGCATGCAAGAGAAAATTCAGGTTAAGGGTTGCGTGTAACAAGTACATATCTCTGTAACTACTACAGGTATTCAATTGAAACTTCACATGTGTTTGGGGTCATTATGTTAGGTCACTGACAAAGGCCCATAACTCTGATCTGCATTTAAACAGAATTATGCCCCTTTTTGTACTAAGAAAATCCGGTTAAAGTTTGCGTGCAACAACTCCATATCTCTATATCTACTACAGATAAAAAATTGAAACTTCACACATGCCTTCAGAGTCATTATATAAGGTCACTGGCCAAGACTCATAACAGCGACCAGCATTTTAGCAGAAGTAAGCCCCTTATTGTACTTAGAAATTCAGGTTAAAGTTTGCGTGCAACAAATAGAGGATATTTGTTGATTTCGGTGTAAGATCGTATTTTAATTCACAAATGTTCATAGAAAATGATATTTTCATAAGTGGCGCAGCCACGAGTGAAAATATCTATTTTCTATGATCACGAGTGAAATAAAATACGATCTTATACTGAAATTAACAAATTTTCTTTTTATTTTATGCTTTTGGACAATAAATAAATAACATTGAGCTTAAACGTCACAAGTTCGTGTATTCTGATGTCATAAAAATGACGTCATAAATGATTCCGAAACTGTTACTTGTATGGTGGGAAAAAAGTGCCATATTTTGTGAGTCGTTGTCGCTACATTATAATTTTGTTGAATTTAGAATGTGTTTTATGTAAACACATGTTGCACATACTGTACATGTATATAAATTTGCCAAGGGTTGTACACCACTAATTGTAAATCGATAATATTTATGGAAAAAAAGTCTGTTTTATGTTATATTTTCACTGCAGTGAAAATATGAAATCTTATATTTTCACTGCTCCAACCATGAAAATATACAATTTTATTTCACCAATAAAATTCGATATTTCACTGAAAAGCATATAATAAGTACATATCACTGTAACTACTACAGATATTCAACTGAAACTTCACACATGTTTTTGGGGTCATTATGTGAGGTCACTGACCAAGGCCCATAACTCTGACCTTTAATTTAGCAGAATTGTGCCCCTTTTTGTACTTAGAAAATCAGGTTAAAGTTTGTGTGCAAAAACTTAATATCTCTATATCAGCTACAGATATTCAATTAAAACTTCACACATGTCTTCAAGGTCATTATATAAGTTCACTGGCCAAAGCACATAACGTTTTTTTTTCTTTGTAATAGATTTTTTTTTGGGCAGCATTTTATTTTCTCATAGTAAATTTACATACATACATGCATATGTACACACAATTACTATTTTAGTCATTTCATAATACATATACAACAAAAATGTGCATAGGCACATAACTGTGACGAGCATTTTAGCAGAATTATGCCCCTATTTTGTAGTGATAAAGGCCTATTACTCTGACAAAGCGGTTGAATAGTCGAGCGCGCTGTCCTGAGACAGCTCTTGTTGTACTTAGAAATATTCAGGTTAAAGTTTGCATGCAAGTACATATCTCTGTAACTACTACAGATATTCAATAAAACCTCACACATGTCACATGTAAATTAGTTGACATGCCACATATTTTTGCCAGAAAAGAATAATTTGGCTACTAAGTTTATTACTTAGTTCCAATATAGTTACTTAGAGATGTTTTAAACAGTGGGGAATATTGTATTAGGGGGTATACCTCAGTATTCCTGTATCTTACATAGTACTACGGGGTATACGTCAGTATTCCTGTATCTTGCTTAGTACTAAGGGGTATACCTCAGTATTCCTGTATCTTGCTTAGTACTAAGGGGTATACCTCAGTATTCCTGTATCTTGATTAGTACTAAGGGGTATACCTCAGTATTCCTGTATCTTACATAGTACTACGGGGTATTCCTCAGTATTCCTGTATCTTGCTTAAGGTCTCAGATATAATTGTCTTAACATCAGCTTGCACATTTCAGAATGTGGGCAGCAGTGCTAAGGACTTTGGCTACAAGTCAGGCAAGTACAGCCTGGAGCTGGTCATCGGAGACGCAGTCATCGAGAACCCCATTGCCTGGCCAGTGGTAAGACTAGGCTTAATCCTTCTTATGACACGTCCCATTTAGAACACATTTTGATTGACTAGAAAATGAGTTTTCCTATCTATTAGGCAGTGGTATGACATGGTTTTACTTTCTCATACAGATCAATTTTGATTCATTTAAAAATATAAGTTGTTTGCTATTTTTGGCAATGGTAACGTGTTGGTTCGTCTTCCATAGTCGGGTACCAAATGACACATTTGAAACCACTTGAAAAGTTTTGGAACTTTTGGTGTTACAAAATTCCCATTTCATCCAACATTTATAAATATGAAACAAATATATGTTTAAAACTGGTTTCTCTGTCAGGCTGATGTGCATCTGACATTCCAAGATGGGCCTGCAGCATCTGAGAAACCTGACCAGTATGCCAAGAAACCTGAAATCAAGGTAAACATGTTAGTTTGTGCATTGCAATATTAAAGACGTTCGCAACAAAAAGAAAATAAGTGGGTTAATTTCTCTCTGCTTCATTTTTTCTTTACTGTATATAGGTTACAATATACTAATTTCATCTCTAATGTCCATTCAAAATAAATATGTTTAATAGTCACAGTTCATAAAGCATATGTAATAATCAAAAACACACTATGCAATGTATTTCCAAACAAATTTAGTTCAGAAATGATCCATTAATTATCTCCATTCTATTGATACGTTGTTTATGTATGTTAAAACGAAACTGGAAAAAGGCTACACAGGTACCCTATATGAAATCCAATATTTCTCAAGTTTGGTGAGCCATTCTTTTTATTAATGTTTTTGCGTAAGTATACATTGGTGCATGTTTGTGCGAAATTTTAAGAAAATCTGTTGTTTGGAACAAAATATGCATTTGATAAAAATGAAGCTTCAGAAAGCATTATTAGTTCCCATTTGACACACTTAAATGTCCAGTCAAATTCATTAGTAAAAGCAGTAAATGTAGTTTAAACGTTTTTACTATCAACATACACACGTATATTGCCAAACAAAGCATGTACAAACATATCAGTTGAAAGAACCATAACCTTGTTTGAAAAATAACTATCCTATATACTTAAAACATTGATAAAAATCCAAACTGAAAAAGGGGCTGCGACAGGTACCGTATTCAAAACCCAATATTTCCGGAACAAGGCGGGCGACCCCTATTTTGTAAGACTGTTTTAGTTTCAGTATACAATGATGCATGTATGTGGCATCTTTTAACAAAATCTGTCGTTTGGAACAAAAGATATTTGTATATTTGATAAATTATTGATGTTTCACAGGCAAATTTAATGAATAATTAATGTCATTAAGTGTCCATTACAAGTCATTTGTTAAATTATAACTGTCGATAAAGCGCGTTTTATCATTAAAGTGCACTTGTATATTACCAAACGAAACATTTAAAAAAATTCATTTAAAAATCTCCATCTTTGTTTGAACGCTTTATATTATTCAACATTCTAAGTAACACAAACTGAAAAAAGGCTTCGACAGGTACCGTATTCAAAATTCAATATTGCCGGAAAAAGGCTGGTGACCCCTATTTTTGTAAGACTGTTTTAGTTTTAGGATAAATTGATGCATGTTTGTGCCAAGTTTTAAGAAAATCTGTCGTTGGAAAAAAATTGAAGGAAATTATTGCGAACGTCTTTAAGTGGTCTCCAAATAACTCAAAGGATAAATCAAGGTTTGGTGTCAAACATACATAACCCTTAACCAAAAATTATGTTCTCTAAACTTGAAATATAAATCAGAACCAAACTGTGTTGTCCAAACAACTTAAGTAAAATCAATGTATTGGTGAAATTTATAAGCACATATGGTTACATATATTGTGTTCTGTAAATAACTGGAAGAATAAATTGGTTATGTTCTGTAAATAACTGGTAGGATAAATTGGTTATGTTCTGTAAACAACTGGAAGGATAACTTGGATACTGAGGTTATATTTTAAATATGCAACTGTGTCCTCCAAATACTGTTAGTGGTTTTATAAACCAATGTATTGATGTACATAACCATACTAATGGTAAGTTATCTGTAATCAAAGGCTGAAAGGATAGTTCAAGTACCAGTATAAAGGTATGTTTTGCATAACCATGTTATAATTGTGTACTGAAAGCAAGCCAGAAGGGGCTATCAGCCTTCTCTGCACATTAGCTGATAAGCACTTCTAGCTTTCAAGGGACATTTGTCTTAGGTAACAGCCAGTACACGTGAAGGTATTGATGTATTGATGTTTGACTCTTTTCACTTCAGCACATGTTCCGTGAACCGGAGAAGAGGCCCTCACAGACCGTGTCCATGGCATTCACCGTCATGGTGCTGGTCCCCTTCGCTATCCTGTTTCTCTGCGTAAGTAGTGTACCATTGTGTGAAATATGGTCCCGTGACTGCTTGTGTTAGGTCGGGTGCCATATCTCAAATTTTCTTACTTGTCCGTTTTTGACAAAATTCATGATGTTTGCTGATTGCCTGTACAGAAATTCACTTGTCCGTACATGTTAGGAATTCCAAACATTATGGATGTCTTGTGTTACAGCTTTATAATTAGAAATTATGTATGAAGGTCATGTACAACGTATCAACAAACTGGTCGATGCATCAATAACCATTTTGATTAGTTTCAATTCATGGAGTTTGGAAAATGTGCAGATAAAAATAGAAATTTTTATTCAGCCTTATAATAAATCAAAAGCACAGCTTTTTGTTGTGTTTAAAAAAAATACCATGTCATGTATTGCCTGAAGTTGACAGTAATTGCTTCATGATGTGTGTGGGTAGTATTGTGTGTGTATTGGATTTGTCTGTATTGAACATTGTGCCAGCATGTACATTTACTATTACAGTGGATGAAGATTGGAGTAAACATTTCCAACTTCCCGTTCTCAATCAGCGCCATCGGCTTCCATGTCTGTCTCGCTGGTAGGTCACACTTTGTGTTCAACACAAATAACTTGTTTAAAAACGTATGTGAATCAAATTTAATGTTCTTGTGAATCATGTTTTCTTGTGGATCACAGTGGGATCAAGGTTTCAATAAAATATTTTGGAATTGTTTATGGATTAAAAAACAGTTCGCAAACAAATTTTGGGGACTGGTACAAAATTAACAAATTAAGATTTACAGAAGACCTCAATAATTTAACTCTGAAATTACTGCCATTGTGTATTGATCTACTTGCAGCTGTGTTCAGCCTGTACTACTGCTACTGGACTCACCTCGACATGTTCCAGACGCTAAGATACCTGGGATTTTTAGGAGTACCAACGTTTATATTTGGAAACCGAATGCTCAGTACTATTGCAGCTAAAAGGTTTGTTTCTATAGCTGGGACACATTAACCTAACACCGACCTTTATGCATGAATACCAGGTGTATTACAAATCCATAATTAAACCAGTTGTGAATTCAGTTGTGATTGAGTTGTGAATCGATGTTATGTATTGAAATTACAGTTGTGGTATCAATAAACACATGAAACATGTGAAAGGACACAACAGAATATAAAATATAGGAATCCCAGCATTTTTCCTCACCACTTTGGGAATGGAATTTTATCACTTTCATTAAAAAATGTCATAAAAGATGTAAATACAGTAAGTTACTTTCCCTACATCTTAACAGTAACCAAGGATTTTTCTCGGGCGCCCCGGTCCGTGCATTGAAATTTTTTTGGCGACGTGTCATATGACGTTATCTGGTGCGTTTAAGCTCTTAAAATTATGGCTAACACGTTTTCAATTTTGTGTAAACGTTAAAACGAAATGAAATAAACGAAACATCACCGTTTAAACGGTATACCTCTAGCCTTTTAAAAGCAAAAAAGTATCATTGTAAGAATCATGATTAAAAGACATGTATATTATACATGCACGTTGTGCCTACGTGCGTCAAATGTTAAGACCTGTATTTAGAAAGCACATGGTCGGTACACGCACGCTTTCCATGCGTGGAACGTGACGTCGTGGTTGTCAGCAGACATTTTGCGCTCTTTTGCAGAAAACACGGGTTTTACATCGCATACATGTACATAATCAAGACCGCTTGTGTTTACGAAACTACAACAATGAGCAGTAACAGTGGATAGGCTTTTCCGATTACGATTTCATATAAGCGTATTTGAGATTGACTTTTCGCAGATTATTTTTAAAAGTTATGAAATTTATTAAATTAACAAGTGTGCATATTATAAAATAAGAAAGTTTGTTTACTTTTTAGGTCGATAATACGCTTGACGCGCGTATAAGGTTACTTGTGTGTGGATACATGCCAACTGCGCTGATTGGTCAGACATAACGTCATTCCAAAGCGAAGATAAACTGAGCGTTTCTATTTGCTCATTTCGATTTTACTGCATGTTGAAACTCCGCCTACAGGGCGGTGCTTCACGGTGATTGATTGCGGCTTAGGAATAACTGTTAATTGTTAAAATTTTCGGCGAAGTAACACACGCTTTGATCATTCACTGACTATATAGAGTGGGTGTACATCATGTTTCTCGAGTAAAAAACGGCCATTGTGACGTAAGAGATTAGCTTTCACAACAGGAATTGTCGGTCTGCTGCCGTCAACACAGCTAATTAATTGATCAAATACATGTGCCCCGGGCGATGTTTATAAGCGCAACACTAATTTTAGGGGCCCGGGATATGTTCAGGTCAGAATTAAACACCCGGGCACCGGGGCGCTAAAACAGCCTGGGGAAGGCACTGCAGCTGTGCGTGGAGGTTTACGCTTGGGTACAACAAAAGTAAAATACAGGAACACCGTCGATCTTTTCAGGGTCTTGTTGGATTTTTTTCTTACATTTGGGAATTTTTTAACTTCAAATTGGGAAAAATAGTCAGAAAATCCGATCGGGAATGGTACCGTTTTCCGCTACCAACTTTATGTATAGGAAAAACGCTGCAGGAAATAATTTAAGTGTGTATTATTCCTAATAAGAGTTCATGAGTGTCGGATTAATGTGTCTGAGGTATAATGGACCAGTCAAAAACATTTGATTGACAATGTGGTTTTGCTTTAGAAGCCCAGAAAATCACTTTATGCCATATAGTGATTGCCCTGTCTGTCCGTCTGTGATTCCATCCGTACGAGGTTAACTGGATTTTACCATTTCGTCTAATGACCATTGATCCAACCATATAATCCTACCTCACTTTGACCTTGACCTAATTTTAACTTAAAATAACTCAAATGGGCTATTTTTTGGTGTACTAGATTTTATAGTTTTGTCTACCACCAATTCAGCTTATTACCACACTTGGATACTTACAGTTGTTGCTTATGACCATTTCCAATCAACCCATATCACCCAACCTCCCTTGACCTTATTTCGAAATTCAAATGGGCTGTCCAGCACCAACCGGGGGCATCTGTGTTTATCAAACACAGCGTCTTGTTTGACAGAGAGATGTCTTGTAAACACATTCGTATTCTCTTCCATTGTCTGTCGGAGATAGACTTAAATAGACAGATTTATGTATCGAAAAGCGATATCAATCTTTGGATGACTGATTTTGTTGCAGAAATAAAATCTGCTTATACAAAATCAACACAAATCTCGTATTTTTACTCTTATTTATCCCCCGCCACGAAGCGGGAGGGGGGTTATAGGAATGCCCATCGTCCATCCGTCCGTAACATTTTCGTGTCCGCTCTATATCTCCTATGCCCTTTCAAGGATTTTCATGAAACTTGGCTCAAATGTTAGGTCATTGAGACGATGTGCAGAAGGCATGAGTCAGTCACGCCAGCTCAAGGTCAAGATCACACTTGAAGGTCAAATATTCGAGCCTCCATTCGTGTCTGCTCCATATCTCCTATACCCTTTGAAGGATTTTCATGAAACTTGGCTCAAATGTTTAGGTCATTGAGACGATGTGCAGAAGGCATGAGCCAGTCACGCCGGGTCAAGGTCACACTTGAAGGTCAAATATTTTAGCCTAGATTTCGTGTCCGCTCCATATCTCCGATGCCTTTTGAAGGATTTTCATGAAACTTGGCTCAAATGTTTAGGTCATTGAGACTATGTGCAGAAGGCATGGGCCTTTCACGCCAGCTCAAGGGCAAGGTCACACTTGAAGGTTAAAATTTTCAGCCTCCATTTTCGTGTCCGCTCCATATTCCCTATACACTTTGAAGGATTTTCATGAAACTTGGCTCAAATGTTTTGCTCATCGAGACCATGTGCAGAAGGCACAAGCCAATCACGCCAACTCAAGGTCAAGGTCACACTTGAAGGTTGAATATTTGAGCCTGTATCTTCATGTCCGTTCTATGTCTCATGTGCCCTTGAAAGGATTTTATGAAACTTGGCTCAAATGTTTAGGTCATTGAGACGATGTGCAGAAGGCATGAGTCAGTCACGCCAGCTCAAGGTCAAGATCACACTTGAAGGTCAAATATTCGAGCCTCCATTTCGTGTCTGCTCCTTATCTCCTATGCCCTTTGAAGGATTTTTATGAAACTTTGCTCAAATGTTTATCACATTGAGGCAATGTGCAGAAGGCATGGAGCAGTCGTGCCACCTCAAGGTCAAGGTAACACTTAAAGGTCAAATGTTTGAGCCTCCATTTTCGTGTCAGCTCCATATCTCCTATGCCCTTTAAGGAATTTTCATGAAACTGATTAAGGTCAGTGTGATACTTCAAAGACACCTTTAAAATCTAATGAAGGATCACGGCGGGGGATATAGCTGTCCTTTTGACTGCCTTGTGAATATTTAATGTATTAAATATTTACAAGTAGGTGACAAAATGAACAAGCTTAATAAAGCTGTTGGGTAAAACAGGACTCAGATGTCTTTAATCTTGTGTACAAAACTGTGTTTCATGACCTCTGCCCATGTGGTTATGTTTTTGCATGCATTGGTTTGTCTGTCTGTTAGCAACTTAACACAGTTTGAACAGATGAGCATGACATTTTCTTGGAAGATTGTAAAAGAGCCAATGAAGGAATGATAAGATTGGGTCTTCATCCAGATCACTGTCTGGATCCAGGATTTTTTTTTAATGATTCTTTATTATCGTGAAATAGGGCAAAATGCCAGTGTGCTGTATAAGGCATTATTTGCAGAACACATGGGGGGGGGGGTTACTTAGGCGGAGGTCTGCACTCTCTAAGTGCTTTCTAGTTAAATAACAAGGTTTTTTGATGCATTTCAGGAAGGGTGAGAAGTCCTAGATATCCTACAATGAAGAGTGTGAGGCCACGAGTGAATGTTCTCTAGAAATTCATTATTATATGTCTGTTATTTTAACTGGCTGCTGTTTAGGAAATTTTATCGTTCTGCAGTATTGAAATGCTTGTATACACCAAACTATTCCATTCATTTACATCAGAGATGTCTTAATGAAAACATTTCATCAAAGTTTTGAATTATTTACCAAAGAGCATGTCAGTACTGCATTTTTTTGTAAAACAAATCTCAATAATGAATGGTTTAACTAATAAATGGAATATGTGATGATGGTAATATTCTTGCTTACCAATTCACTGCCTTAAAACGTGCCATTTTGAATAAAAAAAAACACCAAGAAACAGATGTTGCATTTACAACTGCTTTTGTACAAAATGTGTCCAAAACCAGCATCATTAAAACAAAGCGTACACATTGGATATAATTTTATGTCTTAGTATTTATACTTTATTCCTGATACCAATATTTTTTAATGGGAGTTCACTGTACTTGCCGTTTTGTTGAGGCTAAAAAAGTTCTCGTCTTTATATCATGTTGTTCGAACTTTTAGAAACTACTCTGTGTGAATTCCACATGCATTTCTTACATGATTATTTATGCAAGTGTCATCCTAATGCACATGTTACAATTTGAAAGATGTTGTCAGCTTAAATTATGAAACAATTGGGCGTTTATATTGAAATTAAAATATTTGTGACAATTCTTGTTTCTTGAAATTCTATTATTTCGTTAAATAAATAATTATTGATTCATCATTGTTTATCGGCTATATAATACCTCTGATTTAGGTTTATAGAGGTATACACACATGAGAAGGACAAATAGTTATTAATTTTCATATTGTTTATCTGTAAATATTTCGATTCCAACATGACCCCACATCAAATTCTGCAATAACGTTGAGAACTATATTTTACAGTTTTGTTTTTCTTCTGGAAAACTGCGATTGTCATGTTAGGTAACATTTATTACTCGCAAGTCTATGTATATGGACAACACAATTGTTTTGGCAATATTTAGTTCACTGCAAAGAACAGACCAATCTACAAGATTACTGATGATGCATTTGGCCACTGAAATGGACGTAACTATTGTCTGCCAGCGATGTCATTTAAAAACAACTTTCCCCTGCAAACAGTTTTTGTTGGAGATCGAACTAAGTAGGAATGGTAATAAAGCCAATAGCAATCGACCAAATATTTGATTTTTTGGAAAATGAACAACAAACAAGTATATTTATTCAGACCATTCCATATTGCAGTGAAAATCCAATGAGATATTACATACTTGACATTGCATTGATAGTTTGTTCCTCACCCTTAACACAAACAAATAAACGCGACAACGATACCATCAAACAGAATGGTCATTATATTTAGAGTTGTATACCAGCATACAACATCAGGCTATTTGGCAAAATTAACAGGTCAGAAATGATGCATGGTTTGGTAAAAAAATAAAGCTAATTCAATAAAAACAATAATTGAAAATGTGTTTCAAATTTATAAATAAAGCAGGACAGGAATTTAATACATATTTAACATTAGGGGCCAAGTGACAAATTTTTGGGGAACAATGCACAAGAATTTCTACATACTGTTACTTTTAAAGTGTGCCCATTTGGCAATGATGTGTGTTTTGAATATTATTTACTTGAAAAAAGTAATCTGACAAAACGGAATGACTACTATTTTTTCCAATATAATCCACTATGGTCATGTGTACATTAATGCTCCTCATAACAAACAATAAGCCGTCAACACTTTAAAATATGCAAAATGATTCTACATGTTATGTACATCTTGTATTCATGAAATGGAATGTTGAACTTTGAAACACAAAAAGTGCCGTGAAAGATGTCGTAAAAGGACAAACAAAATACATTCAGATTACCATTATACCTGTATAATTTATTCTGCACAGTGCATTTCATCATTTATGATAATGGTAATTAGAAATAGTAAACCCTTTTTAACTCTGTAACATACAAAAATATAACATGAATAATCACAATGTCAAATTTAAAACAAGATTAATTTTGTTTTCACCTGTAAAATTAATTGAATAATGACTTCCAATTAATGCTGAATAGCGAAATGGTTGGATAGTGTGTAAAGATATTCCATATTCCACAAAGCTCCTAAGTAAAAACTTCAGTAAAATTCTTAAAATTGTACAATTACTAGAGTCTGTGGCCAGTTCATTTAAAGTGTATTTTGTCATAAATAGCTCTAATTTGATACAGAATCAACAGTTGGTTCTTATTTTACAATTTTCAGAAAGAAAATATTGATTTTAACAAATAAAATTGTATTTGTAATTTTGACCTTAATATGGCTTAAGGTAAGATTTTCCTTAGGAACTTTGTAGATATGACCCCAGGCAGTCTTGAAATATTGATCCCACACTAACACAAGAACACATCTACTCTGTCAAAATATGGATTTATAATAAAGGACGATTTTATCATCTAAGACTATCTTAATATAGACATACGATATAGCCCAGCACCAAGTTTAACAAGCACAGAAACGACTTGAAAAACATGTTGACTATACAAAATACATTGGTTTCCCACACTGTGTTGATACATTGTCAAGCACGGCCTAATACAAATACAATCAGCACACGATACAACATTCCAGTCACAAACAAAAATCTAATCACTGTTACTTCATCATATAAAATACATATTGTTTGTGTAATGAGTCATTGTAAATAACAATTATTTTCAAAATTTCAAGAGTTGTTTAAAAAAAATGTCAATTTAAATGTCAAGACATACATGTATTATATTTTATTTTAACACTATTTACAGGTAGATCTATAGTGCTGAATTTAAATACCAGTACTCTATGTGTTATTGAAATTTACCATGCTTAAAAAAGCAACTGTTCTAAATAAATACAAAAACAACTAAGAGAATTTTAATATTAACTTAGAATTATCAAATGGTAAAATGTTTAACATACACAAATTTAACTTGTCATGAGAAAACATACATAAACATTTAAATTATGTACATACATGTATTTAAGAAATAATTGACGGGTAACTGTTGGTTATTTGCGGTAATAACCAACTGTTTGGAGTTCCGATGCGTAGGAATTAAACCACGAGGGCGGTTTGATAACAAGCATCGGAACGACAAACCGTTGGTTATTACCGCAATAACCAATTGTTACCCGTTAATTATTTCGATTCTATCACGATCTTATATAAAATTTGTATTTTTAAAGGTTATGAATGAGAACTATATTTATCTATACTCCGCCCATTTTCCGTGAAGAGAACACGTGCGTTTCAGTGACGTCAGTAAATCAAAGCAATTCAAAATGACGTCAGCTTTATTGATAAACATTGAGCGAATGACGTCATACTTATCGATATAATACAGTGAAAATATGATGCTAAAAAGTGCAAATTAAAAGCATATTAACAAAACGTTAAGGTGTTTGTGAACTTAAGTATGAAATGTGTAGTACAAGTGTGGTTTTATTGTGTTACATAATGCAGAAAATTATTTGTTTGTCACAATTTGCTGGCGCGCGTTTAAGCACATGCATTTTACGGAACAATTTCTTCAAATTTCCGGAACTATTTTCAAAACATTAGGCTCCGCCCATTATTTGTTGCAGAATAACCCACAGTTATTTTCCTTCTTTATCTATGCACCACTAGTCGCGTGCCGTGGAAGAATTAATAATAACAACAAATTGGTTCAATTCGCTTCATATGTTCGCACCTGATTGAAACAGTGTTAATAGGTTGTGGAGACCACATACTTTCTAAACATTTCATTCTATAAACTGAATACTGCCAAGGCTAAACATCAACAAGAGTGACCAAGCTTAAGGTTTGACCCATTATTGAATTGAACAAATTAAAAAATAGATGAAATCATTATTGGTCTAGATCTTTCTGTATGAATGTGATCTTTTTTCAGAGTAAAATACAATTATGGAAATGATCAAGTTACCAGCTGGGTTGATACATTATTTAGGTGTCAAAAATCAAATTTAATTTAATAATTGTCCTAGTGAACTTTAAAGCAACAGAAAGAAATACTTTAACAGACTACAATATGAAGGTTACACTATGTTAAACACCATTTCTACAACAAAAACAACAACACATTTATAACAATTACAGCACTTAATAACGCACATAGAACAATTACAGTGTATTATACAATTATGCACATACATCAATTATTTAGATTTTGTAAAGAACAAATTGTTATACATAAATGTCTTATAGCATATTTTAGCCCACAACAGAACGGCTTAGCAATGGTTTACCTCTAAGTGTGCATTTCTGAATTATCACTTAAAAAAGCGCTTAGATTATTCACTCTTCATATTTGGTTATTACTACCTAAAAGAACAAAATAATTGGAACAACTATTTCAGGTAAAGGTATACAATAAAATATTGGCAGACGACAAGAATGGGGATCCATATACTCCACACAGGCAATCCCACTGAATTATGCTATAAACATGATACAATATGATGCCACAAAAGTAATAGATATACTGCCTTAATAAAATTCTGTCAGAACTAGACTCGATTTAAAAGTATTGTTGTTATGATTATTTTAAAGTTCAAACGGTTTTGTAAAATTCACATGTGCAAGTCATATGTTTTTATATCTGACCAAGTTTTTGTCAGTTTGGCTCCATTCTATTTAAAAGGTTAAACGAGTATTTTAGTTTACAGGTAATTGTATTTGAAAAGAAGTAGAAACATTCTTCTACTACCAAAATTATATGAGAGCTGACATACTGCCAACACTTATAAAGCAATGCACCACAGAAATGTAAAACAAATTACAATGATTGCACCTATCAAACCAAATAGAATTTGAAATATTTTCAGAAAGATGTAAAACATTTGATGCGTACACTCATTTTTTTCACAGAAGGTGTTTATCAGAAAAGTTTGTGAAGAATTTTCCAAACATTAAATTCTTTTTGTCACTTTAATGCATTTCATATCAGCAGCCTAAGTAGTAAATTACATAACATTATACTTTAAGTATATCATATCCCACACAAATATATTTAAAAATCCAAGTTTAATGTCACATGTGAAGTTTACACAATATCCGTTTACAGACAGTCAGTTTTTCCCTAATTTAGACTGCGTGTCTATTTATAGACTACAAGTCTATTTATAGACTACATATCTATTTATAGAACACTACTGTTTCTCCTCTGGAATGGCCTCGTGCGCTGTGTCTGTGGTCCCGTTGTTCTCCTTCTCACTCTGAAGAGCCTCCTCGAAGTTTCCTTCTGATTTACTTCCAGAAACCTTCGCCTGCAATTATAAATAAGTGTTCAATCAGTCAGTTCTTACCTGGACTTTGTGACAAATGTTCTCTTGTGCCAATTAAGTTAATAATTATGTAACTAACATGTAAAATTTTATTAAACAAATCATTCATAAGTTCTAAGTCGTGAGACTGTCCAAAACTGATTGAAATTGTATATTGCGCACCTAAGAATTTAGCTGTACTTCTTTCTGAGTCTTGTAAGACCAACATGACTTTAAATTTAAGGCTATATTTTTGGCTGAAACTGAAAATACAACAATACAGAGCACATGGGAATATGGAAAAGCTAGGAAATAAATACATTTGCATGAATAGACCATTTTATGTAGTTTTCCAACTGAATATAGCGAAACAACAAACTGTCAGAGCATCTCACCATGTGAAGCCAAAACATGCAATCATGACTTTGTCAAAATAATGTGTTTTGTTACTAATTTCTAGACAGGAAATTGTTTGTAGGTTAAGTCTGCAGTTCATTTAACATGCATACCCACTGCACCCATGACATAAAGACGTACAAATTATGTTAAAAAACTTAAAACAAAAAGGAATTAATCCTTTTTATTTGTCCCTTATAAAATTATACCCAGTACACATTATTATGAATTAACATTTTTTGAACTGAAAATCCATAGCCCCCAAAGTCATTTATGACATTGAAAATCTTTTCAGTAAAACTAGAAATGTGTCCACAGACACGGAAACCCCCACTATGCAGCCTTTTCTACATGGCCCCGCTTTGTCTATAAGCATACAAATTATTTTGGAGAAATGTCCTTTTATATTGTACTTCCTGCTAATGTATTTTCTTATTCTTTGAAGTAAGTTGAGGTATCACACATTTCCAATCAATAGTTTTAGTCCTGACAAAAATCAATAAATGGTAGTAACTAAAACTTTGGGGTAATTATGATTTATGGTTCTTGAATACTTCACTTACTCTTGCTATCTTAAATCATTATGTGAAGAATCAACGAAATACCTTTTATCATTATTGAATCATGCTTTGCTTCCCATCAATAAAGAAAAGTAATTAACTAGCTTCACAAGTCAGGTTCTTGCATCGGACACACCATCTGGTGATGGTGATCATTTCTGCCAATTTATCTAAAAATGCCGGCATGCATGACAAAATTATGCTCTGGACAGGATCTATGGCTTAAATTCTTATATTTGGCATTTGACCTTTAAGTGTGACCTTCACCTTGGACCTAGGGACATGGTTCTTGCGTGTGACACACTGTCTCACCGTGCTTAACATAGTGTCGAGCTATTTGAAATTCCTTCCATGCTGGACAAAATAATGCCCCGGGCTTAAATGCTTATATTTGACCTTTGACCTTTAAGTGTGACCTTGAGCTTGGACCTAGGGACCTGGTTCTTGCGCGTGACACACCGTCTCATTATGCTTAACATTTCTGTGAGGTTATTTGAAATTCCTCCAATGCTGGACAAAGTAATTGTCTGGATAAGAATCCGAACATACGTACACACATAAATACATACTTATACATACGTACATACATATGTACATACCCACAGACAGGGTAAATACTATATGCTCCCCCATCATTGATGGTGGGGGCATAACAATAAAAACAATCATTTCTAACTGATCCTGAATGCATTTTAAAAGAAATTTGCACACAACACCAAACTCACCAAACGTTCTTTTAATCCTTCTATTGACTTTGAAGACTACACAAACAAATGCAACACAGTTAATTACATGTGACCTGTACATTATACGTACATACATACATTGACATTTCTAAAACAAACAAGTTTGCCATATAAAGGCATAGTTCTGGCACCAGAATCCTGGGGCTGTACTCCAGAAACTTCCACAGTTAGTTTTCTGTTAAGTTATATTTTGAACTGTTATTGCAATGTAATGTTTTTAGAACTACCTATAAATGTGTAAATCCCTTTACCAGTTAGTAAACAATAGAAACGAATGCAGCTAATACTGAGTATTCTACCAGTTTTAGTTCAAAGACGTGTTGCTTTTGTTTACATGTCAAATTTAAATACCCCCTGTAATGTTTTCCTCTGATTTATTTTTTATTTTAAGTTATTCTTGATGAAATCCTTTAAAAATTCATAAATTTGAAATCAAATTCAAATTTTATGAACGAGTTAAACTTACCAGTCATACTTTGTTTACATATAGGATTTTACTTCCGGGTTACCATCAGACTCGCTTAAGCGCTTGCGTATTACCCACATTAAAAATAGCAAGCATCTGCTTCAACAAGATCAACACGAATACGCATGCGCCAAATCAGTTTCACCAAGTGAAAAAGTGAAAAACGAATATACCCTATAAAATAAAACAGAAATTATCATAGGGGAGGTGGTGGGTAATACTATGACTGGTAAGTTTAACTCATTCATAAAATTTGATTTTGATTTCAAATTTATTAATTTTATTTCATTCGTTAAACTTACCAGTCATAATTTCTGTACACTGCTGGAATTCATGTAGTTTTTTTTTGTTTTGTTTTTTTCCGACTGCTATTATCTGTATGAATACTTCACAAGTCTTCACAGTCCAATTTTTTTTTTCATAATAAAAACCGTTAAACTATTTCATTTCTTTTGAAAATCAATAAGCGTGACTCGCTAAAAGTTTCCCACAAAAAATCATTTTCCCACGTTTAAAAAGTTTTCATTTTGACTGCAGTCTCTAAGATAAAACTTAATAAATGTGGTTTCTCTACTCCAATCTGCCGACTGCATTATTGAATTTAAAGACGCTCCTTTAAAAATAGCAAATGAAGAACCAATAGCTCTAGTACTATGTGCATTAATCTTCAAAGTACTGTCTCCAAGAGCAAATCTTAATGTCTGCCCAATCCAACTTGCAATTGTCTGTGCTGATACTGGCTTATGGGGTTCATTAAATGACAGAAAAAGTATGTTTTCATCTACACCGGATGCACTTTTCCTAAATTTATCTGTCGCTTTCAGATAATAATATACACATCTTTTTGGATCAAGCTTTTTCTTGTCCGTAAAAAAAAAAAAAATCACAGTTGCGCCATAATGTGGTCTATCTTGCTTGGCTAAACCATGGCGGGGGAAAGTAATGCCTTTACTTTGAATATTTACAGAGCCTTCTCCAATTCTGACAGACTGTAGATCACTGCATCTTCTGAAAGAAGTAATTGCAATCAAAAATACAGTTTTGTATGTAAGAAATTTAAGGGGTATTGAGGCAATAGGCTCAAAAGGCTTTTCAGCAGAGCATCCAAGACCTTAATCAAATCCCATTCTGGAACTAGTCTAACTACCGGTGGTCTTGAATTAAAAACCCCTTTCAATAACTGAATAATATGAGGATGTTGTCCTACTTTATATTTATCAACTGGTGGAAGAACTGCTAATAGCATTATAGCATTGACCTGTATTTATGTTTCTATATTGTAACCATTTGTCATACAGATCAGTAAGAAACTGAGCAATGTCTACTAAAGTGGCAGAATAGGTATCAATTTTCCATGCACTACACCCTTTCTCAATGCTGCTCGGAGAAAGTTTCTAGTGTTTTTAGAAAATCCGATCTTTCTGTAATGTTTGTCGACAGCATCCATGCCGTTGAATTGAACGTTTGTGGGTTTGGATGATTTATGCTTGTTTTTGGCTAAAGAAGATCTGGTATTTTTGGCAGTTTCCTTGGGACTGCTACCAGTAAATTCAGAATGTCTGTGTACCAATGTCTTCTCTGCCACTATGGAGCTATGAGAATAATTTGGCAATGGAATTGCAACATATGCTTCAGAATTCGTGGAATCAAACATATTGGTGGGTAGGCATAGGCAAACATGCTCTCCCATGGAATGCTGAGAGCATCTATTGCATATGCTTGATCTGTCGGGACCATGAGCAAAAGATTGGAGCCTTTTTTGGACTGATGCAAAAAGATCTATCAGTGGAAATCCCCATAGCTAAAAAATTTTGTTGACTACTACAGGATTCATGGACCATTCTGTTGCCCTACTTTGACTCGACTCAAATGATCAGCAAGGCAGTTGTTTTTCCCTGCAATATGAACTGCTCTCAATAACACATTGTTTTCTATTGGTAAATTCCATTCCAAACCTGAATGCATAACTGACTGGACTTGGTACCCCTTTATTTGTTGATGTATTGTACTACTGTTGTATTGTCGGATTTGATCAAAAAAGATTTCCCCTAAACTTGACTGAGAAAATGTTTGAATGTCAAAATGACAGCTCCCATTTCCAAAGAGTTTATATGCCATTTCCTTTGATCTGGAGACCATGAGCCCTGTATGTAATTGTTCACCATATGACCTCCATACATTGTCATTGATGAATCTGTGGTTATTGTTATCTCTGATAATGGTTGTACCTATAACCGACCCTTTAAAATGTTAACTGGGTTTTGCCACCATTTCAGATGTGATCTTAGATGTTGAGTTAATGGGATGTTCATACTTAAAGAATCCCGAGATGGTTTCCAAAAACTGAGATGCAATTGAATAGGTCTCATATAAAGACGTGCATTGGGAATCAATTCTATGCACGATGCCATCAGGCCGAGGAGATGAATGAAATCTCGGGCTTGAACATGTCCCTTTAAAATTTGAGCTATGGCCATCTGAATTTTGTTTACCCTTTCTTAGGTTGGAAATATTCGACCTAGTTTTAAATTGAACAGAGCCCCTATGTAAACTAATTCTTGTTGAGGATACAGGCTGGACTTTTCCAGATTTACAACAAAACCTAATGAATTCAGAAGATTTAGGCATGTGTCTCGATTTGAGATCAACATTTTTCATGACTGATTCAATGCTATCCAATCGTCTAAATAAACTGCTAGACGCACATTCAAAATTCTCAAATACGCTGCTACTGTTGCAACTATCTTTGTGACCACTCTGGGTGCTACTGTTGCAACTATCTTTGTGACCACTCTGGGTGCTACTGTTGCAATTAACTTTGTGACCACTCTGGGTGCTACTGTTGCAACTATCTTTGTGACCACTCTGGGTGCTACTGTTGCAACTATCTTTGTGACCACTCTGGGTGCTACTGTTGGTCCAAAGCACATTACTTTCCATCGGTAGCACTGACCTTGAAAGGCAAACCTTAACATTTCCTGTGTTTTGGTATTATTGGTATATGCAGATATGTGTCACTTAGATCAATAGATATTGCCCAATCTTGTGGTTTCACAAGGTTTATTACTTTTGCTAAAGTGTCCATATTGAAATGTTTTTCATCAGATACGTGTTTAGTGGCCTCACATTTATTACTGGTTTCATTGTTCCATCCGACAATTATACTACAGTCTGGGCTTTTTGTACCCAGATTTGTCATATGAGTTTTAAGGCTTTGTTTGACATGTCAAATAAATCAGCACGGTTTGTACGGCTTTGTCAATGTTTGGCTCTTCAGACCTCAGGACTGAGAGTAAATTTCCCAAACCTTATTGCATGTAACACGTCGCCACAATGTTAAGACATGCAGATAGCTGTCCTTGATAACTTAGAGTACAATGTTAAGACATGCAGATAGCTGTCCTTAAAATAACTTAGAGTCTCAATAGATTTCAATGGCTGAGTACACAATTATGCTCAGTGCCAAAAAGTTCTGACATCAAATTCTGAGTTTCAGGATTTCTGTACTCTAAATTGATCAGTGTCACTTGAATGCACAGACTTATCTGAATGTACTGACACACTGTAATCACACTGACCAAGCAAATCTCGTTTTTCTTGTTCACGAGGGTGTATTGATAATACATCATCAGGCACAATGTCATAGTCTATGCCATTATTTAGACTGATCAAATTACGGGATCTACTCACGGTCACAGAATCATTGTCCCTTGAAACAGCTCGCAGCTGGGCAGAACCCACTGCTGACTGATTGTTTGCTCTTTTCAGTGAGGCAGAACCACCTGATAATTGTGCATTTTTCACCGCTTCTGAAGACTGGAGAATTCTTTCCATGTTAGAATCCAGCTTTTTTTCCATATCCGAGACTCTCTTGTCCAAATCTCGCACATTAGGTTTTGACGAACCGCGTGGCCTCGAGCCCGACAAAGTTTTTTTAGGCCTCAAATTATCATTATCATGCGATACACAGTCGTCCGCTACATGAAGCGACGCTTCAGCAATGTTTAGTAACTATTAAAATTACTCACTGTTCAATAAATCCTATCAAATTTTATTCGAAAACTGAACGAATAAAAAACACGTCTGACCGTTTTTCACGCTAAAAGTAAAACTGATTTGGCACATGCGTATTCGTATTGATCTTGTTCAAGTAGACGCTTGCTATTTTTAATGTGGGTAATACGCAAGCGCTCAAGCGAGTCTGATCGTAACCCTGAAGTAAAATCCTATATGTAAACAAAGTATGACTGGTAAGTTTAACGAATGAAATGAAATTGAGAACACCGAAAACATTCATTCATTCAAAACAAACAATAGAATATGCTTTGAATCGAGTCGAGCTTGCCTGGTACCAGAACTGCTACCTTGAAAAGCACTTGCTGCACAAAATGCATGCTTTTCATCATAAACAATGAAGAAGCCATGTGACACTGGGTTATATGGGCAACATGTCGATGATCATGCTATCTGACATACAATGTAGATGGTTTACGTCACTTGTTTTAGTATTTTGTGCAGTTAAGTCCAGTTGTGTTTTTCTTACAGAAACAGGGCACCAAAGTATAGGCTCTTGTCATTATTTTATATAACAAACTGAATGTAGGGTGGATTCTGCATCTGGCACAAAAAACAAGACCTAAACAAGTTTAGACTGTCTTATTAGCCATGGGTGGTTATAAAACCCATCAGCCATTCATCAATAAAGAACATACAGGTGTATATTCTTGTAGAAAATGTGTATACTTGTCATTAATTATTGCCAGCAAAGAGAACTTGAATGTGCACATGTGGACATTTTTCTATTCGTCAATGTCTATTCCCTATGGTTAGGTACTGATGCCGGCCCCTTGTGTCTCATGTTGGTGAGGCCAACTAGTCTGTGTTCAATGTGAAGCTTTATCTTTATGGCTTTATCATCACTGTAACTGTAACCAGAAGAGACATCACTACATACCTTTACTGATGCGTAAGCTGACTCTACTTTTCCTTCCACAGATTTGAACGTCTGTGAATTTCTGAAATTATAGATTTACATTAATTATGTGACATACTTCAGTTTAGTATTGAAGTAACACATTATTTATAAACTTGCAGTGGTGAAATGGATGTGGTGTCCAATTTTAGTTTTAAACCTATTTATTTCAGCTCTTTTGCATCGAAAGCTGTGGGGCTTATAGACACACTCTCGAGTCTGTTTCCTGGGAAGAACCAGTACTTTTGGAATGATCTTGAGAACGCAACTTTTTTTTCTATCTTGGCCTACATATTTTGGCATTATTTCTCAGAGTTTACCGAAGATCTCCCAACTTCTTTCCGATGCCGGCCACCACTGTGGAGGTCTTCTCTGCGGCAGACTTGGCAACTGCTGACGTCTTCTGATACCTGCAACAAAATGCAGAACTGAGAATGACTTCCAAATATTTAGTTAACAAATCTCACATGTAGTTTTAGTAATGCATCTGTTCTTAATTGCTAAATACAAATGCCATCAGAGAAAGCCACAGAAAAAAACGATATAATCAGAGAAGCTTATGACATTTCATAGAATGATAAATATAATTAATATTATATTAATTAAAATATATATACAAAGGGTGCATATTTATCATTGCTAGTGTATCTAATGGCTCACTTATTGTGATTTAAGTTGTATTAATTGGGGCACAAACACAGCTGTACCACCTATATGCTGACTCAAACACAGTTGTACCATCTATATGCTGACTCAAACACAGTTGTACCACCTATATGCTGACTACTGAATATTGTGTAGCACAAACACAGTTGTACCACCTATATGCTGACTACTGAATATTGTGTAGCACAAACACAGTTGTACCACCTATATGCTGACTACTGAATATTGTGTAGCACAAACACAGTTGTACCACCTATATGCTGACTACTGAATATTGTGTAGAGCAATACTAGTATTTCATACAAATGTGACAGAAATCTGAATAACGTCGTGATATACTAACACGATGTTCTAAGGCATGCTTCATGTTTAAAAAAAACAACCTGCAAGCAGGACCAATCCTTCAGATTTTACGGACTGACCATTTTATAGGAAGTTAATGGTGTTGATTTGTCAACGTTTAATGTAATATGTTTTAAGATCGTTTTACTGCATGTACAGTAATTGACACAACTGCATGTACGGTAATTGACAAAATAATGTTTCAAGGCTAACATAATAATTTATGTCGTTGTATTTTGATTTAGTTCTAAAGACTTATTCAGCAGTTAGTACAAACTTGGACAATGACAATCCCTATATTTTAAGGCTTAACAAGATATAGTTGGACTAGTTTTACAGGTATTGAAGAATGTGTACAAAATAGATTATATCCTGAAACCATGACAAGGAAGAATTTGTGAACATGTGCACTGTCGACACTGCTGTCAAAATGTGATCAAACATATAACGCTTGAGAATCAGATTCTACAAAACTAATATAAAGGATCTACTGGTATTGCAGAGTTATTACTACTAGCAAGGATCTACTGGTATTGCAGAGTTATTACTACTAGCAAGGATCTACTGGTATTGCAGAGTTATTACTACTAGCAAGGATCTACTGGTATTGCAGAGTTATTACTACCAGCATCATCATGAAATGTGGGATGCTTTGAAATGGAAATGCACTCACTGCAGAAGTATTGAACTATGTCTAGATACAGTCCTTTCAGTAGCACAATATGTAACATAAAAAATAAACCTAAGTAACAAAACATTATTAATCATGGAACTCATAACCTACATAAATCACTACTTATATATAACAACATACTGATATAAACCACCATAAATGAGATTTGTATTCATATTTCATACTGTGAATGATCCAGTTTTTACAACAGATGGTATAGAAAATCTATAAGTACAGGGACCGGGCCACACAAGGACATAGTCATCACTGTATACAGACTTTGTTACCTGGAATCAATTCATTACCAAAGGGCGTATACAGCAAGCGGCCAGAATGTTATATCATTCTTTGCTATTCCTACTGGCTACAGATGTCTTTTTAATGCTGTTCATTATCTGCACATTTTATTACATATCCAATGTGTTTTCTCTCATGAGCAAAATATTGGTAGAACATCTATTAGTTCATGTATACTGGAACATACATTTTAGTTTACAAATTCAAAACATACGCAAATACCACTGTATAGCATAACCATGAATATTTTTTGTTTACCAAGAAGTTTTGACATTCATCCTTGAACTGTAGATTTAGATTTAAACAAACCTCTATGTTACTTTAATGTGTTCATGTGTTTAATAATACATGGATTCAAACTAACAGATTTGCATTATCACTTCTCATGTGAATTTAAACTGATTTAGTTAACTAGAAAACAAACAATAAACAACTTGGAAAAAGTAGTTCCAAAACTGTAAAATATAGTTTGCATTGTTATTGCAAAAAATGTTGTAAGGTGATGTTAGAATCGAAATGATTTTTGCTTTATCATTGTTTATCTGTAAATAAACAATGATTTTTCGTTCTGATGTACCACTTGGGCTAAAGTCGTCGTGGTTTATTTCTTGCACATCGGAACTCAAAATCGTTATTTACAGATAGACAACTCAAAATCAAAATTTATTTCTTAAATAACACTAAATAAGTTTACAAAATAGATTATTATGCATAAGTTATTTTCTTAAGTTATTCCTAAATATGTTGGATAGCAAAACTAACTACAAACTGTTTCATAGGGATATACAAGGAATTCATTTATAAACCGTGTCCACAGCAAACAAGATTCTACTATATGACATGAACAAAATAGGACTTAAAGACGTAAATGTGCTCCTTATGACTAAACATTAGTTGTCAAGAGAAACAAAGCTGTGACACATCATTAGGTCGTATTGACAGACTGCGCATGCACTGCATACAATGAAGATGTATAGGAGCATTGTTTAGTCATGAAAGATGAGAAACCGTGACCACAAACAATGTACACCAAATACTGAAAAGAAACAATCATGGATTTAACAGCAGGAAGACGGCTGGCAAACAAGAACAGTTGGTCTCATTATACATAAACAGGATGGAAAACTGTAATAGGAAATGCAGATCATTAAACAAGAGGGCCAAATGGCCCTGGGTCGCTCACCTGAGTTTCATTAGTCGAACAATTTTCCATGTGTTAGATTTTTATACGGATATGGATATACTGATATGGACTGATGGAAATGTAACTTTATTCATCATGGTTTGAAAAACTTAAGTGACAAAAGACATTTAAAAGTTTGAAGTACATATTTAAATTGAAGTTTTTTCTTAAATTTGACCTAGTGACCTAGTTTTTGACCCCACATGACCCAGATTTGAATTCAGCAGAGATACCATTGGGACAAATGTTCTGACCAAGTTTCATGACGATTGGGCAAATAATGTAACTTCTAGTGTTAACAATCTTTTTCTTCAATTTGACCTAATGACTTAGTTTTTGACCCACATGACCCAGATTCAAACTCGGCCGAGATATCACTGGGACAAATGTTCTGACCAAGTATCATGAAGATTGGGCAAAAAATGTGACTTCTAGAGTGTTCACAAGCTTTTTCTTCAATTTGACCTAGTGACCTAGTTTTGACCCCACAAGACCCAGATTCGAACTCGGCCAATATATCATTGGGACAAATGTTCTGACTAGGGGTGTCACAATATACCGGTATATCAGTTTATTGCAATATTTGATTCTGCAATAAAATATTGCAATATGAATGTCCATACCGATATATTGCAATATTTATTTTGTCTTTTTACAGATTTGTATTTTTCTTGTAATTATTACATTGATTGCAAAACTTTTGACTGAATTAAAACATGCTTATTGTCAGTGATAAACAATTAAATGCCAGTATCATTTTGTAAAGTTGAAAGTTTTGTAGGGGTGAAGGTCACAAGCCATACCATTACATATAGACTGTACATGCGACCAATAATATTCCATTTATGTTTGGTATACAAGTTTTCTCTAAAAAAGTTTATGCTTAATAATACATTAAACCTGACATTGTTTCCAGTTAAAATAAAGAGTGTTACCCCCGGTATACATAATCACTCTGAATGTAATTATAATAAATACAGTGAACAGCAATGACAGACGGTTTGAGAGTGTTGCTCATAATTGTTTTGCTTTTCTATCTGCTGTTTATATGTTGCTATTGTTGCGCCTTTCATAAACATCGTTATTACTAAAAAGTTAAAAAGCCATCCAATAAAATAGTGCGCTGTAAATTGTGATTTTATCTGAAATAATAAATACACAAATACAAAGGTCGCAATATATTGCAATAAATATCGTAATAAATTGAAACATATCGCAATATGGATTTCCACATGACCCAGATTCAAACTCGGCCGAGATATCATTGGGACAAATGTTCTGACCAAGTTTCATGAAGATTGGGCAAAAAATGTGACTTCTAGAGTGTTCACAAGCTTTTTCTTCAATATGACCTAGTGACCCCAGGGGCCATGTTTTTCACCGGACCGGAACCATTTTTGAACTTGGTCAATATATCATCAGAACAAAGGCTCTGAGCAAGTTTCATGTTAATTGGGCAAAAAATGTGACTTCTAGAGTGTTCACAAGCTTTACCTATAGCCATATCAGGAAAACTGCCCCGCCCCCTTGCAGCCAGTTTTTCAACGGAGCGGAACCATTTTCGAACTCGGCCGAGATATCATAAGAACAAAGGTGCTGAGGCAAAAAATGTTACTTCTAGAGTGTTCACAAGCTTTTTCTATAGCCATATAAGGAAAACTGCCCCACCCCGTGGCAGCCATGTTTTCAACGGATCGGAACCATATTCGAACTCAGCCAAGATACTATTAGAACAAATGTGCTGAGCAAGTTTCACGTTTATTGGGGAAAAAAATGTGACTTCTGATCACATTACACTAAATAAATAAGTCATGTAGGGCTGTACTCTCTAAATAAATCAACAAGTTTAACTCAAAGACGTGTTTTTAGGTTTAGACACTTGCTTTGATATTCTTTTTGGGAGATGTTGTTAGGGTAAGCATTGGTATGCACAAATAAATCTCCGATATGTTTTACGATTGGAGACTACAGAATGACACTTGCGCTGAGGCGGGTTACATTCAACTAGAAAGTAGCCGCTAAAAAGATGGTGATAAAACAGTCAACTTTGTTTAGTGTCGAGTTCTTTCTTACATATTAAATGACACGCCCTTTTTATTGCTTAAATCAATTTAGAATGCTCTTTAAGAAAAAGGTATGGTTATGAGGGTCCCTATGTGCAAAATGTTGCATTTATTTTTGGTTAAAGTTATCGCTTTTACATTAAATTACATAAGGATTGAAATTAGTATATTGTAACCTAAACACAAAACAGGGAGCGGCACTAAAGGGGCAATGTGTACATAAAATCACCATGTTACTGTGCGGTTTTATTGGCCATAATAAGTTCCATGGGAAACGTGCGATAAATGTCATGATTTTAATGTGCATTACCATTTTTACAGCGCAAACCGCTTTTTCAATTAAAAAAAAAAAACAAAAAAACAGTACGGAAACCCGTCTTGTGCATCTTGCAGCACACTAAATCATGCTAAAACCAAAAATGAACACATTTTATACAATATTTATCTCTATTGCATTAAAGTATGTAAACATATGCTAGTATTTTGACTGATTTCTATTAATTAAGTACACAATTTGACTCAGGCACCCCATATAATCAAAGCACTGAAAACGCAAGCCAGATTGCTTACTAGGCATCATTCTCAAATGCGTTTTCTAGCATTTCTACTTTGTGGATCGGTCTGAAATTTTTTCCGCGATATCAAAACTTTAAGTTGTCTTCTAGGTCACATTTCACTAAATAAATAAGTCATGTAGGGCTGTACTCTCTAAATAAATCAACAAGTTTAACTCAAAGACATGTTTTTAGGTTTAGACACTTGCTTTGATAATTCTTTTTTGGAGATGTTGGTAGGGTAAATAAATCACTGATATGTTTTAAGATTGGAGACTACAGCAAGACACTTGCGCTTACATTCAACTAGAAAGTAGCCGCTAAAAAGATGGTGATAAAATAGTCAACTTTGTTTAGTGTCGAGTTCTTTCTTACATATTACCTGACATACCCTTTTTATTGCTTAAATCAATTCAGCTTAGAATGCTCTTTATGAAAAGGTATGGTTAGGAGGGTCCCTATGTGCAAACTGTTATATTTATTTTTGATTAAAACTATCGCTTTTACATTAAATTACATAAGGATTGAAATTAGTATATTGTAATCTTCTAGAGTGTTCACAAGCTTTTTCTTCAATTTGACCTAGTGACCTAGTTTTTGACCCCACATGACCCAGTTTAGAAACTCGGCCGAGATATCATTGGGACAAATGTTCTGACCAAGATTCATGAAGATTGGCCAATAAATGTGGCCTCTTGAGTATTCATATTGTGAATGCTGACGATGAACGATTCACGACGGACGACGGACAAAAGGCGATCACAAAAGCTCACCATGAGCACGTTGTGCTCAGGTGAGCTAAAAATATATTGTACAGATTTTGTATTTTGAAATTAAAGATAGATATTTTTTAATATTTTATATCTTTTGAAAACAAGTACAGTCAAACAAAGTTGATGTCCGATTTCATAGTGTGATTAAGAGGAACGGTATCTAAAGAATAGAGCATTATTAACCTTGAGCAATTTGCAATTTAATATTGTTAATTTGTAAGTGAATAATCTGAATAGCTAGGATTTAATCGATTAAAATACAGAGGACCAAAAAACCACCACCCTACCAGTAAAACCACCACCCTACCAGTAACCTGACTACAATAAGCAACGCAGCAGTTGTATGAGCATAATAATACATGACATGGTGAGTAGCTGATCACAGATTGACAGAGTGCATTCCTCCATTTACAAGGTCAGGACTTCATTGTCGGAGCATGCCATAAAGAGGCATAATGAAGATAATTTGCAGCAAGAGCCATAATGAGGATAATTCGCAGCAAGAGCCATAATGAGGATAATTCACAGCAAGAGCCATGAGGATAATTCGCAGCAAGAGCCATAATGAGGATAATTCGCAGCAATACTGACAACTTTTAAGACACAAGATACTTTCCTATTTATATCAAATATATTGTTTGAAGAGCAACAGTATGTTAATGAAAGCTAAGAAAAAACATAATTACACGGAATAAATAAAAATTGTGATAAAACCCCCAATTTTTCATAAAAAAACTCTTCAGATTATGCTTATAATTTCCATATAGAAAAGGTGCACAGAGGGTTTAGTGAACCTCCCAGTAGTGGGAATACTGACAGTCAGAGGGTTTGGTGAACCTCCCAGTAGTGGGAATACTGACGGTCAGGTGTTTTGGTGAACCTCCCAGTAGTGGGAATACTAACAGTCAGGGGGTTTGGTGAACCTCGCAGTAGTGGGAATACAGACAGTCAGGGGGTTTAGTGAACCTCCCAGTAGTAGGAATACTGACAGTCAGGAGGTTTGGTGAACCTCCCAGTAAAGGGAATATTGACAGTCTGGGGGTTTAGTGAACCTCCCAGTAGTGGGAATTCTGAAAGTCAGGGGGTTTAGTGAACCTCCTAGTCATGAGAATACTGATAGGGGGTTTGGTAAACCTCACAGTAGTTGGGGTTTGGTGAACCTCCCAGTAGTGGGAATACTTACAGTTAGGGGGTTTGGTGACCTCCCAGTAGTGGGAATTCTGAAAGTCAGGAAGAAGTTTATACTTTGACCAATCTCATTAAAACCATCTCCAGTCTGATGCTACTATATTATCCCCTGACTGGATCTGATGACTGCATAAGGGGTCACGTTCAGACGACCTTTTCACGAGCCAATCAAACCTGTTATACGATGTCTTCAGATCCTACCAATGTTTAATGAGATTGTACTTTGACATATCTGGAACCTTGAATCATGTGAATTTGAGATAAGGCTGTCAGCTGTATACACATGTATTGTTTAACAAGAAGTTAGTTGGATAATTAAATTTTAGTAATACAATTTAATAAGAAAGCAGGATAATGCACAAGGTTGTATGTACACATGCATGTGTATTTGTTAATTAAATGAATCAAGCTACAGCAACTGTTTTAGTATGGGTGGTAATTCACAATATGCCATCTCAACTTGAAACATTTATGTGAAATATCTAGCAAATATTTTTCAATACAGTATCATCACAGAGTTTCACAGGAAGATGTGATCAAAATCAATATTTTACAGAATTACTTTATGTATTTTAAAACAAGAGCTGTTTGTAACAAGAGCTGTCAGAGCAAAGCGCGCTCTACCATTCGAAGTATTTCAGTTTTCAGTATTTTGGAAAACCTGCCCAACCAACGACATACCCCAATCTAATAACACATTTTTTTTTAATTTGGTTAAAAACTTTAACCTGAAAATATATGTAAACAAGAGGGCCCTAGGATGCTCACCTGAGGCCCAATGGGAATTTGCATCCCCGAGGCGTGGCTTATTTTTATCCCTGGGGCATAAGTAGAACAACCTTGAACAAACCTCTGGGCCTTGCGGTTTCAGATAAAGATTTTTTAGGTCATTTTGCTATGTAAGTCTATATAAACCATGTGACCCCTCGGGGGGTGGCCAGATTTTACCCCAGGGGCATAATTTGAACAATCTTTGGAGAGGACCACTATGCAATGTTACGTAACACATATAGGAAAGCTGTGGGCCTTGCCGTTTCAGAGTAGACGATTTTGAAAGTCATTTGTCATTTTGCTATTTAAGTCTAAATAAACCATTTGACCCCCCCCGGGCGTGACCAGTTTTGACCCCAGGGGCATAATTTGAACCCCTGGGCATGGCCAGTTTTGACCCCAGGGGCATCATTTGAACAATCTTTGTAGAGGACCACTATAGGATGTTACATACCAAATATGAAACCTCTGGGCCTTGTGGTTTCAGAGGAGATTTTAAAAGTCATTTTGCTATATATTCTATATAAACCATGTGACCTCCGGGGCGAGGCCCGTTTTGACCCCAGGGGTATAATTTGAACAATCTTTGTAGAGGACCTCTAGAGGATGTCACATATCAAATATGAAAGGTCTGAGCCTTGCGGTTTCATAGAAGAAGAATTTTAAAGTTTTCACTTTTTAAATCTATTTTTAGCTCTGGTGACCTACATATTCAGCGGACCGGAAAGATTTGAACAACTTTGAAAGAGGTCCACCCAAGGATCATTCCTGTGAAGTTTGGTGAAAATCGCACGCTCGCACACACACACATGAACCATGTGAACCATATAAACCATGTGACCCCCGGGGCGTGGCCCGATTTGAACAAACTTTGTAAAGGAATAAGAAATCTCTGGGCCTTGCGGTTTCAGAGGAGAAAAATTTTAAAGTCATTTTGCAATATATTCTATATAAACCATGTGACCAAGGGGCGTGGCCAGTATTGATTTATTTATAGTAACACTGACCCATCCTTGTCTTTGTTTTTATGTGCATGTGATTAGCATATTGCGTGTTTTTACTCAAACATCGTAATTTACGGGTTTACCGTACACCAGTCAGCCTTAACAATTACTTACCTTTGCGCAAATTACATGTTTAATAGGGGTACTTTAATTGAAAGGCATAACAACATTGCACGCTAAAGCACAATTTACAAACAGAAGTCGACGTAGTTTGTTACATGTACTTTTTTCAAAAATTTAAAACTATTGCGTTTTCAAACTAGAGGTATCGTAATTTAGTAAGATATAATTCGTCTAGGTTTGAACTTAATTTTGCAACTTTAAAATGCGCCAGTTTCCGGACGCCAATGCCGTTGTATACGGTTATTCGGATAGTATCCGAATGTAACATACGAATATCTGGATACCAATTATGGTATCCGTTGACATCCCTAATTAAAATATCTCAAAACGTTCTCAAATTATTGAGCGAAAACTGTTTTTCTATTTTAAGTAACAGCGACCTTGACCATGACCCCACCCACCACATACGTAAAGCAAGGTCTCCATATAAGGTACCAACGTATGAAGTTTCATTAAAATATCTCAATGCGTTCTTAAATTATTGAGCGTAAACCGTTTTTCTACTTTTAATAACAGTGACCTTGACCCCACCCACCCCATAAGCAAACCCAAGTGAGGTCTTGATATAAGATATGTGTATTAAGTTTCATTTAAATATCGCAATGCGTTCTCAAGTTATTAAGCGGAAACCGTTTTTCTATTTTCAGTAACGGTAACCTTGACCTAACCCACCCCATATGCAATCCCAAGCAATGTCTCGATATAAGGTACTTATGTATTAAGTTTCTTTAAAATAGCTCAATGTGTTCTCAAGATATTTAGCGGAAACCATTTATATATTTTTTAATAACGGTGACCTTGACACTGATCCCACCCACACCATATGCAATTCCAATCGAGGTCTCAATATAATGTATTTATGTATTAAGTGTCATTAATATATCTCAATCCGTTCTCAAGATATTGAGCGGAAACCATTTTTCTATTTTAGTAACAGTGACCTTGACCTCTCCCACCCCATATGCAATCCCATACGAGGTGTCGATATAAGGTATCTATGTATTAAGTTTCATTAAAATATCTCAATGCGTTCTCAAGTTATTAAGCGGAAACCGTTTTTCTATTTTCAGTAACGGTAACCTTGACCCCGCCCATCCCATATGCAATCCCAAGCAATGTCTCGATATAAGGTACTTATGTATTAAGTTTCTTTAAAATAGCTCAATGTGTTCTCAAGATATTTAGCGGAAACCACTTTTCGATTTTTTAATAACGGTGACCTTGACCTTCATCCCACCCACACCATATGCAATTCCAATCGAGGTCTCAATATAATGTATTTATGTATTAAGTTTTATTAATATATCTCAATCCGTTCTCAAGATATTGAGCGGAAACCATTTTTATATTTTTAGTAACAATGACCTTGACCTTGACCTATCCCACCCCATATGCAATCCCATGCGAGGTGTCGATATAAGGTATCTATGTATTAAGTTTCATTAAAATATTTCAATGCGTTTTAAAGTTATTGAGCGGAAACCGTTTTTCTACACTGACCTTGACATTGACCCCACCCATCCCATATGCAATCCCTATCGAGGTCTCCATATAATGTTTTAACCAAATATGAAACCTCTGGGCCTTGTGGTTTCAGAGAAATTTTTTTAAACCATTTTGCCATTTACGTCTATATAAACCATGTGAGCCCCGGGGTGTGGCCAGTTTTGACCCCAGGGGCATCATTTGAACAATCTTTATAGAAGACCACTATACAATGTTACATACCAAATATGAAACTCCTGAGCCTTGCGGTTTCAGAGAAGAAGATTTTTAAAGTCATTTTGCTATTTAAGTCTATATACACCATGTCAGCCACGGGGTGTGGCCAGTTCTGACCCCAGGGGCATCACTTGAACAATCTTTGTAGAGGACTATTATACAACGTTACATACCAAATATGAAACCTCTAGGCCTTGCGGTTTTAGAGAAAATTTTAAAAGTCATTTTGCTATTCGAGTCTATATAACCCATGTGACCCCCGGTGTGCCCAGCTTTGACCCCAGGGGCATCATTTGAACAACCTTTCAAGAGGATCACTATACAATGTTACATACCAAATATAAACCTCTAGGCCTTGAAGTTCCAGAGGAGAAGATTTTTAGAGTCATTTTGCTATTTAAGTCGATATAAACATTGTGACCCCTGGGGCAGTCTTCGTCGTAACTGGGTTGCCCGATGCACGGAACAAGTAGATTTGATTTCGGGCTAGCAGAAAATGCCAGATGCTTTCCCGATCAGGCAAGTGTTTTTATACACTTCATATACTGTGTGGACAAAGAAAATCAATTTAAAATAGCTTTTTAGGTTGTTTCTTCAAAGAAAATATATACAAAACCCCCTGTATTATCGGCACTGAGTATTTACACATAAACATATGATGTCATGATGCTGTGAGGTCTTTATTATTGTGTAGACGCTTATTGAAATATACAGACAAATGATCGTAGTCGATTAAACGCTTCTTTGTTAAAAACTTAATATGTAGGCTTCTTTAGTTGAGAGGGCAATGTTGGAGTACATGCTAGTTTGTCTGAAAGTGAAGTATGCATATATTTGCATAGTTTGCGATAAGTAACAAATATATAAATAAGTATTGAAGCTCTATTGTGAATATTAAAATAATTGTAAAAGTGCATGTTGTTTAAAAGTGAAACTGCTTTGAAATACTGCTTTTTGGTATGAACTATTTTGGAACTACTTTCATCAAATGTAGAATGCAGTTTAAAAAGGGAAAGTCCGAGAGCGAAATAGCGATTGCTGCAGCTGCTCCTTTTTTCTCTTCGCTCTGCTGCCCGTCTGGGGCAGAAATGTTGAATATTGTTAAAAAAAAAAATATTTTTGCAAATACAGTTGATTCCGCTTAATTGAATAGCCCATTTGTCATGTCCGAATATTCAAATAACCGGAGTATTCATATATGCGGAATCAGTCATATTCCAATTATTTCAATGTTAATCAGATATGTTATGATCTTATTTAATCCATTTTGATGATATAATGTCAAACCTGTTACGTAACAAAATGTTTCATACTTTAGAATGCTAATAAATATGCAGAAAAGCGTTCATAGATGTTTGTTATCCATTATACGGTGCATTTGAAAAATAATTCACTTGTAATAATCACTAACAGGCTACATTGCTCTCTATGTATGCGCTGTACTTGACCCGCAAATTACACCTATTAGTCACGTGACATTCAACAGACGCTGCATTCATGCGTGGTGTGAAATGATAACAGACGGTCATAGAAGCGTGACTGTCAAAACTTGCGATATGATACGTATCCTCGGAGATTATGAGATTATCAAGCGGACTATACGCCTACAACTGATAATTGGCTATTCAATTAACCGGAGGACACCATATTTTCTATCAGATTAGGCGGTGATTTTACAATGGGAATGAATGCAAACGGTTTGGTGTTTTCAATCTTTATTCAATTAAGCGAAATATTCAATTATCCGATATGCAATTAAGTGGAATCTACTGTATCCAATAAATAGACTTTGTTTTAAAATCCAATAAATAGACTTTGTTTGAAAACCATAATTAGAAGCACTAAAGCGAGTTACCAATTTATTAGAAAATATCAACAAATTGGTCCAGCTTTCCATCCTGCTCCTTATTAGTGGAGCCACGTACCTTTTTGACCCCAAATATATACCTGTTTATCGTTTTAATCACATTGTGACGCATGATGCACAAAATATGATGATCAAACCTTATGTATTTTGAGAGAGAACAACAAAAACAAGATGAAATGTTTATAGAAATAAAACAAAAATTAAAAAAATCATCATTTTCTTATATTGCTGTAAAGTACCATTAGAAATTAAATATTTCTGACAAGTTAAACAGATTTCGGGCAAGTGGTTTTGCTACCTTGCCCGAACTGGCAAGTGCTTTGAAAAAATTAGCATGAAGACTGCCGGGGTGTGGCCAGTTTTGACCCCAGGGGCATCTCTTGAACAATCTTTGTAGAGGACCACTATACAATGTTACATACCAAATATGAAACCTCTGGGCCTTACGGTTTCAGAGGAGAAGATTTTTAAAGTCATTTTGCTATTCAAATCTATATAAACCATGTGACCCCCGGGATGTGGCCAGTTTTGACCCTAGGGGCATCATTTGAACAATCTTTGTAGAGGACCACTATACAATGTTACATTCCAAATATGAAACCTCTAGGCCTTGCAGTTTCAGACAAGAGGATTTTTAAAGTCATTTTGCTATTTAAGTCTATATAAACCATGTGACCCTTGGGATGTGGCCAGTTTTGACCCCAGGGGCATCATCTGAACAATCTTTGTAGAGGACCACTATACAATGTTACATTCCAAATATGAAACCTCTAGGCCTTGGGGTTTCAGACAAGAAGATTTTTAAAGTCATTTTGCTATTCTTTATAAATCATGTCAACCATGGCTGTGACCAGTTTTGACCCCAGGGGCATCATTTGAACAATTTTTGTAGAGGACCACTATACAATGTTACATCCCAAATATGAAACCTCTGGTGGGCCTTGCGGTTTCAGATGAGAAGATTTTTAAAGTCATTTGCTATTTAAGTCTATTTAAACCATGCGACCCCCAGGGTGTGGCTAGTTTTGACCCCAGGGGCATCATTTGAACAATCTTTGTAGAGGACCACTATACAATGTTACATACTAAAAATGAAACCTCTTGGCCTTGCGGTTTCAGAGAAGATTTTTAAAGTCATTTTGCTATTTAAGTCTATATAAACCATGTGAGCCCCAGGGTGTGTCCAGTTTTGACCCCAGGGGCATCATTTGAACAATCTTTGTAGAGGACCACTATACAATGTTACATACCAAATATCAAACCTCTGGGCCTTACGGTTTCAAAGGAGAAGATTTTTAAAGTCATTTCGCTATTCAAGTCTATATAAACCATGTGACCCCCGGGATGTGGCCAGTTTTGACCCTAGGGGCATCATTTGAACAATCTTTGTAGAGGACCACTATACAATGTTACATTCCAAATATGAAACCTGTAGGCCTTGCGGTTTCAGACAAGAAAATTTTAAAAGTCATTTTGCTATTTAAGTCTTTATAAATCATGTGAACCATGGCTGTGACCAGTTTTGACCCCAGGGGCATCATTTGAACATTCTTTGTAGAGGACCACTATACAATGTTACATACCAAATATAAAACCTCTGGTGGGCCTTGTGGTTTCAGATGAGAAGATTTTTAAAGTCATTTTGCTATTTAAGTCTATTTAAACCATGCGACCCCCAGGGTGTGGCCAGTTTTGACCCCAGGGGCATCATTTGAACAATCTTTGCAGAGGACCACTGTACAATGTTACATACTAAATATGGAATCTCTTGGCCTTGCGGTTTCAGAGAAGAAGATTTTTAAAGTCATTTTGCTATTTAAGTCTATATAAACCATGTGAGCCCCAGGGTGTGGCCAGTTTTGACCCCAGGGGCATCATTTGAACAATCTTTGTAGACGACCACTAAACAATGTAACATACCAAATATGAAACCTCTGGGCCTTGCGGTTTCAGAAAAGAAGATTTTTAAAGTCATTTTGCTATTCAAGTCTTTATTAACCATGTGACCCCCGGGGTGTGGCCAGTTTTGAACCCAGGGGCATCATTTGAACACTCTTTGTAGAGGACCACTATACAATGTTAAATACCAAATATGAAATTTCTGGGCCTTGTGGTTTCAGAGGAGAAGATTTTTAAAGTCATTTTGCTATTTAAGTCTATATAAACCATGTGACCCCCAGGGTGTGGCCAGTTTTGACCCCAGGGGCATCATTTGAACAATCTTTGTAGAGGACCACTATACACTGTTTCCTACCAAATATGAAACCTCTAGGCCTTGCGGTTTCAGAGAAGATTTTAAAAGTCATTTTGCTATACAAGTCTATATAAACCATGTGAGCCCCAGGGCGTGGCCAGTTTTGACCCCAGGGGCATCATTTGAACAATCTTTGTAGAGGACCACTACACAATGTTGCAAACCACATATGAAACCTCTAGGCCTTGCGGTTTCAGAGAAGAATTTTTTTAAAGTCATTTTGCTATACAAGTCTATATAAACCATGTGACCCCCGGGGCGTGGCCAGTTTTGACCCCAGGGGCATCATTTGAACAATCTTTGTAGAGGACCACTAGAGGATGTCACATATCAAATATGAAAGCTCCAAGCCTTGCTGTTTCAGAGAAGATTACATATGCAGTGGACCGGAACGATTTGAACAATTTTGAAAGAGGACCACCCAAGGATCACTCCTGTGAAGTTTGGTGAAAATCTGCCCATTGGTTTAGGAGATGTTCTTTGAATGAAAAGGTTGACACACGACGCACGCGGACGACGGACGACGGACAAAGGGCGATCCTTAAAGCTCATTATGAGCACGTTGTGCTCAGGTGAGCTAAACAAGGGCTATAATTCGGTGATGTCCGAAAAAACAGCACCAAAATACCCAGGCGCACAAATTCACATGTTGATTAATATGTATATAAGGTTTCATCACTGTAGCAGTAATTCTTTTTGAGTTATGTGCGACACAAGTCCAAAAATGTAATTTTTTGCTAAAAAAGGGGCCATAAGTCCACTGGTGTCTGAAAACACTGCACCAAAATACCCAGGTGCACAAGTTCACATGCTGATTAATATGTTTATAAAGTTTCATCACTCTAGCAATAATACTTTTTGAGTTACACGCGACACAAGTCCAAAAATGTCTTTTTTTCCTAAAAAAAGGGCCATAACTTCGCTGATGTCGGAAAAAAATGCACCCAAATACCCAGGTGCACAACCCCGATGCAGATGAATATGCTTATAAAGTTTCATCACTCTAGCAGTTATACTTTTTGAGTTATGCGCGACACAAAAATCCGATGGACGGACGGAAGGACGCAAGGAAGGACAGACAGACGAACTAGGGCAAATCTATATGCCCCCCCTCTAAAGTGGGGGCATAAAAAGGGGCATAACACTGTCAAATTACAAAACAAAGTTATGGGAAATGTTGCACTTAATGTTAAGAGTTGATGACAAGTACATTTCAAGTCTCACGTGAATAACTTATGTAGTATTGAAGTTACAAGACTTTTGAATATAAACTTAATCTGGGTTCATATTCCAGGAACATCTTAAGTGAAATCTTATCCTTAACCTTAAAATCATCATTTTTCTTAAGCATTTTTTTCCATGTACACAAACAACTTCGCTAAATGTTCACTAATTATAAACTTATTATTAACTACTACTTACTAAACTGTAATTGGATTCATTAATGTATATGTAGTTTTAAAAATATAACCTTACAAAAATTGGAACTTAAGTGAAAATAGTTAAGATCAACTTAAGATGTTTCTGGAATATGACCCCAGACACAGATGTAGATGCCGGGGGTAGTAGGAAAGCTCACCTTTTCTTCGAATAGTCGAGCTAACACGGTTCCGCCCCCTCTAGGTTAAAAGCTATCTTTATAATATTAAGTTTGTTGAAGATCGGATGAAAACTGTTGGACATAGAGAGCGGGAACTGCTAAAGAGGCCTATTTTAGATAAATCAAGGGCCACAACTCTGCAGTTCCTGGGGCGATGTGGTTGATTATCAAACTTGGTTAATATCTTATGCCCTCAAACATTTTCATCAAGTCTGAAGATAAGATGAAAATTGTTGGACTTGGAGAGCTGAAATGGCTAAAAAGGCTAATTTTCGATAATTCAAGGGTCATCACTCCACAGTACCTGGGACGATTTGGTTGATTATTAAACTTGACAGAGATATTATGCCAACAAAGATTTTCGTTCAGATAAAAAATGTTGGACTTGGAGAGCGAAAACGGCTAAAAAGGCCAACTTTAGATAATTCAAGGGCCTCAACTCAACAATTCCTGGGGCACTTTGGATGGTCATGGAACTTGGGTGAGATATTATGCCCACAAACATTTTCATGATCGGATGACAACTGTTGGACTTAAAGAGCGGAAACCAAAGTGGTCTACCGACCGACCGACTGACAACAGCAAACCAATATACCACTGCCCCCACACCCCCCCATCTTCGATGGGAGGCATAATTACTCAATATGTTAAAGAATTACTGAATATGTCACGTGGACACAATACATTTGAACCGCACATTTTTTTTTCTCCAATCTGTTTAAGTTAATCACACATACAAACAAACACACAAACCAACAACATACACTAAACACATTATAGCAGAATAACAGTAGAATGGAGGGAAGAGTTTGCTAATTTCTCATTGTAAGCATGGGCTTTTTTCTCTGGCCCACAAGGGGCTTCTGTCCCATCTAAAGAGTCTAAAGAAAGGGCTTCTTCCAAGTCCAAAGGAAGAGCTTCTGCTCAATCAAGTGAATGCGAGGCCAGTGAGCAAGTACAATAGGGTGCACATCATGCTACTACACTTACGCTGTGGTCTGGTGCAGTTTATCATTGATATCATGTAATGCTTCATTTGTTCTCTGGTATCTGGGAAGTGCAAACAGAAAATCTTAGGACCTGTGGACAGTGTAAATGTATGTACAATGCAGCTACAGTTAAACCTCAATTATTCAAACTCTAATTATCCGAATACACTTCATTATTTTTAATTTAAAGTCTGTACAGAATTTTGCCCTTATAAATTTTAGTTGATCTGCATAAGGCCTAAAAAATAAATTATGTGTTTCGGGCAACCCGACTCTACCTAGTGAACCCCCCGCTCCCCCCACACACACCGACCCTAAAGTTTTTAGCAACAACTGTTTTCCGTGAAATTCGTTGTCGTCATATTTAAGATAATTTTCAATGTTCAATGACCGAAACGTGTCTAAAAAAGTTTTAAACAAGGCTTGTCACAGGATGTGACGTATGCCCCCGAAGCATACGAAGCATATGCTTGTCAGAGGAAGGCAAAACAATGTCAGAGTACAATATTATGCCCTGGCCATATATCTTGAGATTTCAGCAACACAGCTGTTTGTTGTTGTGACACACTGCCTCATAATGATCTTCATTCCCACCAAGTTATTACATTCCTTACATGTTGGCAAAAATGATGCTTCCAACAAAAAGTTCATTCTAATATTTGACCCTTTAAGTGTAACCTTGGACCCCCAGACCTTTGCCGAGGAGCATGTAAGTGGTTTGTGACACATCATCTGGTCATGGGAAAAAATAATCTGAAGTAATATTAAAATCATTCAAGGCTTTTGAAGTTATAGAGCAGAAAGACATTTTTTTGACAATTTGAAGTAATTTTAAAATCCTTCCAAACGTTTAGTTATGTAGGAGAAACAGAAATCCTTGACCTTTGACCTTGAATTGTGACCTTGACCTTTGACAGACGAGCATGGGAGTTGTACGCGACACATTGTCTGGTCTGAAGTTATATTAAAATCCTTCCAGCCGTTAAGAAGTTACACAGCGCAAACAAAATTTCACGATCTTTGACCTTAAATTGTGACCTTGACCTTTGTCCGACGAGCATGGGAGTTGTACGCAACACATCGTCTGGTCAAGGGGAATAATAATATAAAGTTAAATTAAAATCCATTTAGAAGTTATGGAGCGAAAACGAAAATTCGTGACCTTGAATTGTGACCCTGACCTTTGACTGACGAGTATGGGAGTTGCACGCTACACATTGTCTGTCATGTGGAATAATCTGAAGTCATATTAAAATTCATCCAGGCGGTTAGAAGTTATGGAGCCAAAACGAAAATTCATGACCTTTGACCTTGAATTGTGACCGTGACCTTCAACTGACGAGCATGGGAGTTGTCCGCGACACATTGTCTAGTCATGGGGAATAATAATCTGAAGTTATATTAAAATCCATTAACTATATAAATCCAAAAACTATTCTGAGACCGTTGATTTCCTTTAAACGACGTTTCGGATGAAATGTTGTTTAAAGGAAAAGTTTACACACGCACTGACACACGACTGACGAACCGCCATTTACTGAGTCTGCCTTTGTGTGAGTAACAGATTTTCACTTCTCAAATATTTTAAAATTAGTTGCAATGTTTTATTTACTTTCGAAAACACAATACGTAAGTGAGTACACACATCATATGTACAGTAGACTTTGATAAGTCTCATATAAACGAAACTTCTAAGATACCATTACTTCTGGCTATTCAAACCCCCATATTATCTGAAGTTATAGGATATCCGGATAATTGAGGTTTAACTGTATTTAGACATAGACCAGTCTGCCAAAGAAGACAGTGATAGTGCACAATGTCAGCAAATGCAGGGGGTATAGGTTAACAAGTTTAACATAAAGACCATTCAATTAACTTAGAAAAAGGGCAGCTGAAAAGGTGGTTGCTAAATGACTAAGAGATTTGTTATTTCCCTAGTAAAATATTTATGCAGTGTATTGTTTTTCATAAAAAAAGTAATAAAATGGGATTAATACTTTTTTTTTTCTAAAACGCTGTGATCTCTGGTTCTTGTATGACTTACTGCCAGCAACTACAATGATTAATGAACCTTTCCAGCCAGATCAACTATTGTCTGCGATAATGATGGGTCAACTATGATAGCTCTGTAACCAATGTCAACTATCAGTTTAAAAAGCTTGCACAACTGTGAATCTTTTCTGAACCAAAAATATCTCAATATTATCATCATCATCAAAAACCATGCAGCGCAACTGGACATTGCCAATGTTAACATCAGATACACATTAAAGCTGACTCAAATACATTTCAGATCAAATGAAAGTGAAAAAGACAAAGTGAACACAATCAATACTCTTCCTATTCTCAATATCATACCAAGAAATAAGTTTCAAACACTCAGTACGAGGTAACAAATGGGCCAACATTTGTCTTTAAAAAAATCTAGACAAAAATGTGTAATGGGTAGACAGACATATTGATTTCCTGAACAAAACCAGTCAGTATTCCCTGGGATGCTGTAAAACATAGAATATTGCACATACAATGATAATGTGAGATGAAGTGCCGTGCACAAATGATGTTTGTTTATTTGTATTGGAACCCAAAGCTAAACACGTAGAAGACCCCAATTACCCACAAAGGAGCTACAGCAACACAATTGTAAGCAAAATATTAATCAGAGATTAAGTTTAGGTGCAGGCCAAAATAGTAATTTAACCATGGGCTAAATGTGTATTTTGGTAACAAAATAAAACTTAATGTGAATAAAGATTTTACACAAGAAACCTACAATTTAACTCGGCTAAAAAGATTTCCTCCATTAAAACCCATCAAACTTTCAATACTTCACAAGTTTTCAGCTTAACAAGAATTTTGCTTAAAGACTTCTGCAACAAAAAGAAAATTATTGGGTTAACTTCACCTTTTGCTTCATTTTTTCTTTATTGTAGATAGGTTACAATATACTAATTTCAATCGATGAATGTACATCTTTGAAAGTCTATAAGTTCCAGTCAATGGTTAGCATTTATGTACAGTGTCATTAATCACAATATTCTTACATACTGTCAAAACATCTGAAACCAATTAAAAATCTACAGATATTTTGAACCCATCTTTTGAAAAGTTACACTTTGAAGACGTAGCGTGAATGATAAAAAGGTTCACCAGCTAACATGTTCAGAGTCCACTATTTCCCAGACAAGCACGGTGGCCCATACTTATTATAACTGGTTTAGTTTTGGTTACCGTGACACATGTCTAAGACAGGTTTGAAGAAAATCTGAGATTTGGAACTTAACATATTAATACATTTGGTCATATGTGTATTTTGATGTTTCAACAGGTATAGTTGGTACATTCTTGTATTTGACCATCTCTAATGACCATTCAAATAAATTGTTTCAATAGTGAAAGTTCATACAGAATATATAATAATCAAAAACACATTTGTACAATGTATTTCCAAACAAATCAGTTCAGAAAAGATTCAATAAATGACTCCATTTTGGCAATCGATAAGTTGTTTACGTACACAATGTTAAAACGAAACATGATAAATGCTACACAGGTACCCTATTTAAAGTCCAATATTTCACAAACTTGTTAGGTGAAACATGCTTTTTATTTATGTTTTGGTGTAAGTATACATTGATGTATGTATGTGCGAAATTTTAAGAAAATCTGTCGTTTGGAACAAAATATATTGATGCATTTGATAAAAAATGACGTTTCAGAAAGCATTATACAATTTAGTACCCATTTGACCTACTTAAATGTCCAGTCAAATTTTAACAGTAAATGTAGGTAGAGAGTTTGTTATTATCAAAATACACTTGTATAGTGCTAAACAAAACATGTTAAACATATCAGTTGAAAGAACCATAACCTTGTTTGAAAGAATGCACTCCTATATACTTAAAACATTGATAAAAATCCAAGTTGAACAAGGGCTTTGACAGATACTGTATTCAAAACCCAACATGTCAGGAACAAGGCCGGTGACCCCTATTTTTGAAGACTGTTTTAGTTTCAGTATACAATGACGGACGTATATGGGATTTTTTGGAACAAAAGATATTCGTATATTTGATTATTTATTGATGTTTTTGACAGGCATATTAAATGCATAATTATCCTGGTTAAGAGTCCATTCAAAGTCATTTTTAAATGCTAACTGTACATAAAGCAAGTTTTATCATTAAACTTTAACACATTTCCAGGTAAAATCTGCTCGTTCTTACCTTAAACAGAAGCCTATATTATCCCCATCCCCAATAAGTGAAAACCCAATTTATGAAGAAGTTACCTTCATAGAAACAAGCTGACAAAGCATCTATTTAACATTGGGAAGCACAAGAAGTATACACTAACATTAGATGTAGCCTTTATTGCGTATAAAGCCAGATCATGTCAGAAATATGTCAAGGAATCAAGTTATACATTTATTTTTTTATATTTGTCAAAGAATCAAATCATACAAAACTTCTACAACAAAAATTTCCGATCATGCTCCCACATAGTTTGGTAACCTGTAACATCAGTAGCAAAACCATAGCAACCACAATGCTTACGGCACAGAATCTTTGATGCTCTGCAGACCCAGCTGGAAATCGTGCTTGATTTCTTGCAGAGGGGTGATGCCCAGCTTGCGCTTCAATTCTGCAGAGTACCTGACCTTGGACGCCAGCACCTGTCTCAAGGTCGCAATCTCTCCCTCCACCTGAAGGAAAAATACATGCATCTGAACTATAAAAAATAATAAAAACGCTGACATCGTTGAAAGACTGTTGGTGACAAAAGAAACAAAAAGCATTTGAATAATGAGTGCATTTTTGCTAAAAGGAAACATTTGTTTGAATGAAGTTCAATGCCCCACCTTTTAAACTTTATAATTTGGCTTCGGAATTATATACATGCCAGTTAACAAGTCAATCTGCAAGGGCCAGAATAACCAATAAAGCGTAGTAGTTAGGCGAACCGATTGTTAGTGCTTCGTAGCCAAAGATCTATAAATAATTAATAAATTACAGTAATTTGTTGTCAAAATATTCAGAATGACAATTGGTAACAAGAAAAAATACTTTCACAGCGAGTCAAAAATAACCGATGTAGCGCATTAATTTGGTGGCCTTATTCCAGGACACTCCAGTAAATATTTTGGTTACATACAAGTAAATAGCAAAAGTAGGGATGTCATTAGTTTAAAGTTATTTTGTAATAAATTGACCTTTTTACAAACTGATATACACAGTATAATACATATTACATACATTATCTTAAATAATTAAAATAAGAAAATGAGTGTGAAATTTTGCTGTTTTGAAGAAGGCCCCATTCTGGTTTCGATTTACTGACTAATAGCCTGCAAAGAAAAGAAGTTGTTTTCCGCGATACCTGTTTTCGAAATTCCCCTCTCAATAGACCGTCGGCTTCCGCCAACAGTCTAAAAACAAGAGGTCCCAAATGGCCCTGGGTTGCACACCTGATTTAATTAATTATAATGAATTGAAGTAATTTAATAACATGTTCATAGACGTTTGAAGCAAAACGTTGACATCGGACAACAACCGACAGCCATATTTTTTAACGAATCAAAACAATTTGAAGTAATTTGGTAGCATCACCAAACTGGTCAAATTTGATGACAGCTACATTTTAGAAGAAGGAAAGGTAAAATCAATTGTCCGCATAGCATGTATGGACTAGTCAGCAATTTCTAGAATTTACAATATAATTATTTACGGACAAGTGGCAAGCTGTATTTGTCGAAAATGGACAGGTAAGACAATATAAGATTCTACATTGAACCCCTGAGAAGGTTTCAAGCAATCCAGTTACTGAGTATACAAGTATATCCCACCCGTGTGAGTTCCTCGGTCCACTCCTGTTTCTGCTCCTCCGTGACAGCTGGGGCGGTGGGCGTGGCGGAGGTCCCATTGTCCGGGTAGATGGGCGAGCTCAGGTCAGGATACATGTCTGAAAACCACACAGATAAAAATAGAAACGAGTCAAACTGTATTTAATAGAATGTGCAATAAATTTGCCTTGAACAGCAACAGCTCTTCTCAGGATTTTTTTTCTGCTGCTTTTGTATGCTGATTGGGGGCCTGATGGTTAAATTACCACTCAACAGAAGCTGAACTCAAGATGTTCTTTACCCAATAACAGGGCTCATGCTGCTATTTCCCAAATTAGCTAATGGCTAAAAATGTCAATATTTGGCTTAAGAAAATTCTGTTTCACTACAACATTTTCGTTACAAAATCTACTAATCAGTAAAAGTTTGCAACAAAGTAAGGTCAATTTGGCTACAGAAAATTGTCATCCAGGGGTAAAGGATCTACTTAATGTTAAACATAAATATGGTCTTGGGGTAGGCATGATCCAATGAACAGACAATGCACAACTGTCAGCCAAACACACCTTCTTCTGGCAGTGATTTCTTAATAAACAATTCATCATCAATAAACTCCTCGTTTCCTGAACTGTGTCCTGTCTCTTCATCCGACAAAGACGACACTCCTCCAAACCTGAGAAATCTCCGGTAGTTTCCCGGTGAACTAATCTTTGGTGTGTACGATAAATCTTCCTCAATGTCGGATTCGGTGTTGGAGTTCATTTTGCAGTGATCTACTAGAAGCAATTACTAGCACTATTGGATTTGCAATGGATGTCTTGTATTGACTTTATTATAAAAAGAACTGTTACAAGTCTATCCTAATTTGTATACAACAATATACATTTTATTACATGTCATACATGCATTTTAATATACATGTATAATATCCTGTACATGTAAATGCAGATTTTAGCACATTACCTTGAGTGGAAGGAAATCATTAAATTACCGTACAGTTTCAAGTGATGTAGAAAACCAGAACACTGCTATTACACATTTCATTTCTTCATTTTCTTCAATTAATTTTAAGCACACACACTTTTCTTTTACCCTACAATATTGTCACAAATGTATTCTTCAAGCACATATCACTATAATATCCACATATCATCGTACATACATAAAAATGCTCTATAAATATCATATGATTATTATTCTGTTATCCATGAACTGCACACATATACACACACATATGCAACATACAACATTCCCAAGGTAAACTGCATTATCTCATGTATATCATTACATCAACTTATATCATTAAAATGTTTCGTTCACATGATTTGTGATGTTCAATCAATGATCATCAAAATTTTTATCTACACTGAAACCAGACCAGTACACTCCGTGTATCTGCCCATATTGCTCAGTCGGACACACGTCAAACCACCAAACTCTCAAACATGTACTGATGATGTAGATAACACTGCTGCAACAAGACACCTCACAAATAGCCCCAGGTTAAATGCAATATTCAATGCAGTAAAATGATGTCTCAATATCATTGCATCACCAGTTTTACTTCTTATCATATGGAATGCTACTGAGTTGACAGTCCAAATATTTTGTCAGTCCAAATATAGTGTAGTCAAAGCAAACACAAGAGAAAGAGTCATATTTATTTACTTAATATATTTTATTTAATCAATTTAGGCAAAAAACACAGCAGCAAAAACTACCATATGGGTAGGTTAACATTAGCAGCAGCAATGTTAGTGACAGAAACAACAGTGTTTGTATACTATCTTATCAGAAAACATGTTCCTTAGCCAAATGTACCTAACATTGATGATAACATCATGCTAATTTTGCTTAATGTGTATGTTTTCATAAAGAAATAGTTTTGGCCAAATCAAATTTTCTTTACCCAACTATTCCATTTTGTTGCCATTGGCAAATGGCAATGTGAGCATTGGGAACATGGCTTCTTCATCTCTGATATATCATGGTCAGAAAGATGTCCACTTGCTTGTAATTATGTGGAGGAACCGGTAAGTAAAATGTAATGTAGGACGGTGTGGTGATTGTACAGAATCTGATGTATATGATTTTGTACACTTAGACAAGATTTTTTTGTCTGCCTTTACTTCTTATACCTAAAATGTTGGTCACTAGACCTTGCAGATTTCTTATATAAGTTATACAGGATTTCTATGATGACATTTAATATATTGCTGAATATAGACAATCCTTGTGGAAATACTGTACAGTGTCTGTCATTTATATGGTACAGTGTCTCTCTCATTTGGTACCAACATGTCACAAGTATATGGAAAATAGGCAAAGAGGGTAATATGATTTGCACCTAAAAATTTTGAACAACAAGACTTGTCACAGGTAGTGACATATGCCCCCGAAGCGTATGCTTTTCAGAGGAAAGCAACACATTGTCAGTTACATGTTGGCAAAAATGACGCTTCCTACAAAGAGTTATGGTCCTTGTACTCTGCACTTACTCTCAACATCCTCTATCAATATATGTTTTTTATTTGTATGCACTGAACTAGAAAATTAACTGAAAGGCAATAACTCCATAAGAAACAGTTGTGGTCCTTGTGCTCTGCACTTCTTCTCATTGTCCTCTATCATTATATGAAGTTTAATTTGAATCCCTTCAATCTTAATGGTGTTATGCTCCGCACAAGAAAATTAAACAAGGGCGATAACTCCGTAAATATGGAAGAAAGAGTTATGGTCCTTGTGTTCTGTACTTACTCTCATTGTCCTGCATCATTATATGAAGTTTCATTGGAATCCCTTCAATACTAATGGAGTTATGCTCCGCACAAGAAAATTAAAGAAAGGGCAATAACTCTGTAAATATTGAAGAAAGAGTTTATGATCCTTGTGCTCTGCACTTCCTCTCATTGTCCTCCATCATTATATGAAGTTTCATTTGAATCCCTTCAATACTAATGGAGTTATGCTCCGCACAAGAGAATTAATGCTTCACATAAGAAAATAAAACAAAAGGCAATAACTCCATGAATATTGAAGAAAGAGTTGTAGTCCTTGTACTCTGCACTTCCTCTCATTGTCCTCTATCATTATATGAAGTTTCATTTTAATCCCTTCAATACTAATGGAGTTATGATCAGCACAAAAATAGTGACGGAAGACGGACAATGTGATTACTATACAGGCCGTTTTCTGACCTTTTTGGGAAAAAGTACCTTGGTTAAATTTGGAAATTCACGACGTAAAATGTTCAAAATTGGGAAAAATTTGTATCACTAAATTGTAACTATAATGAAGAAATTTACAGTTTTAAATCAATAAATAAAAATAAAAAGCACTAATAATTTTAATTTAACTTTAAATTGTGATAAATACCTAAGCAAGCTATGCAACCAAGAGTTTGTAATAATATGCATGTCCCATTTCCTATAAGTATGTGTATATTTCTAACAAAGCATCACCAAATCTGACCAACTTCACCAAAATAAAATTGTGGGATCTACTGTCTACATGATTTAGTTTTAATGAAGTGTTAATAAACATGGTGTAGTGCCTACACTACGTAGGTCGCGAAAATATGTGATAACTTGAAAAGAAATCTTTACCGCCTTATATTTAAATCCTTCCTTTAACTGACACATCCACTTGTGTAAATAACAAAATATTTGCCCATAATTCATGTTCAATTTCATCATGATAGAGAACAAACAAATCGTTTTTCTTTGTGTTACCCATTTTATTACACAACTATAATAGTATTCTCCCCTTGTAAACAATGTCAACGATAAAGTTAGAGGATATCCAAATGTAAAGCCATTGCAAAAACATCGGCTGTTAAGTTTTGAAAAATTGTATTTTCACTTTCATTTTCAAAAAAAATACAGATTTTTTACAATTGGGAATTTTGGGGTCAGAATTGGGAAAAATTATGCATATTTGGCGATGGGAACGGGTCTGACTATCGGACCCGTGAGAGCAGTAGAAAAAGGCCGGCTATTTGCCCCTGAAGTTCCCTTCAGGGGCATAACAAGAGCTGTCGGAGGACAGAGACAGACTTTTCTTGTGCTTGTCAGAGTTACTGGCTTTTTTTTTCTAAAACAAGAAATGTGTAAATTCCATGAAAACCAAATTCTTCTAACGAAATGCATTAAAGTCAGCACATCAATAAAATTTTTAGTAAAAGTGACCTTGACCCCACCCACCCCATATGCAATCCCAAGCGAGGTCTCGATATAAGGTATCTATGTATGAAGTTTCATTAAAATATCTCGATGCATTCTCAAGTTATTGATCGGAAACGTTTATATATTTTTAGTAACAAGTTATTTCCTCGTGTTTTTAAACCTCTATCGATACAGTGCTTTTCTTTACCCCTGTGTGTACGATTTTTGTACTGCATTCGAAACTATGTTGATTTTGCAAATCAAGACATTTTGATCAACATAAATGAGTTGATATAATCACGTACATTCATTAACACGGTTTCAGTTATGAAACTATAACGCACAAAATAGACAAATAAAATTAATAAACGTGATTTACAAAAATGTTGCTTATTAAACAGTATGTATAATTTTGAAAAACATATATATAAATAATAATGTAATAAGCGATTTTTATATTACTTAAATCTGATCAAGAAATCCTTTTAGCAATACAAATACACACTTCAACAATTGAACAGGCATAAAGCTTTATAACATATTATACATGTATTAATATATTGCAGTTTCACCGACTATTGCTTTTAAAACTTGTACTCTATAATATGTTTTATGTTGTGTTTTGTTCATTTAAATGTTAGTTTTTGTTCTGCGCATACTTAAAAACTCTATTTAAGATTTAAAACATGCCTGTAATTCGTATAGCAGTTTTTCACAGACTATTGATTTTAAACTTGTATTCTATAATATGTCTTATGTTGTATTTTGTTCATTTATATGCTAGCTTTTATTATGCGCATACTTAAAAAATCCTTTCAACATTTAAAACATGCCTGTAACTGTACAGCAGTTTCACAGACTATTGCCTTTAAACTTGTACTCTGTAATATGTCTTATGTTGTATTTTGTTCATTAACATGTTAATTTTTGTCCTATGCATACTAGAGTAACTAAAAAAACTTTAAACTTGTACTCTGTAATATGTCTTATGTTGTATTTTGTTCATTAACATGTTAATTTTTGTCCTATGCATACTAGAGTAACTAAAAAAAACTCCATTTAACACTAAAACGTTATTTATCCATCTACATAATGTAGATAATTAAAAATCCTTCTTCGTGAATAAAAAAAAAATGTAGTGACTAAAATGTAAAAAAAGAAGGAGGATAAATTAATGGTAGTTAAAATACAACATATTCTTAGATGCATCATCTGCGTTTTTTGTCAAATTTCGTTTTTTCGACACTTAACTGACAAAAACTCATACAATATTGATATCTATATTGTAAGTCGCATAAAGTAATAAATAAAACACCTCATCATAAAACCTACCTTTTTAAGATTCCTTAATAGCATACAGAACACATGACTAACACAGATAACCATACTATTCAAATATCAGTTGACATAAAAACATATTCAAACTTGATTCAAAATATATGTAATATATGTAATAACATGGGCTATCCAACACATAAATGGAAACCATAATATTAACGTTGAACGTGAGAGGTTTAGGAAACAAAGATAAAAGAATGCAAGTGTTTGAATGGCTAAAAGGTCTAAATTACTCGATATTCATGTTACAAGAAACACATTTAACGAGATCTAATTTTGAACAATGGAAACATGACTGGCCTGGTCGATTTGTTTATAGTGGATGTAAGTCAAATAGTGAAGGTGTAGGGATATTTTTACATCCAAATAGTGACCTGGAACTATCGAACTTCACTGAAATTATTATTGGAAGGTTAATAGCAGTAGACATTAAAATTCAAGATATTAACATCACACTTATTAACATTTACGGATCAAATACAGATGACACATATATTGTCCAAAAACTAAATAACTATTTATTGTCAAACGATGATAAAAATTTTATTATAGGCGGCGATTTTAATACCACCTTAACAGGATTTGACAAGAAAAACGGTAATTTTAATACTCATACTAAATGCAGAAAACTTCTAACTGAATTAATGGCCACCAATGAACTAAGTGACATCTGGAGAATTAAACATCCAGACAAAAACCAATTCACATGGCATTCAAACTGTAAATTACATATATTCTGTAGGCTTGACTTTTTTTTAATATCGAATAGCTTATGTAATCTTATATCAAAATGTAACATTAAACCTGGATATAAAACGGATCACTCTCTTGTACAGTTAAATATAGATAATTTACTTTTAGGAAAAGGAAGAGGATACTTCAAAATTAATAATTCCATTTTACTAGATGTTGAATACCAAAAAAAAATCAAACAAAGTATCAATGACATAACAAATTTAAATAAAGAATGTAATCCAAACACAATGTGGGAACTAATTAAGAGTACAATTCGGAATGAAACGATAATATACTGTTCAATGAAAAATAAAAAATAGAAAAAGGAAGAAGAAATCTTAATTGCAGAAATTAAAACACTAGAACAAAATTTAATAAACTGTAACTCTGCTGACTTGACGGAAAATATAACACACAAAATAAAAAATTTACAACAAGAACTGGAACAAATATATGACAAGAAGATTAATGGATATATTTTAAGATCAAAAGCTATTCAGGTCGAAGGAAATGAAAAGAATTCAACATATTTTGCCAACCTAGAAAAACGGAAAGCTGAAAAAAAAACTATTCATAAGCTGATTGTAGATAACATTGTATTAAAAGATAAAGACAGAATATTAGAAGCAGAAGCAAATTATTACGAATCCCTATATAAAAAAAATCATATTGAAGAATACGTTTCGGATTTTTTTAAAGTACCTATAAATAAACTAAGTGAAGAAAACAAATCGAAATGTGAAGGAAAACTTACTGATTATGAATGTGGATGTGCATTATTAGAAATGGCGAATAGTAAAAGCCCAGGCTCTGACGGACTTACTGTTGAATTTTATAAAATATTTTGGCCAACATTAAAAGAATACTATATAAAATCAATAAATTATTCTTTTGACAATGGTGAATTAACTGCTCTACAAAAACAGGGTATCATTACACTTATTCCAAAGTCTGATAAAAACTTGGATGACATTTCAAATTGGCGACCAATTAGTTTATTAAATATCGATTACAAAATTGCAACTAAGTCTGTAGCTAACCGTTTGAAAAAAGTATTGAATCAAATAATTAGTTATGACCAAACAGGTTTCATGAAAGACAGATATATAGGTGAAAATGTTAGATTAATATTCGATGTAATTGAATATCTTGAAAATAATAATAAACCTGGACTTTTATTCTTTGCAGACTTCGAAAAGGCATTTGATAGCTTAAATCATTCATTTATTATAAATTGTCTTAAACACTTCAATTTTGGACCACAGCTAATTAAGTGGATAAAATTATTTTACAATGATATAAATAGTATCATTATAAACAATGGCAATCTTTCTAGAAGTTTTAAAGTAGAAAAAGGTGTTCGGCAAGGCTGTCCACTATCGTCCTCCTTATTTATTTTATGTTTAAAAATACTATCAAATTATATAAATGCAAATACAATTATTAAAGGAATAAAAATCAATGAACAAGAAATTAAGCAAACCCTTTTTGCAGACGATGCAACTTTTTTCAATGATGGCTCAGCAAAATCCTCTGAAACACTAGTGGAAAATCTTCAAAACTTTAGAAAAATATCAGGACTAAACCTCAACTCATCAAAATCTACAGTAATGAGAATTGGATCTTTGAAAAACTCTAAATTTGAATATTGTACAGAAAATAAATTTATTTGGACATCTGATGGGGCTAAAACGTTAGGAATAAATTTTTACAATCAACACAAACTTAACATTGAAAAAAACTTAATGCCAAAAATTAAGGAATTTGAAGCCTGCTTAAAACAATGGCAACATCGAAAACTCACTTTAATGGGAAAGGTTACTGTTATAAAAACATTTGCATTACCAAAGTTAATATATCCATTTTCAGTTCTTCCAAATCCAACAAAGCAAGTAATAGATGGATTAACAACAACGATGTTTAAATTTATTTGGGATGAAAAACCCGACAGAATTAAAAGAAAACGATTATTTCAACCTTATGAAAATGGAGGCCTAAAGCTTACAGACATTACTTATTTTTTGAACGCCATTAAAGCGGGCTGGGTTAAACGATTCCTAGATAAAAACAATCATGGCAAATGGAAACTCCTGCTACAAGAAAAACTTAAAAATGTTGGTACCAATATTATATTTGAAAGTAACTTAGATGAAACTATAATACAAAACGTAAGTAAAGAAAATTTATTTTTGAAAGATATGCTTACCGCATGGCAAAATATCAAGAACCAACATAATAGTTCACAAAGAAGTATTCCTATATGTAAACATGTCATATGGAACAACAAAGATATCAAAATCAATAACAAATCCATCTTTCTGGTAAACTGGTATAACAATGGTATAAAAACAATCGGACATTTATACAATTATCAAAGAAATACATATTATACGTTTAGTGAAATGCAGGACTTATATAACTTAAACCCAAATGAATTTTTAAATCATTATTCACTATTATCCGCGATTCCAAACGAATATAAAATAACACTGCATACACAAGGGATTAACACATTTACAACGTCAGAAAAAACTCTGGTTAATGTGATAGAGAATACCAAACAAGTAAACAAAACACTTTATAATATACAACAACAATCACAAAATACAAAAGATAACAGTACTGAAATGAAATGGAAAAAACAATTGAATCTAAAAGAAAATACCGACTGGAGAATAATATATACAATTCCATTTAAGTCAACAATTGATACATATATGCGTAATTTTCAATATAAGTTCTTATATAGAATAGTACCAACAAATAAATTTTTAACAAAATGCGGATTGAAAGCGTGTAGTTTGTGTGAGTTTTGCCAATCAAATATTGAAACAATTGACCACCTATTTTGGGAATGCACTTACACTCAAGAATTATGGACAAAACTGCAATACTTCTTGAAAGACATGAATATTAAAATAAAATTAAACAAAGAAATTGCCTTTCTTGGCATTATCGACAAAAAAGTATACAGCGATGTTTTGAATTTTATACTAATTCTAATGAAAATATTTATATTTAACATGAAAAATAAAAAATGCATCCCAAACTTCAACATTTTTCTTAATTATCTTAAGATAAAAATACAGACAGAAGCAGAAATTGCCCTAAATAAAAACAAATATGCAAAACATAATCAAAAATGGATCCACTTCATACCATATTTTTCAACCAATACTACTTAGGCTCTTCTCATTGAATACATATTATGTTAAATAAAGTGCCCATGCTCTGAACAATATAAACTTTTTTATGTTTAAAACGTCAACAAAACGTAGAACTTAGAAATCTCTTATATGCATTTAAAATGTTTAAAAATGTTATGTTAGTTTTCATGAACCTTTAACACACACTGTGTATTGTGTGTATGTGTACGTGCGTGCGTGTGTGTGTGTGTGTTTTTGTGTGTGTGTCTCTCTGTCTGTCTGTCCGCGAGTGTGTATGCATATTTTGTTTTTGTATAAAATGAATTAATTCTGACAATATATGTTGTATGTGTGTAAATTACTATGTATAAAATGAATTAATTCTGACAATATATGTTGTATGTGTGTCAACTATTATGTATGATTGAATTATAATGTAATTTATATACTTATGCACTGCTCAAAAATTCTGAATGAATGTGTCATATATGTTATATTACCCATGTTTTATGTATACAAATATAACTGGTATCAATGTAAATGTCAAACATGGTAAAATAAATGAGAAAAAAAAACAACAAGTTATTCATCGGAAACCGTTTTTCTAGTTTTTAGTAACAGTGACCTTGACCCAATCCACCCCATATGCAATCCCAAGCGAGGTCTTGATATAAGGTATCTGCGTATGAAGTTTCATTAAAATATCTCAATGCATTCTCAAGTTATTGAGCAGAAACGTTTATATATTTTTAGTAACAAGTTATTGATCGGAAACCGTTTTTCTAGTTTTTAGTAACAGTGACCTTGACCCAATCCACCCCATATGCAATCCCAAGCGAGGTCTTGATATAAGGTATCTACGTATGAAGTTCATTAAAATATCTCAATGCATTCTCAAGTTATTGAGCAGAAACCGTTTTTCTATTTTAGTAACAGTGACCTTGACCTTGACCCTATATGCAATCCCAAGAGAAGTCTCGATATAAGGTATGTATGTATTAAGTTTCATTAAAATATCTCAATTAGTTCTAAAGTTATTAAGCGGAAACCGTTTTTCTATGTTTAGTAACAGTGACCTTGACCCCACCCACCCAATATGCAATCCCAAGCGAGGTCTCGATATAAGGTATGCATGTATAAAGTTTCATTAAAATATCTCAATGCGATCTCAACTTATTGAGCGGAAACCGTTTTTCTATTTTTAGTAACAGTGACCTTGACCCCACCCATCCCATATGCAATCCCAAGCGAGGTCTCGATATAAGGTATGCATGTATAAAGTTTCATTAACATATCTCAATGCGTTCTCAAGTTATTGAGCGGAAACCGTTTTTCTATTTTTAGTAACAGTGACCTTGACCCCACCCACCCCATTTGCAATTCCAAGCGAGGTCTTGATATATGGTATCTATGTATTAAGTTTCATTAAAATATCTCAATGCGTCCTCAAGTTATTGAGCGGAAACCGTTTTTCTATTTATAGTAACAGTGACCTTGACCCCACCCACCCCATATGCAAACCCAAGTGAGGTCTAATTTTTATTAAAATATCTCAATTTGTTCTCAAGTTATTGAGCGGAACCGTTTTTCTATTTTTAGTAGCAGTGACCTTGACCCCACCCACCCCATATGCAATCCCTATCGAGGTCTCGCTATAAGGTATCTATGTTTGCATTTTCATTACAATAGCTTAATCCGTTCTCGAGTTAGGGAGTGGAAATGAAAAGTTGAGAAACTAGCTTACCGAAAAACTTTAACCTGTCCATATAGCTTATATGTAAAATTTCTAAGTGTAAAAAGGCCCATAATTTTGACAAATTTCAAACTAGAGTTATCAAAATTGGCCCATGAGTTCATTTTAATATAGGGAATAAGTATTCTAAGTTTGAATGAAATCCCTTAAGTCATTCCTGAGAAACCAGCTTACTGAAAACCTTCAACCTGTCCATATAGCTTATGTAAAATTTCTTAGTGTAAAAAGGCCCATAATTTGTCAAATTTCAAACTAGAGTTACCAAACTTGGCCTATAGGTTCGTCTTAATGTGGGGAATAAATGTTTTAAGTTTGAATGAAATCCTTCAAGCCATTCCTGAGAAACTAGCTTACCAAAAAACTTTAATCTAGCTCGGACGCCGATGCCAACGCCGACGCCGGGGCGAGTAGAATAGCTTGCCTTTTCTTAGAAAAGTGGAGCTAAAAATGAATACATCTGACAGCTTCTCCATTATTTTTGAAAGGGGCAAATATGAAATGTTTGGTATGGAATATTGTCCTAGTTAAAAGGGGAAAATGTCTGGGTTTACAAAATCCTGAAAGGGGCTATTCTCCACTATGGAAAAAATCCAAGCAACCAGTTACATGGCTAACAGCCATGTTGAATTAAGTCGAGGAAGACGTCAATAAAAATAATTCAAAGGAAGACGGCCATGATAGCCCAAAGGGCTCACCTGAGTACTGGCAAAGATGAAAGCCCTACTGTTGTGACAGGCTTGAATAAATGAGGGAATGTACACCACAATGTTCTTAAATGATTTGTCTAGCTGATTAACTCTCATACATATAACAAGTAACGACCTTGATGTATTTTCTCTACCCTGGTATCCAACTTTTCGCAGGCAATTATGTACGAAAAGTGTTAATGCTGCAGTTGCAGCAATTCTAAGAGATAATTGTGACGGCTGCACAAAGGTCATGTCATGCTTGCCGGCTTGTTCCAAAGAGTTGAGTGCATTGCCATTTACCCTTCCTATATTCAAATTCACTTTAGATCTTGTGGTCATAAGCAAATCATGCAAGTTTGGTCCAGATAAGTTGCAAATATGTACTCGGACTTGCATTAAATCCATTTTTGCATTAAGTTCCACAATAAAGGGGAAATAACTGCAGTGTTCATGGCCTGATTTGCTGCTTGTGCTGAGATCTAATGGCCATACAAAACCTGTGGAAGTTTGGTCAAGATTGATTAAAAAATGAAATCTCCATGCACGAAAAAGGCCATTTTTGCATTTTTTCTACTTACAAAGGGGCCATAACTCTGATGTTTTTGGTCCTATCTGGCCCATTGTTGGCTTCTGTATGATTGCATACAAACTGTTTAAGTTTGGTCAAGATTGGAAGAAAAATGAAGTCTCTATATAAAAAACAAGAGGGCCATGATGGCCCAGAGCGCTCACCTGAGAACTGGTACAGATGAAGACCATACTGTTGTGACAGGTTTGAAAATCAATGTATCTGAACAATACGCAAAGGGGATAGGATCAATTTTGATTTAAAACATCGGTTAGTGCAATGGGCTAACTAAAGTACGAGTTAGGTAGTGGATGTGCGTTTTTTTTTTGCTAATGGTTCTCAAATCATTTTTCTTGATATTCTTACCTGCCCCTTTTTCATTAAGTCAGTGACAATTTTGGAAAATGCAGAAACAGTAGATTTTGATGTCTTTTTCACAGACAGTTTTGGAGAACTAGTTGCAATGCGATCATTGCAATGGTTGTGCTATAAGGTCAAGTTTTGCTTTTTCTTTGATAATTTTCTGTCCAATTATGATAAATAATGTTAATGCAGGCTCTGAAGCCATCTGATTGTGTAAGTTTGGTCAACATTGAATAAAATCGTGTGTGCAAGCCAATCACATTGTTAACTTGTTAAGGTTTTTTTCCAAACACAAGGGGCAATAACTCTGGTGTTTCTGGCCCGATCATGCTTATAATCGACTTCACCTGTGGTCTTACGTTCATAGACAAACTGTGCAAGATTGGGTTAGATTGGATGAAAAATGAAGTCTCTATACAGAATAATGTCCATTTTTGTATATTTTATTCACCAACAAAGGGCAATAATTCTGGTGTTTCTTGCCCGATTTGCTTATATTCGACTTCATCTTTAATCTTATGGTCATAGACAAACTGTGCAAGATTGGTAAAGATTGGATAGAAAAAGGAAGTCTCTATCCTGAATAATGTCCATTTTTGCATATTTTTTTCACAGAGGGCAATAACTCTGGTGTTTCTGGTCCGATCTTGCTTATATTCGACTTCAACTGTAATCTCATGGTAATAGACAAACTGTGCAAGACTGGTAATGATTGGATGAGAAATGAAGTCTCTATCCTCAATAATGTCCATTTTTGTATAGTATATTAATAAACAAAGGGCAATAACTCTGGTGTTTGAAACACAATCTAGCCCATGTTTGGCGTCTGCTGAGATCACGGCCTGTACCTGGATAATCCTAACGCAGTGCAGCGACCCTAACGCAGTGCCAAAATGGCGGACACAGAGACAGAATGTGGTATTATTTTTCATGTTTTCATCATGTTGTTATATTTCTGTTAAGTAGAAATTTAAATCTTTTAATAGTTATAGTGTCCAGTGATTTATGTACTTAATATTTAGTTTGACTATCACTCTTATGATGCTTGAAGTCATTAAAATGTACCCGAAAAAGACCCCATAAAGAACATTTTATGTTTCCGACCTGTTAAAATCAGGGTTGGCAAAAAACCCGGGTTTTATAGTATTGACCGGCCCGCGCGGGTAATATTGGGAAAAACCGGGTTTTACAGGGTTTTACTGGGCAATAGTGGGCCTTTCAGTGACTGATTCCAGCTGTTAATTGTGCATCAGTATAAGAATAATTATTCTTTATTGCTCCATCATAAACAATCCTGCTTTTAAAGTGAACAAGAGAAAAATGCTTAAACCGCATTAAAGCCGGATTTTTATTTTGCCGATGGGGGTACATGTACAAGTCAATGTTGGTGAAGAAAAATGGAAGTTTCATGTCGATGATCTAACATGTAGGCAGTAAAGTTTCATCAAGATTGATCAAGAACTTTAGAAAATATGACTGGAATACAAAACTTTAAAGCAAATTCTATTTTTAGCTCTAGTGGCCATTTTGTGCAGTGAGGCGGAACCATTTGAATAAGTTTGATAGAGGACCACTAAACGAATATTGGTGTGAAATTAATTGAAAATCTAGCCATAGATCTAGAAGAAATTGGCATTTAGACATAGTTATATTTTTAGTGTTGGCCGCCATTTTGTGCAGTGAGGCGGAACTATTTGAATAAGTTTGGTAGAATGTAAAGTTTTATCAAGATTGATCAAGAACTTTAGAAAATATGACAGGAATACAAATCTTTAAAGCAAATTCTGTTTTTAGCTCTAGTGGCTATTTTGTGCAGTGAGGCAGAAACATTTGAATAAGTTTGGTAGAGGAACACTAAACGAACATTTTGTGTAAAATTTATATTAAAATCTAGCCATAGGTTTAGAAGAAAATGGCGTTGAGACATAATTCTATTTTTAGCTCTGGTGGCCATCTTGTGCAGTGAAGCGGAACAATTTTCACAGGTCTGGTGGAGAACCATTTAAAGAACATTTCTGTAAAGTTTCCTGAAGATTGACCAAGAACTTTTGAAAATATGACAGGAATACAAAACTTCAACGCAAATTCTATTTTTAGCTCTAGTGGCCATTTTGTGCAGTGAGGCAGAACCATTTGAATAAGTTTGGTAGAGGAACACTAAACAACATTTGTGTAAACTTATTTGAAAATCTAGCCATAGATTTAGAAGAAAATGGCGTTTAGATATAATTATATTTTTAGCTCTGGCGGCCATCTAGTGCAGTGTAGCAGAACCATTTTCACAGGTTTCATAGAGGACCATCCAAGGAACATTTCTGTAAAGTTTCACGAAGATTGACCAAGAACTTTTGCAAATATGACAGGAATACGAAACTTTAACGCAAATTCTATTTTTAGCTCTAGTGGCCATTTTGTGCAGTGAGGCGGAACCATTTGAATAAGTTTGGTAGAGGAACACTAAACAAACATTTGTGTAAAATTATTTGAAAATCTAGCCATAGGTTTGGAAGAAAATGGCGTTTAGACATATTTCTATTTCTAGCTCTGGCGGTCATCTTGTGCAGTGAAGCGGAACCATTTTCACAGGTTTGGTAGAGGACCATCCAAGGAACATTTTTTTAAGTTTCATGAAGATTGACCAAGAACTTTTGAAAATATAACAGGAATAAGAAACTTTAATACAAATTCTATTTTTAGCTCTAGTGGCCATTTTGTGCAGTGAGGTGGAACCATTTGAATAAGTTTGGTAGAGGAGCACTAAACAAACATTTGTGTAAAATTATTTGAAAATCTAGCCATAGGTTTGGAAGAAAATGGCGTTTAGACATATTTCTATTTCTAGCTCTGGCGGCCATCTTGTGCAGTGAAGTGGAACCATTTTCACAGGTTTGGTAGAGGACCATCCAAGGAACATTTTTTTAAGTTTCATGAAGATTGACCAAGAACTTTTGAAAATATAACAGGAATAAGAAACTTTAATGCAAATTCTATTTTTAGCTCTAGTGGCCATTTTGTGCAGTGAGGTGGAACCATTTGAATAAGTTTGGTAGAGGAACACTAAACAAACATTTGTGTAAAATTATTTGAAAATCTAGCCATAGGTTTGAAAGAAAATGACGTTTAGACATTAACGCAAATTCTATTTTTAGCTCTGGTGGCCATCTTGTGCAGTGAAGCGGAACCAATTTCACAGTTTGGTAGAGGACCATCCAAGGAACATTTCTGTAAAGTTTCATGAAGATTGACCAAGAACTTTTGAAAATATGACAGGAATACGAAACTTTAAGACAAAATGTTAACGACATCACAACGCCCGCCCAACCGCCCGCCAAACCGACCGGTTTTCCCTAATCTATAAGCCGATATTTTTCGTTGAAAAATCCTGCTAAAAAATGAAAGTAAGTAATGAAAATAGAAGATAGAAAGTGATTTGTCCAGTAATGCCCCGTATTTCCCAATATCAGATTATAATAATACTGAAAGGCATTATTATCCAGAGACTTTTATTGTTAACAAAAAAGAACAGTTCAATGCAAGAAATAAAGAAGGATGAATAAGTGTAGACATATTTCAATATCAAGCAGAATCATTTCACACAAAAAAAAGAAAATACTTCGTTGCCAAACAAAAAATGAATGAACAAACCAGTGGATATGTGCCGGCACTTAAAAAATACTGTAACTATATATGCATATATTGGATCTGCAAAACTAAACAAGTTATTTTCTTAATGACATAAGTTAACAGAGCATTTAGATTTATACAAACAATTAAAACTGCATATTAACTGAAGAAAAAATAGTATTGCCCAGTACTGACCAGTATTGCCCACTTTCAGAGTATTGACCGGAGCGAGAAAAACCGGTAAAACCCGCCGGGCAAACCCGGGGGTGGGTGATTCGTGCCAACCCTAGTTAAAACTTACGTAAAATATCTTAAAAAGCATTAGTACCTTACTTGAAAACTAAATTAGTTAAATGAACATCTCTACGACAATGTGCAATCATATCAAAGTTTAAAGTCGATGTTTACAGCTAAAAGATTGTCTTTATTGTGAAGTGGTTATGTGCTTGCGGATAATTCCTGACTGATGTAGGAAACTGTGATGGATAAGTACGAACGTAAAAAGGATAATTACCTAACAAACTGAAAAATAAGATATCTGTTCGTCCTGTGTATAAGAAATAATTTCTTTTAGTGTTATTAATGTGCTTGTTCAATCATTTCCTCTAAACTGTCAGAAGATGTATCACAATATACACACTTAAACTTTGGACGTTCAAATATATTCACAAGACGCCCACTATAAATGCGTTCTGTGCTTTAATATTTTTAAGGGTGTTCAACTTTCATCATTTTGAACTATATATACTACATCGTCTTTAATAATAAGTGATTTTGTTCTGTCTTTGCAAATCGTTTGGCACTCTATCAGGATAGAATTTCAAGCGATACCCATATTTCCAACTATATACGGTATTCGTCCCGTAAAAACTCTCGATTTTCAACACAGGTTTTCATGGTTAAGTTTTATATGTAAATACACGTTAAAAATTGTCACTGGTGAACAAGCAAATTATACAATACGATTGGAATGATATTAGAAATATATAGAGGTCTATTATAGTCGTTAAGCATACATGTATATTCATTCACTTGTATAGAATATTAGCTCGTTAGGTGTTTATTCGTCAGGTTTTATACGTTGGTTTGATTTTTATCCATTCCTAGTATACATTACGTTCGGTTATTATCAACAAGAAATTAGGTTTTTATTAGGGATGGCAAAACTATTCGAATATTCGATTGAATGATCGGTATTTGAATAGCTAAAATGCCATTCGAATATTCGCAATTTTTATTTTTGGTCATTTTTGGTCATGTTCAGAAGCACAAGCGACTATTTTCAACAATCTTTTGTGGTAATACTTGAAGAGAAGATTGATAATTGCCACCCAATACCGTAGGCGCGAACATTTTTTTAAGTTTCATGAAGATTGACCAAGAACTTTTGAAAATATAACAGGAATAAGAAACTTTAATGCAAATTCAAGACGGTCCACTTGTCACGTGTCAAATTGATAACGGGGCCATTATCAGCGTCAAATGCGCAATTGCAGTATACACAATCGCATATTGACACACAAACTGTTATTTGTCAATTAAGGCGCTTCAAAAGACTGGCGAAAACAATTAAGAGAAGTGAGATCGCAGTTTGTATAGCCATTATACCTATGAATTAAACTCTTCAACCAATATAAATATGCAGTTGATCAGTAAGTTAGTATTCAGTTCAATGTCTTAAGTTAATAGAGGATTACTTTAAAACTAAGCTAAGAATCACCTTAAGCGATCATCACAATGTCTCCAGCCCCGTCGGAAGTATGGAAATACTTCACACGATCAGTGGATAAGAGAACCGTCACGTGCAATGTGTGCGAAGTTGGTTTTACATATGCACGGTCTACTACAAATCTATGGAATCATGTCACTGCTAAGCATCCTAGTGTACTAGAGAGCTCTAGTGAAAAACAGCCATCAATGAAACAGTTCACTACGAGTGGAAGTTTTAGTGGTTTTAGTGGTTGTTCAAGTGATGTGATTACAAGTAAGATTGTGAGCATGATTGTGGTGGATTACCTCCCTTTGAGCTTTGTGGAGTCGAAGGCTTTCAAAGAGTTAATGGCGTATGTGGCCCCACATTACACCATTCCTTACACCAAAATTATTTTCCTGAACAAGAAAACAAGAACTACGTGAACTTGCCTGAAGACGACAACGAAGTGTGAATGAATGATATATCGCCGCAAACTGCTGTATTATAATATTGATGTTTAAATTTTTATATAGATACACTTTGTTATGTGTGGTATATATCATGTGATTTATTAATAAAATATGTTGGTTGTTTTTTTTCAGCTAATTTGGTGTTATTTATTTGATATAATACTACTTAACACATGAATATAGCACGTTCTTTTCATTAGTATATTATAACAAGCCAACAACGATAATAGTATTCGGTAGAAAACACAATAAACAACAACAACAATCTTAAATCGGCAGCAGGTAGAAAAACAAGAGGGCCCAAGGACGCTCACCTGAGACCTTGTAACCCAATTGGAATTTGCATCCCCATGTCGTGGCTTATTTTTATCCCAGGGGCATAAGTTGAACAACCTTGAACAAACCTCTGGGCCTTGCGGTTTCAGGTAAAGATTTTTATCTTTTACACTTTTAAAATCTATTTTTAGCTCTGGTGACCTACATATGCAGCGGACCGGAAAGATCTGAACAACTTTGAAAGAGGTTCACCCAAGGATCATTCCTGTGAAGTTTGGTGAAAATCTGCCAAGCGGTTTAGGAGGAGATGTTGTTTTGAACTACGCACGCACAACGGACAACGGGCGATCACAAAAGCTCACCATGAGCACTTTGTGCTCAGGTGAGCTAAAAACTTTACCGCAATTCTATGCGAATATTCAATTAAATGGATTATCGAATATTCAAATACCTAAAGCAGTACTCGATGCCATCCCTAGTTTTTATCCATTTTCTCGCAGTCTGCACATTCGAACGAGTATTGTGTCCATATCCGATGGGATAACAACACAGTGTAAACGGGGTTTTGAAGCAGTATATGTTTGCTTCCAAACAGCGAAATAATATGGCAATTTAAAGCATCTAAGTATCTTTTAAAAAATTTTATAAATATTTTAATTGGATGTTTGGCCTTGTTCCTCAGCATTCCATCTTACAACCCAGTAATTGCTAGCAGTAACATTAGGTATATTGAATGTAATACTTATTAGATTAATGGCGACGGTTATTGCAACCAAAACATACCTGTACATAGGACAAATATGCATAAAACAAAGTGGCCCCGACTTTCCATCCGCCATTTTGGCACTGCGTTAGGGTCGATGCACTGTGTTAGGATTATCCGGGTACAGGCCGTGGAGATCTGATGGTCATACACAAACTGTAAAAGTTTGGTTAAAATTGGATTGAAAATAAAGTCAATAAGTTGGAAAAAGGCATTTTTGCACTTTTTTTGCATGAAAAAGGGGCAATTACTCTAGAGTTACTGGTGTGATCTGACCCAATAACAATCCTATCCGAGATTTTATGTTCATACACAAACTGTGCAAGTTAGGTCAAGATTGAATAAAAAATGTAGTCTTTATCGCGATAACAATCCAAATTGTTGACGGCATACGGACGACGCCGGCGAGCTCCCCTATACCAATAGCTCCCCTATACCAATAGCTCAGATGAGCTAAAAAGGCATTTTTTGCATTTTTTTCCACACGCAAGGGGCCATAACTCCAGCGTTAGTGACCTAACTTTACCCAGTTTGGGTCTCTGCTGAAATCTTTGGTCGCACAAACATTAGGCAATGAAAAAAAAAGACAATTTTTGCCCTTTTTTTTTTCAACAAAAAAGTGGGCATTACTCTGGTGTTTGTGGCCCAATCCAGCCCACTGTTGGATTCTGCTGTGATCTTTTGATAATACACAAACTGTTGAAGTTTGGTCAAGATTGGGAACAAAACGAAGTCTGTATGGAAGAAAAAGGTATTTTTTTTGCATTTTTTCCCACAAACAAGGGGCCATAAATCTAAGGTTTCTGATCCGATTTGGCCCATTATCAATACCAGCTAAGAATTGATTCTCAAACACAAACTGCGCAAGTCAGGTCATGATTGAATAAAAAAAATGTAGTATTTATCGCGATAACAGTCAACATTGTTGCAGCATACGGACGATGCAGGAGAGGTCCCCCATACCAATAGCTCACCGAGCATTTCATGCTCAGATGAGCTAATAATTCATTGGCACATTTGATATGGGGCTACAGGGCTAGTGAAAATTTGTACACACAAGCCTGATCAGACAGGTGCTTTTTTCAGCAAATTATCATGACAGAATGTTATGAACAATTATGATCAATGTATTACAAGAGGGCCAAAGTGGCCCTAGGTTGCTTACCTGAGTTTAATGAATCATAACGGTTTGAAAAACTTTTAAAGCATGTTCAGAGGTGAAGTAAAAGTTGGCAACTGACGTCAATGATGGACCACTGACAGACGTGTTTTTTAATGTATACAAATAATGAAAGGAATTTAGTCACCCATGAAACATTTTTTTAGTGAAATTATTTCAAAATCCAGCTAGTGGCTAATAATATTTAAGTTTTCATTAAAGCTATATAAAGAAACTACTCCCCTGTCAGCAATGTTTTTTGTTGCTTTTTTTTTAATCATAATAAATTGAAGGAATTTGGTAGAGGGTCACCAAAGGAACAATTCTCTGAAATTAATTCGAAATCCAACCAGTGGTTTCTGACAAGAAGACTTTCAAAGTTTTCAATATAGTCATACAAGGAAAAAGGCCCTGCCCCTGGCAGCCATGTTTTTTAACGTATCAAAATATTTTGAAGTATTTTGGTAAAGGGTCACCCAAGGAAAATGCAGTTTCAGAGGAGAATACTTTTTAAGTAAATTGTTGACGACGACACTGGACGACAACGAATGCAGAAGGTGACTGACCAGAATAGCTCACCCTTGAGCAATTCGTGCTCAGTTGAGCTAACTAGAATTGTCACATGAGTGACGGATATACCCCCACAATATGGCCTTGTCACAGAGAGACAATGCTTTAATTTGTTAATGGTCAACAGTGTATGTGGAAAAATTTAATTTCAATAGGAGCCATAACTCTGTCAACATTTAGTGGTTTGTAACCAAAGTTGAACTTGATCTGTATTTTATGATGTTACACATACGTACCAAAAATAATTTAGATATGTGAAGCCTTTCATGAGTTATTGTCCATGTTTTTCGGGAATTTAAGTCAAAAAGGGGGGCCATAACTGTGTCAAAATTTAGTGGTTTGTAACCATAGTTAAACTTGAACTGTATTTTATGATGCTACACAAGTATACCAAGAATTATTTGAATATGTAAAGCCATTCTTGAGTTATCGTCCGCAAATCATGTTTTCGGGAATTTTAAGTCGAAAAGGGACCATAACTCTGTCAAAATTTAGTGGTTTGTAACCAACATCGAACTTGACCTGTATTCTATGATGTTATACATGTGTACCAAAAATTATTTGAATATGTCAAGCCTTTCTCGAGTTATCATCCGGAAACCATGTTTTAAGGGAATTTTAAGTCGAAAAGAGCCATAACTCTGTCAAAATTTAGTGGTTTGTAACCAACATCGAACTTGACCTGTATTCTATGATGTTACACATGTGTACCGAAAATTATTTGAATATGTCAAGCCTTTCTTGACTTACCATACGGAAACCAAAAACCGACGGACCGACAAGCTCACTCCTATATAACCCCCCTAAACTTCGTTTGTGGGGGTATAAAAAGTTAATAAATAAAAATGATAGCTTACCTGGAGTGCAATAAAATAAAAGTTAAAAAAAACATCAACAGAATAAATTAGTACTTATTTACAGTTAAAAACAACATAATTCAGTGTATTTTATTGCATCTTCCTAGTGATTTATTGCAAGACTTCAGGGTAATATAAGAGCTTCGGGCTAGTGATTTTGCTAAGCAAGTAGCACAAATGGGCTAATGCTCTGAAAAAATTAAGGCCAAGACTGTGAGTTGTAGTATCTGACAGGGCCTTCTTTCTGTTTTGGGGGATGTCACACGCAACCATCAGATGGGGGAATGTTTGTGTCATTTTCTTATAATAGAGAATTTTAAAATAACATAATAATTCTTTTAACAGTCTGTTTCTTTCAATAAACTTTTGTAGATATATAATATTTCACATTAAACAAAATACAGGAACTCTAATAAACTGAAAGTGTTACTTTACAGATAAAAAAACAACAAATGATTATGTTAGTTTTTTGTTTAAAATGTTAATCCTGGGGGAATTTCTGACATATAATGGGGAGAAAAGGACACTGCTTTTGCTGGGGGAAGAAGCCTTATTTTGACTGTAAAAATGACAAATATAGGGCCCTGTCTGAAATGCAGAGCTCCAGATAACGTGCGTAAAGGCGTAAATATGCATTTAAATAAACAAAAAACGATTTAGATTTAAAATCTGTGCGTAAAGTTACACATTGAAAAAATGAAAACAAGAATTTGAAATTCGTTAACGCACGTAACATGTAAGTAAACCAGTTTTGGCAGTGTCAGAAACTCACGAGGACTGAATCATCTAGGTGCTTAATACAAGATATATAGCAAAATTCACTGTGATTCATGCCGTCACTTAAGCGCTTTCTATTTGGAATGAGAGCCCAAATTCGAAAAGGGCGATAGTGTAGACTAATCACTTGTTCGATGTTCGCTGACTGTTATGCGTGTTAATATCATAGTAGTATAATACTTTTAATACATTTATCATACAATGGGAAAGATAGAAAGTTTAATAAAATGAATGTTTTATTAGATTGATCAATTATACTTCAGCCACTACCGTGTGACCATCTTATCCTGAGCCGAAATGAAGTGGACCGTTCTGTGCAATTGGTTCACAAAAATCAAAATGGTGGAGAACACCAGTTCATTGAAATGTGAAAGGCTTCAAAAGCCAGTTAGTGGCCAGAAAACTATGCTAATGCTTTCTTTTTTTAAATCATAACCACAAGAAATAAGTACCACGAGAAATAAGTAATCAATCAGAGTTCTACCCAATATAAAATATATGGTGAATCAAAAGCTGCCATAAAGCATTGTGGTACTGTCAGCAAAATATTTGAAACATGGATACACTTTTTAACAGCAAAAAAGCAGTTTTTTCTAAATGTTTGAAGTCTTAGATTAAAATAATATAAACTTTTGGTGTCACTGCAGATGATGAGCAATCTTTTATAACCATTTTAGATGACCTGAGCAAAGAGTACTCAACGGTTAGCTATTGTGGTCAGTCAAAATATGGCGTCCGTTTAATAAGTTCTGATGTATTGAGTTACTTATTAACTATACCTGCATAGGTAGGGCAAATAGTGTTATCTGCACACTGAACACCAGTATGAAATCTTCCCAAGTCATGGCAATAAACATGGTGGTTAAGTGTCCGATTTAGAACTAAGTATTGATGTGTCATATTCAATTGTAACAAATGATATGATCAATCGTTTTTAGGAATTCAGTTTTAAATTAGGGAGTAAAATAAGAATTGCCCTAGAAAGTTATCTGGAGCTCTGTGAAATACGATTCTTTCCTGTCACAAAAACATGAATGATACCGCAAAAAAATAATAACTTATTTTATCAGCCTGTATGGTAAACATGGTCATTATCATCAGCACACAACTAAGTCAGTGCTCCAGCCAGGATTTATAAAGGGCAGGGTGCTAAATCCTGAAAAGGGCACATTTGCGCATGTTCTTATTTTTTGCAAGGGTATACCAATATACATGCTTTAAAAAATCCACAAACATAGGTTAAATTTTTTTTTTCATTTATAAATATTTTATCATACTTCGTTTATTTTGAATAATTGAACTAATTATGTGTAGTAAGCAATACAATTATTGTACTATTATATTATTATATAATTTTAAATTTTCATTCTATATATAAAGCAAAATTAATGGTTTAAAAGAATATTCCTTATTCTTTTATACAACATACAACCATACAACATACAATCCTATTCTCCAGCAAAATCATTTGAAGTTGTTTATAAGAAACTTCAATATATTTATTTAAAAGAAATATCTGTAATTATAACCCCCAAATATTATCAATAGCATTTAAATTTAACAGTTGTAACTATACCTAGTATATATACAGTAGATTCCGCTTAATTGAATAGCCCATTTGTCACGTCCGAATATTCAAATAACCGGAGTATTCATATATGCGGAATCAGTCATATTTCAATTATTTCAATGTTTATCAGATATGTTATGATCTTATTTAATCCATTTTGATGATATAATGTCAAACCTGTTACGTAACAAAATGTTTCATACTTTAGAATGCTAATAAATATGCAGAAAAGCGTTCATAGATGTTTGTTATCCATTATACGGCGCATTTGAAAAATAATTCACTGGTAATAATCACTCACAGGCTACATTGCTTTCTAGATGTGTATGCGCTGTACTTGACCCGCAAATTATACCTATTAGTCACGTGACATTCAACAGACGCTGCATTCATGCGTGGTGTGAAATGATAACAAAGGCGGTCATAGAAGCGTGACTGTCAAAACTTGCGATATGATACGTATCCTCGGAGATTATGAGATTATCAAGCGGACTATACGCCTACAACTGATAATTGGCTATTCAATTAACCGGAGGACACCATATTTTCTATCAGATTTACAATGGGAATGAATGCAAACGGTTTGGTCTTTTCAATCTTTATTCAATTAAGCGAAATATTCAATTATCCGATATTCAATTAAGTGGAATCTACTGTATAATCAAATGCATCGGATTGTATTTGCTATATACCAACATACGTCCGAAATGAAACGTCCGTAAACATGTATATTTCATAAAATAAACTGTTCTATAAGTTAGTATTTCAATGTAAAACTTAAATATGTGACTGGAAACTTATTAAATACTTAAAACAAAATGGAAAACATGCATTTCATTACAAAGTACAGTGTTGGACTGTTCATAAAATTTATTGGTAATCGAACCGTCAATGATATTTCAATAGTTGTATACAGTTGTGGAAAAGGTAACTACAATACATTTACAATTCATCAAATTATGAGAAACACGTTTATTCTGTATTTGAATGGTCATACGTATTCCAATGCGTATTTACAAATTTTTTAACTAATTAATTGATTTTAAAACGCTTGAGTCAGAACCTGAACGATCTTTCGCTAACCCCCGGTACATAAAACAAGAGGGCCCTAGGACGCTCACCTGAGACCTTGTAACCCAATTAGAATTTGCATCTCCGAGGTGCGGCTTACTTTTATCCCAGGGGCATATTTTGAACACTCTTAACAAACCTCTGGGCCTTGCGGTTTCAGGTAAAGCTTTTTAAAGTCATTCTGCTATTTAAGTCTATATAAACCATGTGACCCCTTGGGGTGTGGCCAGATTTGACCCCAGGGGCATAATTTGTAAAATCTTTGGAGAGGACCACTATGCAATGTTACGTACCAAATATAGGAAAGCTGTGGGTCTTGCCACTTCAGAGGAGAGGATTATTAAAGTCATTCTGCTATTTAAGTCTACATAAACCATGTGACCCCTTGGGGTGTGGCCAGATTTGACCCCAGGGGCATAATTTGAACAATCTTTGGAGAGGACCAATATGCAATGTTACGTACCAAATATAGGAAAGCTGTGGGCCTTGCCGCTTCAGAGGAGAGGATTATTAAAGTCATTCTGCTATTTAAGTCTATATAAACCATGTGACCCCTTGGGATGTGGCCAGATTTGACCCCAGGGGCATAATTTCAACAATCTTTGGAGAGAACCACTATGCAATGTTACGTACTACAGATAGGAAAGCCGTGGGCCTTGCCGCTTCAGAGGAGAGGATTATTAAAGTCATTTTGCTATTTAAGTCCATATAAACCATGTGACCCCTGGGGCGTGTCTAGTTTTGACCCCAGGGGCATAATTTGAACAGTATTTGTAGAGGACCACATATACATACCCAGGGTTCACTCTGGCTTTTAAAAAGTTGTCGCCACTTTTTTTCTCGCCAAATTTGAAAACTTGGAGCCACTTAGGTGTCGCATGTTAGAGACGTTCGGGTGGCATACTATATATAACAATGCTACATATAACTTATATTTGTACATATAATTGTGATTGTAATGCATTAATAATTATTCCTACCGAAGAATACAATAAATAAACAAAGCACCATTTATCTCTTTAATCAATTTATTTCAATAACATTCAATTTATTAAGTACCAAAACATAGCATATTTCATATATATGTCCATGGTTCATAATAGTTGCTACTAGAAATATTTAAGCAATTTTAACATCATTATTTTTTGTTTAATATATATATATATCTACAATGGCACAAATTCAGCAAGGCAAGGTAAATTGGAAAGGAAAACTGAAAATATAGAGAAGACATCAATTAGTACAGTACAGCTCACGCGAAACCAACAAAACACTCGGCTACGCCGCGGACATAATCTTTCTACCGCGGCGAATCGCCGCGGCGAAATGCCGCACGCCACGGCGAATCGCCGAGGCAAAAAAACACTCGGCTACGCCGCGGACATAATTTTTCTACCGCGGCGAATCGCCGCGGCGAAATGCCGCACGCCACGGCGAATCGCCGAGGCACTCGGCATCGATCCGCGGATTGCCGCCGTGTCCATTCACGCGGCGGGACACCGAGGAGAAATTTTACACTTTATACATGTACAATGTACATGTATAGTGTGTAACTGTACTGTCTGCATATGGGCATGTTCAAACAATATGTTATAATTAGGAGATAATTGTCATCGCTAACAAAACAACATTTAAAGTTATTGGTACAATTAAATCTTGGTTCTTGACGTGGCTTCAAACTGCTAATTATCTCAGCTCAAACATGTTGGCGAAAACAACATCTATGTGCGAAAACGGCTACTTTGCGTCCTGCACGTCTTGTATTTACATTTTAAAAGTTCATGATGTCAAAATAAGTATTAACACCAACTTAAAGCAAATTAAATTGCCCTCTGATATAAGTTTCGTATCTTGATCAATATCAGTTGCAAAACGATCAATTTATAAAACGCTGACTTTGTCGACAATGACGCTCCACCCACTGAATTTCGGCTGACACGCTGACCTCGCGTTATCTGTATATCTGCTTTGTCATTTGCGGATTGTAAAGTTCACATGAATATTAATGCGCGTTCTTGAATTATTTTTAGAAATGATGAAATTTCTATACTATATTCCCCAATACTAATTCGGAGCAAAGAACACGTGTACACTGTAGCGAACGCCTAGTAACAAAGTTATTTTTAGCAGTCGGTGTCGAAAATCTATAATAATTTTTACGTGACATAAATTTACCAAATAATACACTTATAACAATTAGATTATTGTGAACCGGTGCCAAATGCTATATATGTTTTCATAACACAAAATTTTACCACAGAAAATATTGATATCACAACAACTGCAACAATATAAAAATGTAAATTTTATGTATCACTTGAGAATGTCGCAAAAACGGGTTTTAAATCGAATTACGGCAAGTTTTACGTACACTGTACTTTGAAAACAACAACACAGTAAAAGTAATTGTTTCGGAATATACATGTACATGTAATTGAATTATTTAACAAGATGATACGCGGGATGCCTCGGCATCATGCCGCGGATTTCCTCGGCGAACAGACGCGGATTGCCGCGGCGAACAGACGCGGATTGCCGCGGCAAACAGACGCGGATTGTCTCGGCGAATAGACGCGGATTTCCTCGGCGAACAAACGCGGCTACGATGGTAGACTCCGCGTCGACTCTCTGCCTTTGAACGCTGCGGATCGCGGAATTTGTTGGTTTCGCGTGAGCTGTACTGTAGCTATTCAATATATAGTTTGTTCAAAAGCAAACATATTCATTGCATGGAAAACAAATGAAAATCGTTTAAATTGTATTTAATAAAATTTTGAGAAAAGGGTCACAATACAAATGAAATCAAACTTTTTATGAAAATGTATTAAAGAGATGGAGCACTTAAGTTAAAATATTTAATCAATTTCACTGTTGTGGCATCAAATCATTGCATCTGTGTTTTCAAATAATTACATCAAGTGCATGTTTAATTCAAAATCCTGTGACTCTTAACTCCTGTCCACTTCTTAAAAGCCTTGTCAAATGGAAACTGTTCTACTGCCCAACTGTCCAATGAAATTCTAAGCAACTTATCTAGTCTATCCACTGACATTCTATTTCTAAGACAAGTTTTAACTAAATTCTGCTTACTGAAACCTCTCTCACAGTCTACAGTACTCACCAACAACCTCTCTGCAGCCTCAGCAGCGGCTGGGTACAAGTCCTGAACTGGCCATTTTGACAAGTTAATTTGCAATTTCAAATTCAATATTTTATACCGATTGTCGTAACAAACTGTTTTATTACCGACTTTTGCTTATTTAAACATGAATGTACATGTTGAAAACACTGCATACTAATTATGATTTGATTTCTAAATTTCTAATTACCGTTTGATCTCGTCCGTAATTTGTTACAAACATGGCACACTTTTATTAATTGCAGGTATCGACGATTAAAGAAAGTTTTTTGTTCTACATGCAATTAAAATGCCACTCTAATTGCCTTGGGCGATATAATAAGTCGCATGTTAGTCGCATGTCATCACCTTATCGATAAGCATTCAGTTTCACGCTTCATTTAATTCAAGTGTACCATTTGCACTAAAAATCATCGAGTCATCAAGACCGCTTAGGCTAAAATGTCGCTTACATAATTTCAATAGCAAATAATTTGAACAAAGAACGTTGTCGCCCGAAAAATCGCCAAACTTGAAAATTTGTCGCCACTTTTGCGATTTTGTCGCATTTGGTGACAGTGTCGATCGCCAGCGCGAACCCTGCATACCAAATATGAAACCTCTAGGCCTTGAGGTTTCAGAGGATTACAATTTTAAAGTCATTTTGCTATATAAGTTTATATAAACCATGTGACACCTGGGGTGTGGTCAGTTTTGACCCATGGGGCATAATTTGAACAATCTTAAACCTCTGGGCCTTGCAGTTTCAGGAGAAGATTTTCAAAGACATTTTGCTATTTCCGTTTATATAAACCATAAACCATGTGACCCCCCCCCCCAGGGCGTGGCCAGTTTTGACCACAGGGGCATAATTTGAATAATCTTTGTAGAGGACCACTATACGATGTTACATATCAAATTAGAAACCTCTGGGCCTTGCGATTTCCGAGGAGAAGATTTTTAAAGTCATTTTGCTATTTTATTGTATATAAACCATGTGACCCCCAGGGCGTGGCCAGTTTTGACCCCAGGGGAATAATTTGAACAATCTTTGTAGAGGACCACTATAGGATGTTACATACCAAATATGAAACCTTTGGGCCTTGTGGTTTCAGAGGAGAAGATTTTTAAGGTCATTTTGCTATATATTCTATATAAACCATGTGACCCCTGGGCGTGGCCCGTTTTGACCCCAGGGGCATCATTTGAACAAACTTTGTAAAGGACCACTAAAGGATGTTAAAAACCAAATATGAAACCTCTGGGCCTTGCAGTTTCAGAGGAGAAGATTTTAAAAGTCATTTTGCTATTATATTCTATATAAACCATGTGACTCCCGTGGTGTGGCCAGTTTTGACCCTAGGGGCATAAATTGAATTTTTTTGTAGAGGACCACTATAGGATGTTACATACCAAATATGAAACCTCTGGGCCTTGAAGTTTCAGAGAAGAAGATGTTTAAAGACATTTTGCTATTTAAGTCTATATAAACCATGTGACCCCCGGGGCGTGGCCAGTTTTGACCCTAGGGGCATAATTTGAACACTCTTTGTAGAGGACCACTATAGGATGTTACATACCAAATATGAAACCTCTGGGCCTTGTGGTTTCAGAGGAGAAGATTTTTAAAGTCATTTTACTATATATTCTATATAAATCATGTGACCCCCCAGGGAGTGGCCAGTTTTGACCCCAGGGGCATAATTTGAACAAACTTTGTAAAGGACCACTATAGGATGTTACATACCAAATATGAAACCTCTGGACCATGCGGTTTCAGAGAAGAAGATTTTTTCAGTTTACACTTTTTAAATCTATTTTTAGCTCTGGTGACCTACATATGCAGCGGACCGTAACGATTTGAACAACTTTGAAAGAGGGTCACCCAATGATCATACCTGTGAAGTTTGGTAAAAATCTGCCAAGTGGTTTAGGAGGAGATGTTGTTTGAATGAAAAGTTGACTACGGACGCACGCACGGACAACGGGCGATCACAAAAGCTCACCATGAGCACTTTGTGCTCAGGTGAGCTAAAAATACATTTACATTGACATTACGACACATTGTCAGTTTATAACATGATCTTGTTTCAGTACACGGTTGTGGTAAATATTATACATGTACCAAAGCGTTTACCAGCAGCGGTACACATGCTTTCCACGAGTATTTCGTGACGTCTCTGGCGTTTGGAAATAGTATGCGCATTTCACGCACGTTTTCCACGAGCATTTCATCACGTCGCTAGCGTTAAGAAATATTTCGCGCATTTTTCCAACATAACACGATTTGGTCACGGAGATATGTAATTGTCATTAATAAACATGTAGCTGGGCAACAAAATATTCTTGATGAAATTATTTTAATTTGATGTTCCGCTTTTGTAAATCAACGTGAGAACCAAAATTTCATAACTGCTCTATAAGAATATGAAATTAATAAATACCTTCATTTCCATTAAAAATCCAAATTATTTTCATTCTTTACACATTAAAATAAACTGTTAAAACATTCATTGTTACAATTCAGACTTTGGCATTTACTACACAACCCATTTTTTTAGTACTTCCAAAATCCTTTTTATGCGATTTTAATTACTAGTAAGCTGCACACGATTTTGTTTGAGCATCAAAGTGCAAAACACGCCTTAGATGTGAAGCCGACACAAAGTCGACGAGTTACTGATCACAAATGTAAAATCTGACGTCAGCAAACATGAAATTGTTTTAGTGTTCTTGTGCCATAAATGGGAAAGTGCAGAATTATGATGCAATTTGTCGTGTTTCATATTGAAATGCTTGTGGTTTTCTATGCTGGATAATGTAGATCGGATTAAAATATATTATAATACGGTAAGTGTTTAACTTATTTTTATGAACGTAGAATCTACAGGCGATATGTGGGTTTGATGCGCTTAATTGGTAAATAACGGCTCAACTGCTCACTGTCTATTTTAGTAATAATTTCTCATTACACAAACAAGTGTGTACGGTATTTCTGACATGTATCTCCAAGATAAAAGCGTGTTTTGCTAGAAATTCTGCAATGTCAAGGACACCTCATGGAAAACGTGTGTGCAATCGCCAGATGCACAAACTGCATATACATGACTAATTTCGTGTATAGATATGTCAAGTGACGATATGGTAAATCAATAGCCATTTTAATTGACAATGTCCGAGCGTCATAATCCGATCAGCAAAATGAGCGTGTGCTTCACTTGATCAAAGGCGAGATAAATGACGTAATATACATGTATCCACGGATTTTGTTGATCGGTATTTACTTAGGAGATTAAGTTGACGCAGCGTGCATCCGTTTTGGTTCATTGCGTAGTATATAGTATATAGACACAACGGCTCAATAAACGAGTATATGATTGTATATACAGCATAGCCGAGATCAAACAGGGCAAGGCCGTGTCGTGGGCGGCAGGGTGGGCCGCAAAGAGGAACGGGCACTGCGCCCTGCTATTTAGGCCTAGCTGGAGCACTGCAAGTATTAAACCTCAAAACAGACAGAAATATTATCTTTTTTTTCATGTATGTTTATTTGTGTAAATACATTTGCACACTGAAGAGTTTTGTGTGATAGATGTGCATACTGTTCAAAAAGTATATAATTTAGAAACACTAATAGACATCCATATATATACTGTATCAAACATGTGACAACTCCAAAGTATTTATTTATTCACGTGACTCATAGTCCAAGCTTGACCCTAACCAATAATCGGGGCTGACGAGTCTGACAGCTAACAAATGTGTGATGGCTAAACCAATAATTACCATTTCCTTGCACTGTCTCAAAGCTTTCCTCCGATTTCACTGGCGTTGACATGGCTAATAATTCTCTAGAAAATAATATAAAATATCGCTAAATTTTTTCCGTAGCAAAATCACAACAACCTGACAAGACAGTGACGTCATTTAATAGTCTCTATCACCAAATAATTTATGTAAGTTTAAAAATACAAATATAATGCTAATATTCGTGTATTAAAAGTAGTTAATATTATCATCAATGCATTAATATAAAAAATGCAATCTACATAAATATCAAATCATACATTTATAATTAGTAAAAGTTTAGGAACTATGTAGACGATTACACACAACTAATATTCATCTGAATCATCAACATCCGCGCAGAGATTTGACTGGTTCTAATAAATAATATAAATAATAAATAATAACCATAAATAATATCCAGAAGATTTAAATAGATCATCATCACGTGGTTTGTTATGACGGCAGGGTTTTGATTAGAGCTATGCTCGGAACCAGTCAAATATCTGCGCGGAGGTTGGGCCTACTCTACATGACGGTCCACGCTTGCGACGGTCTTTATTGCCGAGAATAAAACAAAAAACTGAATGTCGTTGCTTTTGCGAGCAATGTTCTATCTCCGTGAGTTAAAAAAAAGAAGACTCCGGAAATATATAGTTATTTGATAAGATTTTTTTTCTCACTTTCTCCACGCATACACACGCATACATTTATATAAAACTAATTTCTAATCCACACTTGCACAAAAAACTATAGTTTTTATGAACATTTGTGGTTTTTTAGCAACTGTGTTTGAATAAAATAACTGGTATTTTATATTAGTTTGCATTTATAAAAACAAGTTTACAACATTGCAAGCATAAGAGCCACGTAGTGTATATACAAACCATTCTACATCTTCGTGTATTCTTTTTTCGTTTCTTTTTGTTTACACTTTATTGCCTTTACTCAGCGAATGTATAGCAAAATACAAGTCGAGTGTCTTATGTCAGCCTACAATTAGCTGTCCGTTACGGGAGTGCTCAAATGTCAACATGATCTATGTCATATGTCTATGATTATGATCATAATAATATTTATTTTATCGGTTTAAAGCTCTTGCGAGCTTATGTTGTTTTGCCGATTTTAAATAATTCTTATCTTATCTTATCTTATCTTAGCTTAGCTTAGCTTAGCTTAGCTTGGAGAACCTGTTGTCGAACACGCAAATTGCTCCATGGTGTACTGTAAGGGGCATGGGACCACCTGCAACTATTGAGAAAGCTCCCGTACTAAGGAAGCTGAGCCACATCCCCGCATTGGACCTGACAATATCTAATAAGTCTTGGATAGGAGCAACCAGTGGAGCCAACAACATTATTGAAGATGAATAAGTCCAGTTACAATATACAAAATACAAGCTACAAGAAACTTTACGTCGGCTTGTATATAAAAAAAACAGTAACAACTATGCAATAATACCGATCAATTTCACAAAAACATAGACAATATTAACTACACATTAACAGACAATATATCAATTTTATACACCTATTTATTGTACAGATATAACAAATAGTATATTATTAATTTCAGTAATACTACAAAATCTCACAAATATGATAAAGTATTTGAGTACCGAAGTATAATAAATATTCTACCAAGACACGCGGCTAATGGTGCATAGATAAAGAAGGAAAATAACTGTGGGTTATTATGCAACAAATAATGGTCGGAGCCTAATGTTTTGAAACTAGTTTCGTAAATTCGAAGAAATTGTTCCGTAAAATGCACGTGCTTAAACGCGCGCCAGCAAATTGTGACAAACAAATCATTTTCTGCATTATGTAGCACAATAAAACCACACTTGTACTACACATTTCATACTTAAGTTCACAAACACCTTAAGGTTTTGTTAATATGCTTTTAATTTGCGCTTTTTAGCATCATATTTTCACTGTATTATATCGATAAGTATGACGTCATTCGCTCAATGTTTATCAATAAAGCTGACGTCATTTTGAATTGCTATGATTTACTGACGTCACTGAAACGCACGTGTTCTCTTCTCGGAAAATGGGCGGAGTATAGATAAATATAGTTCTCATTCATAACCTTTAAAAATACGAATTTTATATAAGATCGTGTTAGAATCGAAATAATTAACGGGTAACAGTTGGTTATTGCGGTAATAACCAACGGTTTGTCGTTCAGATGCTTGTTATCAAACCACTCGGGCTACCGCCCTCGTGGTTTAATTCCTGCGCATCGGAACTCCAAACAGTTGGTTATTACCGCAGTAACCAACAGTTACCGTCAATTATTTCTTAATTCTAACACGGCACGTGGCAAGTTTCCCATAGATAAAGAAGAAAATCAACAGTAGATTATTCTGCAACAAATCATGGGTGGAGCCTAATTTTTTTGAAAATAGTCCGGAAATTCGAAAATATTGTTTGGTACAATGCACGTGTTTAAACGCGCGATAGCAAAATTGTGACAAACAAAGCATTTTTTCTGCATTATGAATTGCAATAAAACCACATTTGTAAGTACATAATGTGTATTTAAGTTCACAAAAAAAACGTTTGCGTGTTGCTAATACCCCTTGAATTTGCGCTTGTAAGCATAATATATTCACTGTATTTATCAACAAGTATGACGTCATTCGCTAAATGTTTATCAATAAAGCTGACGTCATTTTGAATTTATTGACGTCACAGATACGCAATAGTGATTGTACTTTGCGGAAAATGGGCGGAGTATAGATTAATATAGTTCTCATTCATGACCTTTAAAAATACAGACGATTTTTATATAAGATCATGTTAGAATCGAAATAATTGACTGGTAAGCGTTGGTTATTGCGGTAATAACCAATGGTTTATCGTTCCGATGCTTGTTATCAAACCACTCCGGCTATCGCCCTCGTGGTTTAATTCCTACGCATTGGAACTCCAACGGTTTTTTGGTTATTACCGCAATAACCAACGCTTACCAGTCAATTATTTCTTAAATAACACTGAGCCATAAAGAATTGCACTACATATCGCAAACAGTCTCGCAATTTAGAGGACAAGAGGACAAAGTTGTTGGCAACAAGATTACATGCATCAAAATCTAATTTAAAAAATACATAGATTCTACTTGAAATCCGCAAATATCACAAATATTAAAAAAAGTTACATAGTTAAAATCTTCAACACATAAAAAGATCATAACATATGTGCGCATGAATGTAGTTATCTCAATGCAAATATGTAAAATAAAGTACACATTGAACCTTTACACTTTGGGCTGCTCCAGGTCCGGGCTAACCTTACAAACTCTTTTTAGTTTCCGACCTGCCTTATAAATGTCGTTCGGTAAGGTGTTCAAGACCTGTGCAGCCTCAAAGCGAAATGATCTTTTGTTGTTTTAACATTGAGAATTTCAATTTGATTAGAATATCCAAATGAATAATGAATACTTTTTTAAATTTATAAGATCATGTAGATATGTTGGTGTTAACTTATAGACATTTATAAGTTCATTTCGCCATTGTCCTCAGTCGATTTATGTTTAATTTTGGTATGTTTACTTTGTTTAAAAGATCCAAATAAATTGCGTCAACATCATTAAAAATAATTTTAAGTATTATGTGTTGTATTTTTTCTGTATTTGGTTTACTACACAACCCAGAGGACAAGGGGCATATCGACCGTATTTCCCATAAATACAGACACACATTGCAACAACACATATTCCCATTTTGCACGAAATATATGAAGTACTATATCGCTGAAATTGTTAAGAAAAAAAAAACAAGCCCAAAATAGTTGTTCAATACACGGTTCCAGCAGGATTCGAACTCACGCCTACAAAATCGCGCACTTGAATGGAAACTTTCCGACATTAAGCTATATTTATTAATAGTGCGAATGCGCTTTGCGGTACTTCATGTACATTTCATGCATATCGATTTTACTACTAGTTTTCCCGCGACCGCGAAAAGTGTCACGGTGACAACTTTTTTTTTATAAATATAAACAAAAATATTTCATTGTCTGTTTATACCTTTTAAATATTTGTACAGTTATCATTTAATGAATTTAAAGGGACTAAACTCCAGATTGTCTAATCGTAAATACGAAAGAAAATTGTCAAAACTACACATTTTTCTTTCATAATGATATAGAACACACTAAAAAATTAGACATGTGTGTTTTTATGTACCTGAAAGACAATGATTTTATGTTGTTTTCCTCCTTTTTATCGTCGTAAAATCTATAGCGTCTGCAGACGCTATAACCCAACGAGTAATTTAAAAATAGCGCCGTTTATATTTAGGATAGTAAATATAAACGGCGCTATTTTTAAAGTACTCGTTGGGTTATAGCGTCTGCAGACGCTATTGATTTTAGGACGATAAAAAGGAGGTTTTAGTTTAGTTTTGTTGAGTCACGCATGCGCACACTTGAATCAGGTGCTTGTAATGGGGAAAGCCGCGGTACTTTTAAATCGGGAATACCACCGGGTTCAATGAAAGTGCCAGCTTATTCAGCTTGTATTTTTCTATGAAATATACAGTTTATGACAGTATTTGATCGTGTTCTATACAAATAGTGATAGGATGGTTTTGCTCTTTATGCGTAACTGCAAAAAACGCATATTTTTGCCCATCTGGAGTTTAGTATCTTGAATACTTCATTAAATATAATTTTATTTTTAAAAATATTATACCGTATAAGGCGTCGATACGCCCCTTTTAAATTTGATTTGATGAATGATTTGTATATGAGAAGTTTACATTCATTGTTAAGGAATTTACTCAACCTAAAAAATATATTTATTTGATTGGCTGCTTTTTGACACTTTTTTGTTATTTGTTTATTAAAATTCAACTGAAAGTCTATGTATACACCTAATAGTTTAATAGAATCTACATAGACGCGATAAAAAAAAAAGAGATTACAAAAATAGTTTTCTTGATTTATGAATGCATTTTCCATTTTACTGATCAAAATGTATTGAATCGTGATATTATTATTGTATGAACGTATGCAACTGACTCGATCAGTTCATGATAACAGTATTAAAAATACATACTGTGAACATTTGATAAATATGTGAGAAAGAGGACCAAAATATCATAACAGGTGTGATAATGGTACGTTTTCTGAGATTGTATGTTATGATGAAGAACACGGTACGTTTTGATATTAGTCTGACGTCAACCAATCCATGGCCGATTACTCATGGTCAATACAACATGGCGGACTAACGGTATGTCATACATAAAAACATAGTTTTCTAAATTGTTTGGATTCGTTTTGCATGTCGTTGTAACCAAACATTATATTTCATATTAGTATATCGTGATCTTTTAGTGATTTAAATCTCGTTGAATGTATATCGATTAAATATACTGAATAACCTGTCGGAACATCCATACATATATTTCGGATATTCGGACGTGTCGTTTACTATTGAATAAAATACAACAGAATTTTAGTAATGCTTATTTTTAGATCTTTAAATACACTGTTTTATTATTTTAAATAACTAACAACAAATAATACATTTTAATCTTATGTTAATAAAGACCATTATCCTTACTAAAATAATATGAATTGTTCAAACAAACTAAAAATAAATAAAGTATAATGTCCAACCAGGGACTTCAATGCACAACACTGTCATTTCACTCAATTTTAATATTTCGCCCATATGGGCTTTATCAAAATTATGAATACATAAAAAAAACTACATCTTTGTGCTATTCAAACAAAATGGCGTAACGTCAACAAACAAGATATGACATCATGACGTCATTTTGACGTCAAATTGCAACACTAAATTGCGCCAAATTTCAATAACTAGAAAAAAATGCACTTTCATAAAAAAAACATGCGAAATAGATCATCAAAAAATCTTTTCTCATTTATTTATTCCTTATACACTCGTACAATATCATGTTATACATTATATAGCATACTTATGTCATGTATAAATACACAAAAATAAATATAACGCAACAAAATAAGGCGCATGCATGTAGAAGAAAATAACAAAAATATACACATTGAAGAATAATAGAGCTCTGTATCCGTATAAGTGTTAAAAAACGTGCATACGTTATGTGAGTATAGAAAAGAATAATTATTTTTAACTATATTCTACATTAGATACTGGTCTCCTTTTAAAATGAATTTTAGTTTTTTTTTGTTTTTATTTTGCCATTTCAGTATATAAGTTAATAGCATATAAATTGTTGTTTGAATGTGAGAAAAAATAGATGTTTTTAATTGTTTTGCCATATTAGTCTTTTTGTTAACTGTGGTTTAAGTGAATCGGTCCCATTTTTTACAGTGTAATTCGTACTTGTTTTTAATGAGAGCTATTTCAGCTTCAATTCTGATTCTGTTATTTAGATAATCAATCAAACCGTGAAAGCTGGGTGTACATTTTTTGTATTTCATTTTAAAAATAAATGATTTTAGTAGAATTATGATAAAATTAAATTCATCAGCAGAAAGTTTCTTTTCAGTGCAACCAAAAAACGCTGTTTGTTTGTTTGTGTGTATTGCTATATTTTTACTTATTAGAAATGATTCTAATTTTGTCCATGTTTCTTGAACACATGGACATTCCCAAAACAAATGGTCAACAGTTTCAATGTGAGACTGGCAAAAATCGCACAAAGTATTATGTTGTAAATTGCATTTAAATAAATATGTGTTTGTTGGAATAATTATCATAATAAATCTGTATTGAAAGCTACGCAATGATGTGTCAATAGTTGATTGGTAAGGTATCACATATAAATTCTTCCAGTCTCTTTCATTCAAGTCATGGAATGTGTTATTCCATTTGGTTTCAAGTTTTGTATTATTCTCGTTTTGTAACTGAAGGTTATAGAATAGTTTGTTGGGTTGTTTTGTTTTTGTCAGTATATGTGAAAGTGTTTCGGTTGGTAACTGTATATGCAATTCTTCGCTATTTTCTCTCATTTTATATTGAGGTGGAATAGATGTAACTAATGTGTTAAATTTCATTATGTCACTGTTATCAATTTCATATAGGTATTGAATAGAGCAATCCGATCTATTATCGACAGGTCACAATTATCGACATGTACTTACATTTTCTATTACAAACATATGATATGACGTCATTATGTGTAAACTATGATGTCATACATTCTCAGATTCATATCCTGGACGCTTTTTTGAATTTCATCGGCGGTTATTTTGCAGTTGCAACTATTTCCCAAGTAAGTTATTTAAACCATTTCACTTCCTGTTTACGTTTGAAAATGGTATTATGACGTCACGTAAGCAATGGTATTCGGTTAAAATAGCATAAGTTGCTTAAAATAGTATTCATGTTATTTCTATAAAAGGGAGATAACTACAATAAGATTCGTCTACGGTCAGAAAGTATTAAAGGGGAGCTTCTATTATTAATAATGCCTTTACAGCGGTGTCGATAATAGTTACCGATATGATGACCAGATCTATTATCGACATGTTAAAAATTTAAAAGTAAAATTTTTTATAATGTCAATTATAATTGAATTTGGATTATTATGATGACTGGAACATTGCAATGTTATATTAAATTAATATTTAGTAATTATAGTAAACTAGCCAAAATGATTCAATTTATGGGTAAAAATAGATCTATAAATGATTAACATGATGTAGATTGGATCTACATGTTACAAATGTGTCATTATTTATTCTTCTAAATAGGAAAATGTCCCAGCAAATTCAAGCAAAGAAAAGGGTTCGTTATAGCCCAAGGAAAATGGCATCGGCATTAGTTATGGTGAGGTCGGGTGTTGCGAAAGCGAAAGCTGCGAGATTATGTGGCGTCCCTAGGACTACACTGCTAGATAAGCTTAAAGGAAGAGTCCCAGAGGAACCTACTAAACCAGGACCTACGGCCACCCTTACGCGCAATGAAGAGCAAGTCTTGTGCGATTTTATTCGCTTAATGGCGAAAATAGGTAGATATACATGTACCCTTAATTTTATTGTAAATTAATCGTACATTTTGTATTAACTAATCAGAATGACATGTATATACTACACATAAATTTTTCTTATTTCGTACAATGCCCAGGCTATATGTTTACAGGTTATCCACTGACAAGGGACGAATTTCTTACCGAGGTTAAGAGGGTACTCGACAAGGATGGACGGGTCACTCCTTTTAAAAATAATCGACCAGGAGAGGGATGGTACAAATCCTTCTTGAAGCGAAATATGACCATTTCTGAGCGCCGTTCTTCAGCTCTTGGTCGTCAACGGGCGTCAGTTACCATGGATATGATTAAAGGTGTTACAGATCGATATTGTCATTTTTTAACACATAACGCAAACGGACGTAATATGATATTTCACACCGAAACAAAAAGACAAAATATATTTATTTACTTTTTATTAACTTTTTATAAACTTACGTAAACAAACACTAATAACAAAACAAACAAGTTTTTAATGGTTCGTAATGTGCAAAGGATAGTTTTATGACATGTCATATTGAAAATTTCCACTTATCGATAATGTAGATATAAGTTGATCTAAATAATTAATTGTCGTATCCGTAACTGTTCAGCGCTTTTAAATATGATCATATCGTTCATAAACCAAACCATTCAAGTAAGTGTCGATAACTATGCCCAGCTGTCGATAATTGTGACCTACTTCGCCAATTGCGAAATACATACATCTGACCTATACAGCTATTGGATATCACAGAAAAAAGGGAAGCAACTCTGTTAGCTTTGTTAATTTCGAAAATGTAACCCTTCGAGGTAACATAACACTAGTTTTATTTGTATAAATATTTGAAGCTTAAACTGTCGATAAATGTGACCGTTGCTCTAGTATTAAAATTATATAGTTTTTTGTTTCTAAAGTCATATAGATGGTATATGTATTTAATTCCTTTATTGAACCAACTTTTGTAAAATAAAGTTTTGCCATTTGCAGTTATTGATTTGTTGTTCCGAATTACTTCCATTTTATTGCTTGTCTTATTTTGTTTTGATTTATACTCATTGTTAATGCAAGACCAACTGATTACATCATTAAGGAATATATTTCCTTTACTTATTTCGTTTATTACGTGTTGGTTCAGTTCACTGTCAAATACTAGATTATTACCGTGGTTTTGCAGTTTAAGATTCCACATAAGTTTCCATTTTCCATTGTTAGCTGTATTCGTGTAACGTTTTACCCAACTGCTTTTAATAGATTTCAAAAAGTTGTATATATTTGTAAGTTTTAAACCTCCATTTGCATAGTCTTGATAAAGTATTGGTTTTAGAACATTCCAAAATATTTTGTAAAACTCAGCGGTTAAACCATCGGATCCTGGAATTTTGTTATTATTCATTTCTGCTAGTGCGATACCACATTCATATTCGTTTAGTTTTCCTTCACATAAAAGTTTGTTTTCATCATTTAATGTTTTGATTGGGGCTGTGAAGAATTTATTATTATTATCTACTTGTTCTGATATATCATTTTTATATAGTTGTTCAAAAAATCTGCTTTCAAAATATCAGTTTTACAATGTAATATTTTGCCATTGTCATTTAATTGGTGAATTGTTTTTTTCTCTGCATTCTTTTTTTCTAAGTTAGCAAAATAAGATGAATTGTGTTCATTTTTTTCAACTTTAATGGCCTTTGATCTCACAATTAAACCGTTCATTTTTTCGTCGTTTATCTGTTCCAATCTTTGTATTTTTTGCAGAATAATTTCAAATATATTATTATTATTGTTATTGTGGGTTATGCTGTTTTTGTTATGTAGTTGATTTTCTAATATTTTTATTTCCTCTTCTAGTTGTTCTTCTTCTAGTTTGGTTTGTTGCTTTTTGTGGGTTGAATATTTTATTGTCTCGTTCCGTATTGTACCTTTGATTAATTCCCATAGTGTATTAGGATTGGACCCTACATTAATGTTTATTGTTTCTTGTAGACATTGTTTTATTTTGGCTTGATATTTTACATCCAGTAAAACTGAATTGTTTATTTTAAAATAGCCCGGCCCTTTTCCTAACATTGATTCGTTTATTGATATATAAACTAATGAATGGTCGGTTTTATAGCCCGGTTTTATATTGCACGTTTTTATTATGTTACATAAATTTTCTGATATGAGGAAGTAGTCTAATATACAGTGAATTACTGGTTTTGTATTGGAATGCCAGGTGTATTGTAATTTTTCTGGATGTTGTTTTCTCCATATATCTGTTAGGTCACATGACGATAATGTGTCTAATAATAATTTTCTACATTTGGGGTGTGTTTTACTGTTACCGTGTTTTTTATCTATATTTGGGTTTAGTACGATATTGAAATCCCCACCAATAATGTACGATTTATCATTATTCATTAGTATATAGTTTTGTAACTTATCGAAAATTGATGTATCATCGGTGTTTGGCCCATATATGTTTAGGAGTGTTATACTTTTATCTTGGATTTTAATTTTAACAGCTAATAATCGACCTGGTATGATTTCATTGGCTTGTATTATGTCTATATTACTTTTAGGATGAATGAATATGCCAACACCGTCACTATTTGTTTTACTACCGCTGTGAGCGAATTTACCAGGCCAATCATTGTTCCATTGTTAAAAGTTATTTTTTGTCAGATGAGTTTCTTGTAACATATATATTGCATAATTTAATTCTTTGAGCCACTCAAAAATTTGCAGTCTCTTGTTTTTGTTGACTAGACCGCGAACATTAATAGTTGATATTATGATCTCCATATATGACTGATTAATAGAATTATATTATGTGTATGGCAAAACAAAAGTTGTATTAACGCAAACTGTGTTGTTTCAAAATTGGGATGATGTTCCATATGCGGAATTAAAATGATCCTGAATAGTAGACTGACCAGTGTTGGTAATAAAAATGTATAAAAAAACTGGATTAATAAAAAAATATACTACAGGCTATTAAGATTAGTGAAAATGAGCGATGGTGTATATTTGATTGTTCTATTATCACTTCGCCCTTATAGATCGAAAACAAAAGCGGTCGAAGCGACAGTAATTCTGTTAACACTATAGATATGTATACCTATTTTCATTCATTTCTGTATAAGTTTTTTTTTACATTTGTATTTCGTTTGAAATGAATGTTTAGGTTTTTAAGTCATAAAATGTATGTTCACTTTTATCGATTTTCCAGACACAAAACTATACATAGTACAGTGTTAATTGTCGTATGTAGCATGCATTGTATCAAGTGTCAGTTAATAAAATTCAAGTTTTTGACTGTTTTAATTATATCACAAGTTAGCTGTTGTTATAGTGTAAAATGTTTTCTATACATTATAATTGTGGAGATGCAGGATTGTCAACTTTCTAACACAAATTAAATACGGTAAGTGCACTTAATTAAATATTCATTGTAATTTTTGTCTAAATAATAAATCTTGATAGATACAGCTAGAGATTTTAAATATATACTGTCTATGTTTATATCCTATCTATCTACGTAATACATAATATTTAAAATAGAAACATTGTTAGCGCACTAAGGCATTCTTATTGGCGTTAATACAATAATTTAAGTATTCATTATAAACTTTTATCTAAATAATTTCTCTTGCTATTTACTAATATAATGTGTAAGTTTTCGTCCTATTGAGAAATATAATACATCTATCAATGTAATATATAATATTTAAAATATAATTTTTTTTTAAATACACTAAGCCACTTAAGTTGGCGTTCATACAATAATTCAAGTATTTATTATAAACGTTTATCTAAATAATTTGTATAAATAAATATTGCGTTCTATTTACTAATATAATGTGTAAGTTTTAATCCAATTGTAAATTTTTGTCTAAATGATACATCTTGATAGACACTGCTAGAACTCTAATGATATGCTATATATGTTTAAATCCTATCTATCAATATAATACATATTTAAAATAGAAAAATTGTTAACACACTAAGACATTTTAATTGGCATTAATACAATGTTTCAAGTATTCATTATAAACTTTTGTCTAAATAATTTCTCTAGCTATTTACTAATATAATGTGTAAGTTTTAATCCTTTTGAGAATTATGATACAAAATAAAACGTTTTCAAATAGTCAGTATATCATCACATTCTTTTCTGTATAAGGCACATTTTACAAATGGTGTACACAAAGTGATAACTATTACACTATTGTCACATATAAATACTAGTACAAAATAAAATAGCATTATTTCATTCGTATCTAAGTAATAACTCTAGATGGATGCTGCTAACAAAATGTTTTCAATGTCTACTGTATAAGCCAATTTTTCAAATAGTGTGCACAAAAGTGATTGTTACATTATATGATGTCACATATAGATACTGTTACATTATATGATGTCACATATAGATACTATCTAAAAAACTAGCAGTATTTTAACAGTCAAAATGTATATCAATAATGTATTAACAGAATAATGGGACCTGTTGCTCATATACCAATTATATACATTAATATATTATCATGGTGTTCATTATGTATTGGGTGTGCAAATGTTGTTAATATGTAGATATTATATTCAATTTGTTATTTGTGACTATGGACTTGTATTTGTTTTCTATATTCTGACTTTATTATAAACTATAAAATTACTTTTGAAAAAAGTGAGCAATTGCAGAAAGCAACTTAGAAAGACTAATATAATGTGTAAGTTTTAGTCCTATTGAGAAATATAATACATCTATCAATGTAATATATAATATTTAAAATAGAAGTGTTTTTTTTTAATACACTAAAGCATTTTAATTTGCGTTCATACAATAATTCAAGTATTTATTATAAACTTTTATCTAAATAATTTATCTAAATAAATATTGCTAGCTATTTACTAATATAATAATACATCTTGATAGATACTGCTAGAAATTTAATAATATACTATATATGTTTAAATCCTATCTATCAATATAATACATAATTTTTAAAAATGGAAAAATTGTTAACACACTAAGAAATTTTAATTGGCATTAATACCATAATTCAAGAATTCATTATAAAGTAAATTAATTTTGAAAAAAGTGCGCAATTGCAGAAAGCAACTTAGAAAACCAGTAAGTTTTTTTTATAAAAAGATTATTTTTTTTTTAACATAAGGAACATTATACAATAATTCAAGTATTCATTATAAAGTAAATTACCTTTGAAAAAAGTGAGCAATTGCAGAAAGCATCTTAGAAAAACAGAAAGTTTTTTTATAAAACGATGAGTGTTTTTTAACAAAAGGAACATAAAGGGCGACAAGAAACAGTATTTTAAATTAATATATATTAATCTAGATTCTGTTTTGTTTCTTTAGTGGTTATAATGTTAGTAAGTAGTACAATGATACATTGTTATGAAATGTTTCAAGCAAAGTTTTTATTCTTACAAGTTTGATTATGTCCATACCCGCACATTACGTGAATCCAGCAACATAATAATTAACACTGTGTTTTTTTATATAAGTTAATATTAAACACATAACGAATAAAGGGTAGTTTATGTTTCTAATTTATATAGGTGTACAAATATGTCGGTTTTTATAGAACTAAAGGAATAAACAATCTTGTTGAGTTTAACAGTTATGACTAAGTTATACTATAAATTATAGCAATATCAGTGCAGACATTGTACAGAAGAGTATAGTGACCCCTCAAAGTTAATTAACAACCATTAATTGCTGCAACAGTTATCTATAATTTTGATGTATCTCTAATTTGTTACAACTTTATATATATTATAGTTATTTAACTACCCGATTTTTAACTAAAAATATATATATGATACACAGAACATTTTTAAATTAGACAGATACATGAACGTATATAAGCTAATTTTTATAATATCAATTATGCAAAATTTATTTTCGGATCATTTTATTTATGATTGATTGAAAATGTGCAATTCAAGAAGATTTGTATTCCTAACAATTAAACTAAATATTGGGCATAGACGTTTAATCCACTCTTGTACAATGCCACTCGTTTCGCATTTATCTATACAATTTATATAATATAAGGGAGACTAGCTAATTTTATAAGTTAATCATGTTAAACAGTTATTTCTCACCAAAACCAGAAGCCATGGAATACCAGGTAAGTTTTGAAATTCCTCATACGTTTGATTACTTTGATTTAATGGTTTTACTGACTTCTTACACCAATTAGAAAATACGAGTATTCGCAGGAAGAATACGGACTCTCCAAAATTGTTTTTTGAATTAAGGATTATATGGTTGCTCCGAATAGAAAGAAATGTGAGGAATCAGCAGAAATTAGTACCTATTTTGTTCAAATGAAAATAATTTTGTTTATCGATTTGTATTCAGCACAATCCACATGTAATGTCATGGTCAAATAGGACTCTATTTCATAGCAGAATGCGTTTCCAGTCTTCCCTGGTAACAATGCCAGTAATGCAGACCTTATCAAGTATTACCACCAGTGTATGTATACCAAAGATGAAATACGGGCATTCTTGATACTAAGACATAACCGAAACATAAGTAAGACGCAACTGATGCGAATGATAAAACAGCTTGGACTGCGTAGAAATAATGTTGAATCGCCTGAACATCTCATACTTGACGGAATATGGAGACTTCATGAACGTGGTTTTATTGATGCCGGATATAGAGTAATATGGAGACTGCTGAATGTTAACTTTCGTTTGAGAGCAACGCAGATGACTGTTAGACGTCTTTTAAAGCTTATAGATCCAGAAGGAGTTGTACTAAGAAGAGGACATCGCTTACGAAGACGCATGTATGTGAATGGCGGACCTAACTCAGTTGTACATATCGATGGGTACGATAAATTAAAACCGTATGGATTTTCAATTCCTGGAGCCATCGATGAGTTTTCACGAAAACTATTATGGTTGAAAGTCGTTAGATCAAATAAAAACCCATATACCGAATCTCGACTTTATTTTGACTGGGTTATACAAGAAGGTCGTGTCCCAAAAGTCATACGAGCGACGCAGGAACTGAAAACGTGTTAATTCATGACATTAAACATTTTTTACGTTGTGAGCACGCTGATGTTAGAGCGGGTGGACCTTGTTACATTACAGGCCGTTCAACAGGTAATCAACGTATTGAGGCATTCTGGAGTCATCTGAAAATGATGTTTACAGTCAAATGGAGAAACGCTTTCAGAGACATTGAGGACACTGGTCTGTTGTCTACAGCAAACTGTGAAGATATTGAAAATCTGAGATTGTGGTTTACATCAGTCATGCAAAATGAACTAGATGTGATAAAAAACTACTGGAACTCGCACCGAGTAAGGGCACAACGAGAAGTCGAATGCACCACTGGTGTAGCTCCTGATGTATTGTACCACCAGTCATTGTTGTTTGGTTGTCGGGACCAATCTCTACCATTGCCTTGCAGTGCTGATGAACTCATGGATGCTTCTGTCCAACTGAGTCAATTGGATCCTGTTCATGGCTGTTCCGACGAGTTCTTAGAGCGTATTTTACTATTGAGTGGACTTGACCATAATACTTTTCAAAAACCGGACAATTTCGAAGATGCGATGAAAATGTACCTGCTCACGAGAGATCTGATTTACAGTCAGTAGGTTGCCAAATGTTTAACTGTATCATTGACTGATGATGATCGTTGCCATATAGTTTATACTCAAATAGTAGTTTACCAGATTGTTTATCATGGTACAGTACTTCATATGCGAAACCCTTGTCATCAACTATAACTTCAGTGACATAGACCAGATGACTTTTTGTTTTTTGAAACTTCACAGCAATGAAGTTTGAACCATATAAAGCTTTACTACTAACATACTTTTGTAAATAACAACACGTAAGGTCTAATAGAGCTCTACAGGATATTTATACGTCTTGTATTTTCTAGATTTTGGTTTTGTTTCATCACTCTATTGTTGAAAAATTATGGTAAATTATCCAACATTTTATTTATTGCATTTTTATATCAAGTGCTGGCTTTAAATGCTGCTACAAAGAAAGCGATGTTCGATTTTGCCAAAAAACATCTTCAGTGTAAAAATATTGTCAAAAATGCATTAGACAGCTCTACTTTCAGTTTCAAAAGCTGCATTTTGGTCAATATTTTTTACTCTGAAGCTCATTTTTTTGCAAAATATGAGAGGAAGCACATTTAACCCTTATATGCGAAGTTAAATAGGGCTCCTTTATCTTTATCCTCAAGACTGTAAGTTGTTTTGTTGTTGTTGTTTTTTTTTTGGGGGGGGGGGGGTAGGGCGGGGGGAGTGCATTATACATCCCTACTCCTGAGACTATCCTAGTTCTTTTCCTTACCCAGTGTATAGCACTGATACATGGGGGCACGGTTTAACATCTCATTCGAAAAACAATTAGTTGTATAAGAGGTTGATGGGACACCCTTATAAAGAATAATTTATATACCTAGTACTCCCGGCCTTTAGATCTGCAGTCCTGCGCGTTGCCACTAGTTGCCGGGTCATCCACAAAATGGAATTGCGCTGACAATTGATTTGTGCCTGAATTTCATGGAAATTACTGAATGTCATTGCGATTTGAAATTTTGATGCGATTCCGTAATATTTAACTAGGAGTTGACACCATACATGTAGATTATAAACCAATTTACAGCAAAGGTCGATGTATAAGTTGTAGGCATGTACGAAGTTTCACCCGTTTTGCACGTGCAGAAGGCAACGTTTATGAAATTTTGAAGTTTGCTTTAGAATTGCATGAAATAAGCCCATACGTATTGATATAATCATGTTGTATATATGTTAATAAATAAATACACAATTATCACGTCCGTATGAGCAGCTTAATAATGGTGGCAACTATCGTTTGGTGCCGAGTATTTTAACAGAGCGCACAACCTATTTAACAAGTCTGTAAACATCGACGGTTATGTCAAGAATAGTGAGCAAAGTAAGATTTCATTTCGTTATAATATAAGATTGATGTAGGCACACATGGAAAGTAAAAGTACCTTTGGAAAAAGTCAGTTGTGTAATGCATTTAAAGGTACTGGCCTCCAGAAGGAAAATGTGAAAATTTAGAAAATTGTCACAGCACTTAAACTAAGTTATATCAATGCATAAATTTTTTTAAACTAAAACGTTGTTTCATTGATATTTTGTAAATTACTGCATTATTAAACTTTTAACTTCAAAAAGGTTCAAGCCTTTTTCACAGAATATACTTTAGGTGTCTCGGCGATGATAAAACGCGGTATACGGTCCCTGAACCCTCCGATATTATGGAAACACGAGTTGTTTGTAAAACAGTTATGCCCCCTCTAAGTTAACATAACTAAATGGGCTAATTTTAGATAATCAAGGGCCATAACTCCTCAATTCATGTGACGATTTGGCTGATAATCAAACTTGATATAGATATTATTATTACAAACATGTTCATGAAGTGTGCTGAAGATTGGACGAAAACTGTTGCACTTCGAGAGCTGAAAGGCTAATTTGAGATAATTCAAGGGCCGTAACTCCACAATTCCTGGGGCGATTGGCTGATTATCGAACTTGACCTAGATATTATTATTACAAGCATTTTCATAATGTTTTGTGAAAATTGGATAAAATTGTTGGGCTTAGAGAGCGGAAACGTCTAAAAAGGCTAATTTTAGGTAATTCAAGGGCCGTCACTCCACAATGTATCGGGGTGATTAGGCTGATTATCGAACTTCGTGCTCAGTCGAGCTAACATGAAAGAAAAAGAATACCATTTAAGTCGTTTTCATTTTAGTTCGGGATAGAAATCTTAATTCGACAACGTCGACCTGATATAATTATTTTTGTAATTGCATTATAAATATCAGAGAGTTAACAATTAGACTGTGTAATTTATACGAGCTCCGCAATTGGTAAGTAATTTCTAAGTCGATATTGACAACGAAAGTTTGGTCCAGCGGTAACGCACTTGCCTGCTGAATTCAAATATGTTAAGCCCTCAGTTCGCTTCCAGTTTTGGTTAAATGTGATTTTGCTTATAAAGGTTTTTTTTTATATTGATTTTCGGTATTCCTGGCAAGATATAGAGGATATTTGTCTAATGCAGTGTAAGATCGTATTTTATTTCATGAGTGGTCATAGAAACAATATTTTTAAGAGTGGCGCAATATCTAGTTTGTATGACCACGAATGAAATAAAATACGATCTTACACTGTACTAAACAAATTTTATTTTTATTTCATGCTTTTGAACGATAAATTAAAAAAAATGCGTGAGATATGCTGAAGCGTCACAAGTTTTGTGTAAATATGACGTCATTATGATTCCAAAATTGTCGATCACTGTTGTGTTAGGTAAATAGTTAATATTTGTTTTAAATTTTATTGTTTTTCTGTTGTTGAAAAAGGCTGATGTGTACACTGACGATTATGGTATTCGCATACTTTAAAAAAATAAACATAAAAACAAAGTTAAAAGTAGTTCCATATAACCCAGAGTGAAATTTTTATCAAACGTTATTATTTCACTTGACCTAGAGTGAAATGATCGGTTTATCATTCACTGGTATTCTCCACTCATTCACCGCATAGCATGAAATAATAAGATTGTCTCCGATATATACAGCACAACCAATGCGGCGGCCACCCTCTGACACCCAGCTTTAAGTCCAAAAGGACGCCCGGAAACTCCCTCGTAAAGTGTTTCCTTTTAAAGCCACCACCATACCTGTTAAAAGTTACACATACACAAGTCAGTTGATTATATTGTAGGACTTTTAGTCTTGCAAGACAAAAAAAACACCGGGTTACTGGTTTCGGCAGTCTGTGTTTTTGATGGACAAGAACTTTCTTACATGTTACGTTACTTTTTCTAAGCTGGTTTTTTTAAAAGGGTTTAAAGTGGCCTTTGCGGTATGGTTATTGTTATCTAACACTCCTGGTTAATGGTAAATTTTAATGTTGAAAATGCGAAGTTTTACATGAAATACATAATAGTAGATTAAATTAGTATTATGTAGCCTTATAATCCTTTCAAGTTCAAATATTATCAGACAAACTACCAAACTATCTTGCTGTCCCATGCCTTGTAAAGGAATACACATCTTTCCGATTACACAATAAATGACCAGTAAAATAAATTTGTTTATGTTTGTTCAAAGTACTCGTATTGGTGTAAACGCATCACCTGTAAATATCTGATGCAAAGAGGTGTTAAATACACCAAAACACCCAAAGATTGTAAACTGTTTTTCAGTACGTTTTTTTTCCAGACAAAACTAAAACTAGTGAAAACCTGGCTATAACAATTTCCAAACTTGTGCTTGTTTTTAACAACACCACACATGTATCCTTAACTGCTACCACCATATTCATAAGTCTTGCATGTATAACTTATGCCAAATAAAGTTTGACCTGCCTTTAATATACTTATTACTAAGCTTGGTCCTTAACATAAAAACATTCATAACAAGAGCTTTGTCACAGACACTGCACCAGTCCCCTATTGGTTTAATGGCAAGAAAACCCAATAAATCAATAAAACATTTGCAACGCAAACTTTTGACAAATAAAAGCACATAAACTTTATAAATGTGTATGAAATAAAAATAGAAAGAATGAAACAGTAATACTGTAATAAATTAAAACTGTTCCTCAGTACGTTTTTATCAGACAAAACTAACCACCATCCATGTAAACATTCATAATTATATGGTTTAAACGGTTTATACAGTTATAAATTTTGATCAATAAAACAGTTGCACTGCAAACATTTGACAATTAAAAGCACATAAACTTTATATATTTGTTTGAAATAAAAATAGCAACATTGATACATGTAGTGACAGATGAGGAAACATGAGCTGTCCACTGACAACTGTTAGTGCTGAATAATATAATGTAGGCCTTGACATTGTAAGCAAATTCTAAGTCAAATTTATTTATTGAATTTTTTGTGCCAAAGTTGATGTTCCATAGATAAGACTGGTTACTAGCATTATGATTGAAAATGTCTTTACTACTGGCAAGGTATTATGAACAATTAAGTTGTGTGTTTTTGCATAACAGTTACCGAAGATGCAACCCTTTTTATGGACTTGCCTATACAAACCAACATAGGAATAAGAACAAAGGCTTAACAAAAACTGAATTAGCAAAACTTAAAATACATGTTAACTTCTTGAACATAAGTGTCAAAATTATAATAATAATGAAAACTACATTGCAAAATCTGGTACGAAGTCAGAAACTGTACAGTCTGGAGTCTTTGTAAAAGCAATTTCACCTCTACAGGATCTTCAAAAGGCTTTCAAGTACATCTTATTTGTTTTGAAATCCGGTGATACAAGTTACGTAAATGAAATCTGAAGTAACCTTACTAATTAAGAATACAAATATAGTAGCTTTGATACAAATTGCAATATTTGCGCATATGATGAAAAACGGGCAATATAAGATATTGATAAGTAATACACAGTTATTTTAGCCAAGCATTTTTTGGAGAATCATATTAAGAGTCAGTTATTTGTTGTTGGTTTCAATTCAACCATATCCCCTGAACCACAATACATGCTTTACATAATCCTTCCAACAGAAGATATTCTACTTCTGCAGAAAGCACATGTTGCACTTGTTCCGTCCAGCTGTGTTGCGCACACCATGCAATACTGGTGACCACAGGGCATCAGGAAAGCATTACGGTCCCTGTCAATGCATATCGTGCACTTTGTGCTCATCGACTGCTTGTTGAATACCACCTGAAATACGAAGAAAGAAGCCTTAGGACATAATTTCTGACTGATATGGATTACCATATTATTGTGAATTTCATTTCCTGGCAGTATTAATAATATGTACATATAGTTTAAAGTTTATAATGCTACTCAAAGTAACATTTAAATGACCAATTTTCCGCAGTATTGCAAGCAATACATAAAACCCCTACTGTTTGACAGCCACTAAGGTACATTATACAAGGTATGAGTGATAAGACATCCATGACAGATGTAAACAGAGATACATTTGGATGACTTTTGTGTCTCGAAAATGAATTTTATGTATGAAAGTTGTCAGCATTTCGTTTAAGAAAAAAAACAAACATTCTTACAAAACTCATCCACAATTTTTGACCATGGATACTGTTTAACTACACATAGTTGGAAACTACTAACAGTTGGTGTTCCAGTACTCATGAAAGAGCCATCAGCTGCTGAAGAACTGTTCCCACTGGGTGTCATATTCTGAAATTAATGTGAGCGTTTTCATACACAATATCACACTATCAACAAGAAATGTATACATGCTACAAAACCAGGTGTTCATTGTTTCCAAATTAATTTTATCAATACACAGGTCTTAAATATTCTAGACAATAACATGATCTGTCACTAACTGGTCAAAATATGCCATAACTTTGAAACAGCTTCATGTCAAATTTTAGCCTTTGAACTTTACTTCATTTTGAGACTGTCAGTCCATTTTCTTTACAGACATCTCCCTTTCTAAGCTGTATGCCCAAATCTGTTTACACACTTTCTGAGTTGAAAAGATATCATTAATACCCAACATTTCCCATCTATTCCAAATCAGTGGCAACAGCAACTAATACTTTTTTCAGCCAGAAATTAATGCCGTATTTACAACAATGCAATGGATCAGGCCGGTTTCGCTATAGTGTCATGACATGCCTCAAAATGAAAGTAAATGTAGAAATTAGCACTCACTTTCAGATTTAAAGGGACTATGTTAACGAAATATTAGCTTCCTATTGCACTATAAATTGCATATTTTGATAGAAATGCGCTTACCAAGACATGTGGATGAAATAAATAACAAGAGGGCCATGATGGCCCAAAGGGCTCACCTGAGAACTGGTACAGGTGAAGAACATACTGTTGTGACAGGTTTGAAAATTAAGGTATCTGAACAATACACAGTGGGGGTAGGATCAATTTTGAATTAAAACATCATTAGTGCAATGGGCTAACTAAAGTATGAGTTCGGTAGTGGATGTGCGTTTTTTTGCTAATGGTTCTCAAATCATTTTTTTTTCGATATTCTTACCTGACCCTTTTTCATTAAGTCATTGACAATTCTGGAAAATGCACAAACAGTAGATTTTGATGTCTTTTTCGCAAACAGTTTTGGAAAACTAGTTGCAATGCAATAATTGCGATGGCTATGCTATAAGGTAAAGTTTTGCTTTTTCTTTGATAATTTTCTTTTCAATGATGATAAATGATGTCAATGCAGGCTCTGAAGACATCAAAGTTGCATGTACAAATAACTGCATGCGAGTCTTGCAACTGTTGGAAATCAAATTTTATCAGTCAATTTGTATGGTCAAACTGTGTAAGTTTGGTCAACATTGAATAAAAAATCGTGTGTGCAAGCCAATCAGTGATAACTTCTTGATGTTTTTTTCCAAACACAAGGGCAATAACTCTGATGTTTCTGGCCCGATCATGCTTATATTCTACTTCACCTGTAGTCTTACGTTCATAGGCAAACTGTACACAATTAGTGAAGAATGGATGAAAAAGTCTCTATCCTGAATAATGTCCATTTTTGCATTTTTTTTTCACAAAGGGCAATAACTCTAGTGCTTCTAGTCCAATCTTGCTTATATTCGACTTCACCTTTAATCTTATGGTCATAGACCAACTGTGCAAGATTGGTAAAGATTGGATGAAAAATGAAGTCTCTATACTGAATAATGTCCATTTTTCATATATTATTTTCACAAACCATAACTCTGGTGTTTCTGGCCCGATCATGCTTATATTCTACTTCACCTGTAGTCGTACGTTCATAGACAAACTGTACACTATTAGTGAAGATTGGATGAAAAAGCTCTATCCTGAATAATGTCCATTTTTGCATATTTTTTTCACAAACAAAGGGCAATAACTCTAGTGCTTCTAGTCCAATCTTGCTTATATTTGACTTCACCTTTAATCTTATGGTCATAGACAAACTATGCAAGATTGGTAAAGATTGGATGAAAAATGAAGTCTCTATCCTGAATAATTTCCATGTTTTCATATATTATTTTCACAAAGGGCAATAACTCTCGTGTTTCTGGTCCGATCTTGTTTATATTCGACTTCAAATGTAATCTCATGGTAATAGACAAACTGTGCAAGATTGGTGAAGATTGGATGAAAAATGTCTCTCTCTATCCTGAATAATGTCCATTTTTGTATATTTTTTTATAAAAAAAGGGGCAATAACTCTGGTGTTACTGGTGTGATCTGACCCAATAACAATCCCATCCGAGATTTTATGGTCTTACACAAACTGTGCAAGTTAGGTCAAGATTGAATAAAAAATGTAGTCTTTATCGCGATAACGGTCAAAATTGTTGACGGCACCTTGAGGACGCACGACGGACGCCGGAGAGGTCTCCTATACCAATAGCTCACCGAGCACTTTGTGCTCAGGTGAGCTAAAAATAATATAATACACAATAAGCTATTTGATAAAAGTAAATTAGCAAAAGTGTGAAAAAAAATAAAACCCCGAGCTGGAATCGAACTTACGACTTAGGAGCCATACGATGAAATGACAGTAGACAGCGCTTTAACCAACTGCGCTATCATGCTTGGTAAGGAATCGTGTTTAAACTATGGTAAACAAAATGCTCACACTTCTGACATCAAAATGTAAACAGAAAAATGGCCAAACAAACAAACAAACAAAAATATTATAAATTGATTTTTATCTCATAATGCGTACACTCCTTTTCCATTATATAAACCATGTTTTAACTGTTATTCTATGCCAGTATTAATATCTAGTTTTTAATTTTATCCCGATTTTTCAAAGAAATGCCCCCCGTGAGGCCCTTTTCAATGGCATAGTCCCTTTAAGAATTTGTGTGTGTGTGTTTTCATGATAAAATGGAAGCATAAACAGTTCATTTAACTTTTTCAATAAAGGAGGGAAGATAGCTTGCAAGCACAATTCAGATTTTTTACTAACAGTGGGTGTGGTATGGTCAATGACATGTGGAACGAAGTATCAACATTTTCATTAATTTAAAATCATTAAAAGACAGGAACATAAATTTAAATATTTTGTTTAGTTTCAAAGTGTTTTAGATGGATAAAAAAGCAAATTTAAGATTAATATAAGGTCATACTGTGCAAGCGGAGGTGATATTTATAGCCCCATAGCGATTGTAATCAAGATAAAAAGCTGTGTTTTTTTTTCACTCAAAATCGATATAAAGTACATTGAAAATCATGCATATTGTAAACATTTTTATCAATATTATTTGTACAGTTCGATTTTAACATTCATAGCTTAGGCATGAGCGCTTCAAAATGGGCCTGATCCGTGTCCGTGTAACAGAAAATACTGACCTGAAGTGTAATATAGTCTGCTTGTAAGGCTGACATCAACTGCTAATAACAGAAATTAAGACATCTACTTAATCCTTTATGACATATTCAAATGTATTTGTATACTGTAACATTCTTTGAAAACAAATACTGCTTAAACTAAAAGAAATCAGCTATACAACATATAATTATGTAAAGTTTTCACCACATTTTCAGCCTTAATGCTGTTCGTTATTTTATATTCAACAACCTTCATTCAGATGCGAACACAACTTTGGAAAATTTGAAATGTGTCCTTTTGCCCACAAAAATGACAGTAATTTTTGTCAAACAAGGACATGTTCAAAGTACTGTTTGACCTAATCTTTCAATATAGACACACATCATTTCAAGAGCTGTCTGCGGACAGTGCGCTCTACTTCTCTAAGTGCTGAATACTGATAACAAGTGAGCACAGTGGTGGTCCATGCAAGGTACATACTGAACAAATATCTAAGACATAACTCAATAAACAAAGACTATATGAAAAAAATAACAAAGTTCTTTTTTAGCTTCAGTAGCCTAGACTCCAGTGTCCTTAAACACTGATTAAGGGTCAAGGTATATGCATGGTACCTACAGAACAAGTATCTTAGACATCGGTCAATAAACAAAGGTTTTATTGGAAAATAAACACAATTCTGTTCTAGCCTCAGCAACCTTGACCTCGATCCAAATGACCTCCAACCCCATCAACGGCTCTATGGTGGAAAGTGTAAAATTATATTTTTAGCCTCAGTGACCTTGACCCAAATACATTCAACCTATTTCAAAGTTTAGGGGTCCATGCAAGGTACCTACCAACCAAATATTTTTAAAAAATGGCTTATAATGAAGGCCCTATGATAAACTATGTTTTCCTATTTAAATAGTAAAAATACCAAAAAGCCATTATTCTTAAATAAAAATGATGAATAAGCTTGATTTTCAGGGAGGAACAACAAGGGCATCAATATATCAATCTGTTGAGTTTGGTCAAAATCCTTCAAGTTGTTTCTCAGGAGATGTGATAGTGAGATTTTTGCACTATATATTCTATATCGCCAAATATTTCAAAGAGCCATAACTCAGGAAAGAAATGCCCGACAAGAATGAATTTCAGAGACGACCAACCACGGCACAAGTATATCAATCCGGTGCAGTTTGGTCAAAATCCCTAAGGTAGTTTCTCGGGAGATGCAATATTTTTATATCATATGAATTTTATTATTTTCTCATCATTCTCTGAAAACTGTTAATCTCTAAAAACTAACATAACCAAAGTAATACTTACATCATTTGATATTTGAAGAGCACTTGGACCAGATGGGGTTGCAGTTGACTGACTGTCAGCCTATTTCAGAAGAATTTTTCATTCCATTTAAATGTAAACATGTATTGTACATGTATTGAGACGGGCCAAGCAATGTTCATCCTAAAGGTCATACAAAGATTGTACTGTATTGTAAAACTGGCCTCACAAATCTGACTAAAAAATGCTCTAGTTTGTGACAAAAAGGTGTCCAATTATTCCTTATAAGTTATAATCCTTTTATTGATTTGTGACAAAATAATTTAATGTTGCCACGTTGCTATGGCGTCACATCGACACATTCCCTGACGTTGACTGCTTTTAGGATAAGATTAGCTTGGCGTCACAATTATTATCAACAAGGCACACTTCAATCAACTTGATATGTTCTATTTGTGTTTTTATGCTGGTACAGTCAGTATCAAGAGATTGAACTTGATTGAACTAGAAATGTGTCCATGAACATAGATGCCGCCGCTTACTATTCTGTAAACTCACAATGTATGAATGTCTGCAAATATACACAAGTAGATGCATGAAAACCTCATATTCAACTAGGATTTCATTAAGACAAAGTAACAAATATTCAAAATTGATCTAGATATCATCAAGATGCATCATATGTGCATGTGACATTATTATTAAAGCAACAAGAGCTGTCATTGAAAATCGGACATATGTCACCAAAGCAAGGCATAGTACTCAAGCATGTCATAGATAAAAAAAAAACGGACACAACAAATAATGCACTATCCGTGCTTCCCTCATTTGACCTCTAAGTGTGACTTTGACCTTTAACCTACAGACCTTGGTCTTGTGCGCATCACATCATCTTCATGAGCTTAACATTTGTGCCATGTTATTTGAAATGTTATAATTATAGAGCAGACAAAACCACCAATACACTATATTGCTTTATGATATACAGCCTCTAAGTGTGACTTTGACTTTGAGCTACAGACCTGGGTCAACCGTGTGACACATCTTTAACATTTGTGTCAAGTTATTTGAAAATCCATCAAATGACACGACCATCAATACACCATATGGGTTTACGATCTCTAAGTATGACCTTGACCTTTGAGCTACGGACCTGGTTCTTGCGTGTGACTAATATACTTCAGTTGTGCCAAATCAATTGAAAATCCATCAAGGAATGACAAAGTTATTGGGTGGACACAAAAATAGACGCACAGACGGTTTGATTTCTATATGGCGCCGAAGTTCCTTTGGTGGCTTAAAAATGTGGCCTATTAGCTGTTCACACGCTTTCACCAAGAGTTGTCTTACTGGTCTACTTTTGACCTACATCACATCAAGACACACCATCTGTGCAAGCGACATCAATATTGAAGGAAAATAGAAATGTGTCCATAGGATAAGGATACCCCATCTTTAACCTTGTCTTCAAATGACGAGAACTTTTTAAACAAAAATTACCTTCTCTTGTGACCTTGACCTTGGACCTACAGTCCTGGATCTTTAGCATGAGACATCGTCAAATAATGTTGAATACTTGTGCCAAGTTATTTCAAAATCCATCAAGGAATAACTAAGTTAAAATAGACCCTGTATTTGGCCTTGGAGCTACGAACCAGAATTGTGAGCGCCACACTTCGTCTCATGATGGTAAATATTTCTGCAAAGTAATTTCAAACTCCATCAAGGAATGAATAAGTTAATGGTACAGGCGCAAAAAGTAGACCCCATTTGACCTCTAAGTGTGACCTTGACCTTGAAGTTATGAGCCTGTGTCTTGCACGCGACACATTTTCTCATGACAGTGAGAATTTCTGCCAAGTAATTTCAAAATCAATGAAGGAATGACAAAGTTATGGACAGGACACAACAATGGGATCCTTTTGAACAAGCCCAACCTTACAAAATTGTTTGCTTGCTATTGCCTAACCAAGGTTGCTGGTCATGGGTAGGTAGGCAGGAATTTTTTTTTGGGGGGGGGGGAATGCAAATTTATGAATGATCCATTTAGCGTACAAATATAGCGTATAACACAGACATTGCTTTTGATAATATAATCAAGTGTCTGTTGATATAACGAGAGCTTGCTAGCAATCATCTTTAATTAGACAATGACAAAGAGCCCGTTGTTTTCACAAGTTTGATAAAACATGATTATAATTGCATTTTGATATGACTTATTATAAGCAAGGGTCTAGCTGATACAGTTAATTTATCAACCCAATGGAAAATGACCAAAATGAAAGAAGAGAAAGCTTTTATTTAACCCAAAGAAATAATAGAATATTCAGAATTAAAAAAAAACTGGTTTGATTTACCAAAGAAAACCTTTTTTAGGGAAGTTAGGCAATGGCAAACAAAGTTAATTTTAATTTTAGCCCAAGTATGACCTTGAAGCTACAGACCGGGGTCTTGTGCGCGACACATCATCTTATGATGGTGAACATTTCTGCCAACTAATTTCAAAATCAACTTAAGAATGGCAAAGTTATGGACCAGACACAATTTTATTTGCACGCACGTGAGCCCGCACGCACACAAACACTGGGTAAACTCTATATGCCTATCCACCATTTTCATGGCATGGGCATTAAAAGTTGCCTCTAGCCTGTTCACAAGCTTTTACTAAGATTTGACTTAGTGATCTACATTTTGACCCACAATGACCCGAGATTCAAATGTGATCATGAAGACATACATCTTTCTCACATATTCCCAACAGATTGAGACAGTAAAATGTCAAGGTTTTTTTGTATATGGTCCCTTATAGTAGGCTAAACCGGTACCCTAACACTGCAAATGGTAATATGTCTGTGTAATGTACTTACTTTGTGACTTCTAATGATACGACTGGCAACTTGAAATCACTGTCACTGTCACTTTCAAAAATTAAAGTCTGAAATAAGCAATAATAATTATAAATATGAGAAACTCAGGTCTAGCTTTACTAAATGACAAAAGGTTCAAGCTGCTGTCTCATAAATTGTTATCAGCTGATTGCAATCATTCTAAAGACTTGCTTAAAACTTTACTAACCCCCCCCCCCCCCTAATTAATTCAAATTAATAGTTTTGGCAAAAGTATCATAATTCATTTACTTGATTTGGAACAACTTAAATATGTAAAAAAAATTATGACTTTTTGTTTCTTCGAAGCAATGGCCTTGACCTTTAACCTTTTGAACTGAAACTGCTTCAGTCATTCACTTTTATGTGTCACTAAATAACTATGCAAATTACTAGTCCTGTAGAACCTCGTTTTCTTAATTTATAAGAGTTTTTAGATATATATTGACTCTTTATAATATTGTATTTTGTCTAGACTTATGGAGGGAACTGCATTTTTGCGGTGGAACAGTCGGACAGCAGGTTTAATCTTGTTACTTTCTCACTTCGAGAATAGATGTCTTCCATGTTGAAAGTATCTATAGGTAGAACAATGCCCCTGTGATCTGATAGCTGGAATACCATATGTTTCTGTTTGCCCATTCGGCTTTTACTATTAGGAAAGAAGATACTAATGAGTAATTCTAAGATATCCTCGTATGTGGAGCTCTTCAACACTTCGTTTGACTTCAGACCCCCTCCTCTTTGACTTCGGACAGAGATATAACGCTTTTCGTGTCTGTTATAATGCATCCATCCAACTTTTATGCGTTCTTTTTTCTGAAATGTAAATGCCACCAGATTTGTTTTGCACCACAAGTACAATTTGAACTAGAGGATTAACATGTGGAACATGTGTGCCAAATTATTTGAAAATCGGGCTAGAAGTTTATGAGAAGAATTTTAAGTTTTGCAAATAGTTATATAGAGAAAACTAGCCTGACCACCCTACGTACCATATTTTGTGACGGATCCAAAATAATTTGAACATACTTTGTGAAGGTTGACCCAAGGAGTATTTCTAATTGTGCCAGTAGTTTTCTACAAATAAATGTTTAAGTTCTTGCCATGGAAACTAGAGTTCAGCATGGAATGGAATTTTGTTAACACTTTTGGTAGAGCTTCACCCAAGGAACATTCCTGTTAATGAAGAACATATGGCCAAGGTTAAGTTTGTAAAAGAGACAGACTAAAATCAACATGACATGCCCACACCGGGATCAAATGCAACAAGAGCAGTCTCAGGAGATCGCCCTCTACTATTCAAACCGCTTTGTAAGAGTAATGTGCCATTGTCAGTACAAAAAGGGGCATAATTCTGCTAAAATACTGGTTACATTTATGTGCCTTGGCCAGTGACCTTATATAATGACCCTGAAGACATGTTTTTCTTTATTACTAGTAAATGAATATCTGAAGTACATATAGAAAATATGAAGTTGTTGCACACAAACTTTAACCTGAATTTTCTAAGTACAAAAAGGGGCATAATTCTGCTAAATTGCCAGTCAGAGTTATGGCCCTTGGTCAGTGACCTTAACCCAAAGACATGTGTAATGTTGCAATTGAATATCTGTAATAGTTACAGAGATATGTACTTGCACGCAAACCTTAACCTGACTTGTCTAAGTACAAACATGGGCTTAATTCTGCTAAAATGCGGGTCACAGTTATGGACCTTGGCCAGTGACCTTGTATAATGACCATGAAGACTTGTGTAAAGTTTTTATTGAATATCTGTAGTAGATGTAGAGATATGGAGTTGTTGCACGCAAACTTTAACTTAAGTACAATAAGGCATAATTCTGCTAAATTGCAGGTCAGAGTCATGGGCCTTGTTCCGAGACCCCACATAATGACCCTGAAGAAATATGTGAAGTTTCAATAGAATATCTGTAGTAGCTAAAGAGATATTTACTTGTTGCACGCACACGTTAATCAGAGCATTAAGCTGTCGCCAACGAACATGTGATAAGTATTGCTCAAACTGTCGGTGAATAGTCGAGCTAAACAGGGAAATAAAGCTGCTTAATTGCATGTGAGAGTGATGGGCCTTGGTCAGTGACCTCATATAATGACCCTTAATACATGTGTGAAGTTTCAATTGAATATCTGTAGTAGTAAAAGAGATATGTACTTGTTGCACGCAAACATTGCGCCGACGCCGACGAATGGGTGAGTAGTATAGCTCAAACTATTTGGTAAATAGTCTAGCCTGTAGGGGCATTATTCTGCTAAATTGCATGTCAGAGTTATGTGCCTTGGTCAGTGACTTCACATAAGGACCCCGAAGACATGTGTGAAGTTTCAATTGAATATCTGCAGTAGTTAAAGAGATATGTACTTGTTGCACGCAATCCTTAACCTGAGCATTATGCCGACGCCGATGAACGGGTGAGTAGTATAGCTCAAACTATTTGGTGAATAGTCGAGCTAAAAATTATTTTCAATTTGCAACTGCTTACCATTTTTGTATCAGTGGATCCAATCCCTCTTTTTCGTTTTAAGGATTCCATTGCATTTAGGAAGTTTAAGGTCTGAGGTGCTGATTCTGAAATACACCAAATATGATAGCTACTTTATGTTAACAAAGCAATTATTACAAAGTGTTATAATAGACACCATAAATGTACATTTGTACCATTAAACATTAACATCAGCCAAATATCTAAGGTATCTGTCAATACATGAAGTGGTAATTTAGCGTTAAATTCCCAGCCAATCCAATTGTCGAGCAGATTATTTACCACACAAGTCAATAGGGTAACTCGCCCGTGAGTCGAATTTGCCCCAGAGTCGAACATTTTGTTCTTTGTATTGTGTAAAGATAGTTGGACATGTTGTAAGACAGTTTAACGAAGAATCCATCCTTTTTACTCAAAGCTAAAAACATAAGTCGAAATATAATGTCATCAAAATTTTTCTCACGATGACATAATACATGTAGCACTATTTATAACTCCGCAAGATGGGAAATTCAGAATTTTCAAATACGATGCAACTTGATACCATCGACATTTTGGTCAGATACGTTTGCAGCATCCACTATAAGGACTAAATATTGAAAACATTAACTTAATCTAAAATTATAAATGGCAGTTTTCAGCGTTTTGTTCTATTTTCATAGATTTCTCAATTAAATCTGCGTAACAAGTCAATGAGACCTTGAGACGCAGTTCGCCCTTATGATGAACAGGTCTTTAACTCCTGTTATATGTATAATACATGGGAATTAACAACATATCTATGTCATTTAACATGATTCGATCTAAAAAGAATCGCCTAGTTCACAAACAATGAGCAGCACAAAATGTTTTTGTCTTCTATTTACAAATTTTTTCTGTGTCACGATAAGTGCTTAATATGGTAATGTTGTTGCGATGTTCGAATTGACGCTAGAAGTGCCCGTGTAATTCATCGTCTTTTTAAACACTTGTTTCTGTCAGCATTTGGACAAAGTTATTTTTTAAGTTCTACAAAGGACACTAGATGTGATTGTTTGAATTTTATTGTGTCTAGGCAATGGATAATCTGATCAATGCTATGGCAACTTGTGTTTGTCATAAGGGTGAATGTGTTTGACTCATGGGCGAATTCAGTGTGTATTGGTTAGTCAACTACATTCAAAGCAAACAAGCCGTGAACCAAACAGTTTGTCTAAAAACAGAGTCATTAGATATGGTGCGTATGGCCTGCACCAGCTGAGTACCGGCTTTGTACAATGAGCATTGAGTTGAAGAGGTTAATCGTTCACCTGTTCGACTTAAGGGCGAGTTACCCTACATCTGTATCTGTGAGTAGTTTTTGACTTAAGTAGAGAGAGTGTAGCATCTATCTTTTAAAATTGACAAAACATACAGTACACAGTCGGAAGAAATTCAAAAACAAGATTGTGTGTTTTATAAACACACATGCCCCCTGTTGGTGCTGGACAGCCTATTTCTGAGTCCAAATTAGGTCAAGGTCAAAGTGAGGTTGGGTGATATGGGTGGATTGGGAACGGTCATAAGTAACAACTGTGTGAATATCCAAGTTTTGTAGTAAGCGGTGTTGGTGCTAAACGAAACTGTAAAATTTAGTTAACCAAGAAACAGCCCATTTGAATTATTTTAAATGCAAATTAGGTAAAGGTGAGTTTGGGTGATATGGGTGGATAGGGAATAGTCATAAGCAACAACTGTGTAAGTATCCAAGTGTTGTACTTGTAGTAAACCGCAAGCGGTGTTGGTGCTAGACGAAACGGTAAAATCTACTTAACCTTGTCACGGACGGACGAAGGACGGACAATCCCTATATGCCTCCCATATCAAGATGCAGGTGGCTTAAAAAACCTAGGTTTTATATTACCATAATATTAAGTATTACAGAACATCAAGCATAAAGGAATATGACATCAATTAGGTATTGCTTACAGGAAACTACAAACTATACCTGGCAAGTTCATTGTCTCCCCAGACTTGATGAAATAAAGGTCATCCACTTTAGTTAGGAGTTCAAGAGCATCTTGGTCATCTACTTCACAGTTATCACTGGTGTGCAAAGTTATTGCTGTGTCTGTACTCAGGGAAAAGTTTTGTCCAACTGTAATACGGCAAGAAATATCAAAATAAGTAAAATGTTTCTCTAAAATTATCTCCACACAGTTTCAAACTTGGGGAAATACATATAATCAACAAATATATTGATCAATATCACAGTAACATTGTCACAAATTTTGTGAATTATATTGGACCGAAAATGTGGCCTCTACACTGTAATATATGTGCCAGATTTAACCATATTCTTACATGAAGAACACAACACCATTTAAGGTTTCAGCCATATTTTAATAACTACCCACGATAACTCTTCATCTATCAACACGTGGTATTTCAGTAAGGTCGTACAAGTTGTCTCCCTTAGATCATTATCAAATTTACATATAAACTCAATACACTACATTCCTCCTTACCTCAGATAGAACAATCTTAAACATTTGTTCAAACAAATGAATTTCCTATTGGAACATAAATTAACAGTTTATGGCCTTTTTAACCTAATATATTAACTCCAATATTAAACAACCATTAAGGTAAATAACTAAACTTGTTGCTTGACAAGCAATTATACAGTTTTCCATTAAAAAACTTAAGGCTTATTTATTTTTATAGTTGAACCTAAGAGTCACATACTAACATATAATCCTTAATTAACATGTACTAGATGGTAGTTACATACATGCAGCCATTAGACGTAGTATAACAATTCCTAGATCAACTTATTCTAGTTAAAATCTAAATATGATTATTCGTCTGAATATTAGTACATGTAAACCAGTTTACAAACAATACAGTTAGATAATAGAATGATATTTATCTAAAAACAGTAATTGTTCTCAAATGTAAAATAATTCAAACTCTGGTGAAGACTTAATATGAGAAATTCAACATAATATAGCAAATTCATATATAGACATACACATTTAACTTAGGTTAGCAAAACAGTATTTTTCAATTGTGCATGTACAACAGAAATTATTGTCTGAATACTATTGAACAATTATTGAACATGTTTCACAAACATAAACTAATTTCACATGAAAAAGTCTTCAAACTTGGTCGGAATCTTGATTTGCCTCTTCGGTCTTGATTGGATTCCCCAATTAGGACTTGGTACCCCGGTGCCCCCAGCCAGATTTTCTGGACCGACTTCCTCCTCTGTATCGTCAAGATCTACCACAGTTCCGGAATCATCAGGAACCACCAGTTGTTGCACCACGCCATTACTCGGCTTGCTACTAACACATCCTGATTCATCAGCCGACTTCTGAATAGCTTGCTTCAACCTATCTGAACTTCTAGGCTCAAATTTCTTCAATTCACTCACATTTCTCTTATACTGAACACCATTTAAATCAACTGTAACCAATTTCCACTTTTACTAATCACACTAGCTGGCTTTTCATGAAAATTTGCACTTAATTTATTACTTTTAATTTTTCTAACTAAAACTTGATCACCTTGCACTAAATCACTTTTCACTGCATGCCTTTTCTGATCACTGAACTGCTTCCCCTTCTCCTTCATTTCAAGATCTCTATCCCAAACCTCACTATTATCCACATATTCAGTCATCATTGGTAACTTGGTTCGCAGTTTTCTACCAAACAGAAGCTCTGCTGGACTTACACCTGTCGTCGAATGTGGAGGTGCCCTGTACATAAAAAGATATGTCTGAAGTTCTTCCCGCCAACTCCGATTTTCTACTTGGGCAATTTTCAAGCACTTCAGAATGGATCGATTCTGTCGCTCCCCCACTTCTCCATTAGCTTGAGGCCACAATGGTGTTGTCCTTTGATGATGAACACCATTTTCTTGAAGATAGAGTTCAAATGTACTACTTATGAACTGAGGTCCATTATCTGATGCCAGAGATTCTGGTAAACCATGTATACAGAATATCTCCTTCAGACATGACACAATCTTCTCTGAAGTTGTGGATCTTAGGATTTTCACCTCCACCCATCTGGAATAGTAATCTACCAGCACAAACAAACTGTCTCCTAATGGTAGTGGTCCAAGTAGGTCAACTGCCACATGTTGCCACGGATATTCTGGTAGTAACGTCCTTACCATTGGTTCTGGTCGCATGGTCTGTCCAACCAACTGACATCCATAGCATTGTTTACAGAACTTTTCCACTTCTGTGTCCATTCCAGGCCACCATACTTTTGATCTCAATCTCTGCTTCATAATGACAATACATGGATGACCTTCATGCCCCAGTTCTAGGACTCTTGACCTTAAAGATTCAGGCACAACGATACGAGTCCCTCGTAAAACCACCTGCCCTATTGAACTTAATTCAATCTTCATGGGTCGCTAACTTTTGTTGACACTATCCCAATTTTGAGACATTAAGGCTTTCCTCACTTGCTGCAGTTCTTGATCCTTTGCAGATTCTCGTTCAATTTCCTTGATAGACATCGCTGTAGGCGTTGAATATTGAGCAACCCAACACAGGTAGTCTTTAACTTCATGTTCACCCTGATCAACTTTTCCTGTGACTAGCCTGGACAGGCAATCTGCAATATTGTTTGGTCCTGATATGTGTCTGACTGAATAAGTATACGGCTGTAATCTCAACACCCATCTTTCTATTCGAGCGCTCGGCTTGGACCGCGTTGCGAATATGAATTCCAGAGGCTTATGATCTGTTAACAATTCAAACTTCAATCCAAACAGGTACATGTGAAACCTTTTGCAAGCCCATACTAGAGCAAGTGCTTCCTTTTCCGTTTGAGAATACCTTTCTTCAACTCCATTCAAGCTTCTACTAGCATAGCAAATGACCTGTAATTCATTTCCTTCTCCTTGAACCAGGACTACCCCGAGTCCTACAGGACTGGCATCTGCAATTACTTTCGTGGCTTTCTTGGGGTCAAAATAACCCAGATTCTTTCCATTAGCTAGCAACTTTTTCAGCTTGTTGAATGACTCATCTTGTTCCTGTCCCCATTTAAAATGTACATTCTTCCGAGTCAGTTTTCTCAAGGGTTCTGAAACTGAAGCAACATTTGGTAAAAATCTTGCACTGAAGTTTACTAGTCGAAGAAAACTTCGTACCTCCGAAGCTGTATTTGGTTTCCTGGCTTCAAGAACAGCTTTGACCTTCTCTTCTGCTAGCCCTATTCCATGCTTAGACAGAATATGTCCCATAAAGTCAACTTCAGGCATTCGAAATACACACTTTTCATAGTTTAGTGTCAGGCCTTTATCTCTGAGAGTCTGTAGCAATCTGTGAAGTCGTTGGTCATGCTCTTCCGCACTTTTCCCATACACAATGAGATCGTCAAATATACTTTTGACACCTTCGCAACTTGCTAATGTCTGCTGTATGATACGGTTGTATATCTCTGGTGCACAATTCACGCCAAACATCAACCTCTTGTACCTATACATTCCTTGATGTGTCAGGAAAGTGGTTATTTCACGGGATTCAGGTTTTAGTTCTAGCTGATGATATGCCCATTTAATGTCTAATTTGAAAAACACTTGACTCCCATTCAACTCCTGCAGTATTTCATCAACAGTTGAATGTGATACCTTTCTCTGAGTACAGCCTTGTTTGCTTCTCTCATATCCATGCACAGTCTTATATCTGTGCTATTCGCTTTCGGAACAACTACGACTGGTGATAACCATTTACTAGGTCCATCCACGCTCTCAATAATGTCTAATTCACAAAGTTCATTCAACTTTTTCTCAAGTTTTCCACGCAGATTGTATGGAATTCTTCTAGCATGCTGAATTACTGGCTTCACAGCAGGATCAATGGATATTTCTAACTGAAAATTCTTCAACTTTCCAACTCCATCAAAACACTCTGGATACATGGTTCTGAATTCTTCACCATCAGAAATACTATGAACATTTCCACACTTTGGAATATTTATTTTCAACAAATCTAATTCAATACTGAGCTTCTTTCCAATAATCGCTGGACCCATTTCTTCAACAATGAAAAATTCACTAGACACTGTCTTCTTCCCAACACTGACATTTGCTGTGAAACTACCTGCAACAGTTAATGGCGTCGTAGAACCATAAGCAAATAATGTCTTCTTGGTTTGACTCGACTTGCACTTTATTTTCTTTGACTTCAAGTATTTCCACTTGTTGCGGTCAATAATATTGACACTCGCCCCAGAATCGATAATTACCTTCATCAGAACTCCTCCGACTTCAATCTCAAGCCTTGCAGCACGTTCACTTTGCACCGATAAAACATACTCATGTTCTGACTCTGAGTCACTGTCACTATTTGATTTACTCTCAACGTTAATAGTTCTAATATGTTTCTTCTGAGAATTCTGTTTAGGCTTCTTCGACTACAAACTTCTCAAAATGTCCGATTTACTTACACTTTCTACAATGTTTATTCAGTGCCGGACACATTGGATCCTGTTTCATATGCCCTGGCAGTCCACATGCATAACACTTGAAATCAGTCCTGTTATCCTTTTTGCGGCCACTTTGATTACGTTCAGATATACGAGACTTGTATTTCACAGACGTGTGTGTCATAAAGTTCACATCTCAACTATGGCCTTCCATAGTTCTGGTCTGACTATCTGAACTTTCCATTGCCTGTGCAATTTCCTGGATCTGTTGCAATGTAACCTCACCTTTTTCTAGCAATTTTCTCCTCAGTCTGCTAGAGCTACACTTTTCGATAACTTGATCCCTAATCATCTCGTCACTTTCAGTAAAATTGCAATAAATAGCTTTCTGTCTCAATCGTGTAATGAATTGTGAAACCGTCTCACCTTCCTGTTGTGACATAGAACGAAAAACTGATCGTTCAAACACAGTATTTACTTTCGGTTTGAAATAACCATTCAGCAAATCAACCGTGACATCATACACTGTCTTATTTTCGCCAGGAGCAGGCTCTTCAAACGTATAATATATGTCTTGTACACTTTCCCCTGCGCAATGCAACAAAAGCGCCTTCTTTTGCTCCGGTGCGGTAATACCCCTCCCAGTGGTGTACAATTGGAAAGACCTTAGCCATCGGTTCCAACGTGTTCCAACGCTTGAAACATCACCTACCAGGTCAAACTTCGATAATCCTGGAAGTTCCGAGTTTCCAATAGCTTGCGCCATCATCCTCGTCGCCAATTTGTAATATATGTGCCAGATTTAACCATATTCTTACATGAAGAACACAACACCATTTAAGGTTTCAGCCATATTTTAATTACTACCCACGATAACTCTTCATCTATCAACACGTGGTATTTCAGTAAGGTCGTACAAGTTGTCTCCCTTAGATCATTATCAAATTTACATATGAACTCAATACACTACATACACTAAAAGTGTTTGCAAGGTTTATTATTTGACCTAGATATCATCAAAACAGCCATTTTGTTTGAATGTTGATGGAAAATAAAATTTTAACAATATATGTGGAGGTTCACCCTTTCCCAAGGAAAATTTGTTAAAATTTTGTTCAAAACTTTTGGAAATTGTCGTAGGACAAAATTTCAAATCATTGAAAACCAGGAGGTTAACCGGTTACAATGTTAACATTCAGTTATTCTTTTTACACCAAAATAGCATAAATTTATTAGCCTTAGGGTACCAGTGTAGTGTTTTTAGAGGTGCTTCCTCCCCAATTTTCGAAGATGACAAACAAAATGTGTTTCAAATACACACAAGGATGTTCTATGTACTGAAATAACATGATGTATAAAGTTTAATTCCTACAATGCATAAATAAGGCATAAAATATACACTGTCTAAAATTTTAGAAAATCGGAGAGGAAACACCTTTAAAGTTGAGGCCTGCAGAAATGTTTCCATAATTGTATAATATACCTCTACTGGCAAAACTAATATGAAAGCCATATTAAATGTCTACTATAAGCATTACAAATCTATTTGTCTACAGTTGCGTGTCATCATCAGAAACAAGCGAACTTGTGTTCATATCGCGGTCATACGAGATTTTAATATTTGTGTGACTGGGTAAACCCGGTTTTACATGACTTGCAGCATATGTTGTATAGCCTAGATCAGTTTTCCCTGTCATGTGAATCCCAGCTCAACATTGTGGAAAAAAATGGAGATGTTGTGGTTGAAGCTGCATTTCTCCATTAATTCATGACCCAATATATCAAACAAGAGATTTAGAAGACAGAATAATATTTAAGAATAAACACATGTCAATGCAACGGATTAAGTTTTGCAGAAGTTACAAAGACCAATACTGTCAAAAATGTTCCTCGGGATAAAGCTGATGGAAACATTCAACCCAAATTTCCTTGACTGTACAGCAGTTTAGACGAGGGCAGATTTATCCTAAGTAATACTTTTTGACAGTGGTGGTGATTATTGTTTATGTCTATCGTGCTGCTATTGATTATTTTTGTGCAAATTACTTACGAGAGAAATAAAAACAAAACTATAAATATACCACTGACTTTTGGTAATTTGGGACCGGTTTTGTCTCTACTCAGTATGCAAACAAATGTGGGGCCGGATAATATAATACATACCTTTCTCAATCACCTCTTCATAACTTTGTCTTATCTCTATTCCAGACTTTGAATACCATCTTTCCCGGTACCATCTTTTCCTAAAATGCAATTTTACACTAGTCTAGACTAGATCTAATTTACAGCTTGTCTCTTCATAGAGTTCACAGTGTAAAGGTTTACAGCACAACTTTTCCGTACACCCTACGATGAGATGAATTTTACAACTTCTCGTGTATGGAGGCTATCTTGTGCCAAAAATGTACAAATGTTTTTTGTAGAAAAATTTTGTACAAATCGACAAATTACAAATGTAAAGCGGTTAAAAATTAACTAACATTTTGCAGTTTTCAAGATTACACGTGCAATTGTAGAAATACGATTTTATTTTAAGAAATATAATTCCGCTCTTTCGCTGTTAGTTACTCGCAACATGGTTTTGTGCAATTTCTAATGTTATGTTATGGAAAAGGAATCGGTAGAAAACCAAAATCCTATATAATATCCATTCTATTGAATAATTTCTCATAAAAAAGATCTAGCTTTACTTAATTCAATGTTTTGAATATGCGAAAAAGTTCATCTGACAAAGCGACAGTGGAACAACGCAAATGGAAAGTCGCCGTTTACATTTCTCGGTTTACAAAACTCGAAAGAAACAAGTATCGAATTTTGCATATGCCCATATATGGAAAATGTCAATAAGAATGTGGGAGGAGCCTATCGAACGCTCGTGCATCATCGGAAATTACCGGATTTAGTGGAAGGTCTACAGTACTGTAGACCGTTTAAGTCAAATATACATTCTAGCAAAGTTACGTAAATACATCCGGACAGTATGTAAATCCGGACACCGGAAAGAAATATATGTTCGTATTATCTATGGAATTTATTAAGCCATCTATCTGTCTCGGTAATGTAAGATATATTTCAGCAGAAACCACGGCGTTGGTCAATATATATTGCCGCCATAGAGTCTTTTGATGGTTTTTGCTGTTCAGATTTATTCTGAACGCGAATTATTTCAGCTACCACGGCGTATACATATTGACAATTGTTAAAAAAGCTGATATTTGATTCCACAAATGCCTGTGTCGGCTGTGAGTGTGAGCAAAAGCTGTTCTGAGAGTTTCTGTCGTACAGAAGACATTAACTACAGTACTTTAATCTGTCACATAACCTAATTGTGACATATTTTAGTTTATCAGTTAAAAAATTTCTTGTGTGTATATTTTATATCAAAAGTAATTGGTAATGTATGTTCATGGCAAATGTATTAATTATATTAAGCTTTAAGAAAAGACATGTGTAAAAATTATAAAAGCGACCATTTCCATTGTCATTATGTTCACTCACAAAAAGCAGTAGGCCTACTTATATCTTTGTGCTAGTTACTAGTATATGGTAATGTTTTGATTCACAACTGGGTATGTCCTGAAAAAAAAAACAACGACAACATACACTTGTACATGTGCAATAATTATGCAAGGTTCTTAAAAATGACATTTAATTGTTATTATAATGAACTTAATATAATAACATGTTCTGAATTTCATTATTTCTATGTAAATATTAACTGATTTCTGTACAGCCTTGTTCTTTTGGGTTATATAAGGCATGCAACCAAAGGCTTTATTTTAAGTCCCTCTCAGAAAATGTGGAGGGTCTTGAATCGTTTGTCAATATAATTTGACCAGTTGAAATCTTTGTTTGATAGAGAATGCCAATTTATTGTTTTTATTTTAACAAGAAGAAATTACTGAGTGATACCTTTGTATTATTTTTCAAAATACAATTGCATTAGAGAAACATCATATTTATGTTCTTAAAGGCTTTAAAATAGGGCACTTTAGGATACTTTTTTTCTTAATTTAAAATATATTTCCAATTTCATGAAAAAAATAGAAACAGTCGTTGAGACAAATACTTATTTCTGTGGAACTTTTTTGTTAAAGTTCATGCATTGGATAAAAAGCGATGAGAGGAATTATTGGCACTGTGATATTTACCAAAATCAAGTAACAGATTTGCTTCTAGCACATGTTGGGCCCTACACAGAAATTGAGTTAAGCACATATACAATGTACATTAACAGTAGCTCTAAATATGTGTTTAGTGACTCATTCATTAGATTAATTACTCTAAGCCAGTGTTTCAGAGCTGTGCATTAGCTTGACTACCAACTTGTCCTGTCAGGCAAGTACTTTGAAAATTAACTTGCGCGATTTGTAGACGGAGCTCTTGATTGTACTGGTAAACCATTTCATGGCCAAACTTCATCGATTACATTAATTTGCATACGGTGAATCCCGAACACCACCGGAGAAAATTGGGGGCGGGGAGAATACTTCGGAAAACTCCGTAAGCATTTCCTGATATGGAAGTCAGTGAAATTGCAACTTGCGATTTGTCATTTCCGAATCGCGATTTGTCATTACCGAATCGCAATCGGTGAAGTGTGAAAGTAAGTTGGTCAGATGCCAAAACTTAATCGTTATTTTACATTTTCATAAGTACGTTGAGAAGAAATAGAAGTGCAGGGTAATAATGCGAGTGGTCAAAATAAAGAACTGTATACTGATTTTAATGTTTCCAAATGTAAAGGACTGCTGTCTTATTAATTTTTATGTAGATATCTAGTTGATAATCAAGAATTCGATTTGTTTTCACAATAATGTACTTTTCTTGTTTGAAAATAGAATTTAGATCATTTACTTTCTCATTTTAGAGAATGGATTTTATACATCTGAAAATTCCGCTTATATTTCTATGTTTGTACATCATTACATTTTTGGCACAAGATAGCCTCCATACTCGTGACACTGCATTTTCTCTGACGTATTAAAAAGATGGAAATTCAGATAACAACAAAATTTCAAAAAGACGTTGCAAATGGCGTTCAATTCAAAGGGAGGTAACGTGTGACAATGGTCTACTTTACAGCTATAATTTACCAACATGGTCATTTAAAATGTCTTTGCCTTTCTTCTTACAAAGCAATATTAAACAAGGATGTCAAGTATGATGCAAGTTTAGTTTTCTTAATATGTTTACTGAAGTGAGGGCTAAGATAAAAGCTAAAAATGGTCAGAAATGCGTTTAAACACAAACCTCTGAATGCTGTGCGTCTGCCATCATGTAGATTTTCAACACTGAAGAGCCACACGATAAATTCATAAATGCGCTGTTTTGTCGTATTTAAGCATGTGCGATATAATATATACACATTTTCACAACGAAAAATGGTATTGCACATATCGTTGCACATTTATTTGCGATCTTTTAAAATATATATATATTTTCAAACATAATATCAAGATATATTACATAAATATATAAATGCGCATATTTGTCATATTTAAACATGTGCGATATGTAAAGTATACAGTACATTTTTACAACGCAAATAATATTCATCATACAGTTGCACAATTATTTGCGATACTTTTATATAAAATATATATTTACAAACATAAAATCAAGATATATCCTTAATATCATTTTAAATTCTCATAACTAATTTTCTTTATTTTACTTGTAGTTGTTGTAGATCTACATCTAACATATAGTTTGTTCAAAGATATAAATAATTGCACGCTGTGTGAATTAAATAATGATAAAAATATAATCAATTCCTGCCGGTCGAGTTATATAAAACAAATGCATTTATTTTCAAATATTTATGATTAATAAAGTGGGGTCACTATACTCTTCCGTATACATTGTACATTGCATCAGGCGACATATACTGTTTAACGTATAAACACATTAACACATTTCGTCGCAATGAATTCAGCAAAAAGTATACAGTATAACTTCAATATTACAACTATTAGCAACATAAGAAAATGGGTTTGTGCATACAATGTTCTCTGTATGCACATGCTAGATATAAAAAATTTCTGCTGATTACTTGTTTCAGTTTAGATTAGCCAAAACAAAGTAGTGCTTACATTGTTCTCGGTATAGTAAGCACATGCTAGATATAAAATAATCTGCTGATGTCAAGTTTCAGTTTAGATTAGCCAAATAATTGTTAAAAGTACAGAGTATGCTGTTTTGTTATATTATTATATACAGTACACTTTCAATATAACGAAAGGTATCCCTTAATATCGTCAGACGACGTGTGCGTTTTAACACATAATAACACTTTTTCGCACAGTACTGTATACAATACCACTAAGACAAAATGATGTGATATGTAGCACATTTTGCACAGTTACATAAAACACTTTATCACATTTTTATACAGTTAAAGGATACAACAAAAGTATAATAACATAATCTGCCTGAACATAACTAGCTGTTTCGCACATGCAAAATGTATCATTTGGTTTTATTAAACGATATGAACAATGTAATCAAATAACTGCTTATGGTGTAGTCAAGTTACTGCTTTATAATAATGCGTACCATTTGCATTAATAAGCAAGTACAGTACAATTGTTGATTACTTGTTAATTCTGTTTAAATATATTAGAATCATTTTGTGTATGCATTTTATTACCTATGTACTACTTTATATATATATATACATATATGTTGAATGTGTTCCATATTCCTATAAAAAAAAACGCGAGTCAATCAATGTTTACTAATCGCACGCTCTAGTAGTAACTCAACTTCAAGCTTGGATGATCTTCTGGGCGTTATTGTGTTAAAGATGGTTTCGAACTATAGTGTTCAACGAATAAAATGCACGCACGCCAGCGGTCCTCTTCGTACATTTCACTATAGCCAGTTCTTGTAATCGCCAAACGGAATGACACGGATATCACCTCTGGTATTTTTATAGTGTATCTTGCCATCCCACGACCACACTGATTCTTGATCCGAAACTTTCCTTCTAATGGCCATTAGCACTTTATGATTGATTTGCGACAAGTCATCGTTCAAAAATATGCCGGTTCCTTTAAACTGTCTTCTGCTCGACATCACTGTGTTTCTCTTCTGTCTTGAGACAAACTTTACTATTATCGGTCTAACAGACCCCTCTTTGACCTTTCCTATTCTATGTGCGATATCAATATCAGACTCTTTCAGATTTAAGTTTTGAATTTTGTCGTTTAACAAGTTAATTATTTCATTTTATTTATCAAAATGTTTATGATATACAACCATTTTTTATTAGAGCCATGATAAATATGTAAGTGATGTGAGCAATGATCGTGATGATGGTAATGGTGATAATAGTGATGATGATGTTATGATGATGATGGTGGTGGCGGCATTGATGATGATGTTGGTGATGATGATGATAATGATGATGATAGAATAGATGATGATGAAAACGATGATGGAGGTGATGGTGATGATGCTGCTGATTATAGAATTGATGATAATGATGGAATTGATGATAAGGATGATGATGATGACGATGATGATGTTAATGATGATGATAATGATGCTGATGAATTAAAAGTATGACGGTGATGAGACAGTAATGACTGAAATGCACAAACCATTTTATCCATCACAATAACATTATGAATAGAACTTGACTAAAATGTAATTGTAAATATTCAATAATAATTGGCTGAAATGCACAAAACATATGATTCCATCACAATATTGCATTATGAATAGAACTTGAATAAAAATGTCATGGTTAATATCCAATAATAATACTTATTGATTGAAATGCACAAACCATATTATCCGCAACATTAGTATTATGAATAAGATTGACTAAAACTACATAATCGTAAACATTCAATAATAATACTTATTGACTGAAATCCAACACAATAGTATCATGAATAGAACTTTACTAAAAATATTAGGATAAATATTAAATAATAATACTTATTGACTGAAATGTAAAAACCGTATTATCCATCACAATAGTAGTATGAATAGAACCTGACTAAAATATAATGGTAAATATTAAATAAAAATACTTATTGAATAAAACGCATAAACCATATTATCCATCACAATAGTATGATGAATAGAACTTGACTAAACATAATGATACATATTCAATAATAATACCTATTGATTGAAATGCACAAACCATCCTATCCGTAACATTAGTATTATGAATAAAATTGAATATTATTTTCACAATCTCATCATTGATATCTAGCACTTCCACAATACATCTATCTTAGTTTTTGTGTTCAGTCCGTTTGGCCATTCTGTACTTAACTTCTGAATCCACTCGAGTTCTTTTATTTTTCGATACCATTTTGATCTGTCTTTAACCGTCTCCAACACGCTTACCCCCATATCATGGACACTGTGACCCTGTGAACCAAAGTGTACTGCAATCGGGTTTTCTCTCTTCAGCCTCACGTCCGCCTCGTGTTCCTTCAATCGATCCTTTAGAGTTCTGCCTGTTTCGTCAACATACATCATTCTGTCACATTTTTCACAGTTAATACCGTATACCACATTCCACATGGCACATCCCTGCCTTCTATCAACTTCCATTTTCATCCTTTCATTGTTATTGTGTATTCCTCTCATCAACATGTCACACACAATACATTTCTTCTGGCACTTTTGTGGTAAGTTTGGTACCCTTTTCACCACTCTATTCGTCTTTCCGTTTACCAGAGTGTCTCCGAGATTCCTACCCGGCCTGAAAGCCACCATAGGAATGTCTTCAAATACATGTTTCATGTGATCTGACTTATATAGTTCAGGGAGGTTCTTTCTAATTATCTCATGAATATCAGAGAGATACTTAGAGTATGCGATCATTAGTGGAACTCTCTCATTCTTTTTCTTCTCTTTCACACTGGACAGGAGATGCTCCCTTTTGATGTTGTCAGCCCTCGACAGTTGTTTTTCTAGGAATTTGCCGTTGTATCCCCTTTTCCTTATATGTTGTTTCAATATGGCGGACGCGCTGACGCATCCTATTGGATGTGACGCAGCATTTAGTTTTCCATATCTATCAGTGACAGAATGGTCCACGGCCGTCTATGACCGTATATGGATATAATTGTAAATTAATATACGGAAAGGGCCGATGGGTGGCGAATGCTTCTGATAGGGGATGTAACTGCTGCGATTAGAGTTTTACTCTCCATTAGAAGGTAGATTAAAACTAAACAGTTTTCATGCGATATTTTAAAATTAAAATTAAAATAATTTCTTATTCAACGACAGGTGCACTTTGTAAAAATCTGTCGATTACTGTTAAAAGGTATAACTCTTTCTTAATGTAAAAAGTTCCACTGCTCGTATTCAATTTGTTTTGGAATATGTACTTGATATGTCATTAGATTTCGCGAGCCTTGTTTTTCTAGCGATTATTTTGTAAAGCTAATCTTTATAGCGTCTCAAATACATATTGAGTGGAATATTTATATGTTCATAAGGTTTGAATGTTGCAAATAATAAGAGTGTAGGCTTAAAATCAAAATCAATGGTGGTAAATGTTCTTTCAGTCCGAAATTCAATGCTTTGCTTAATTAACTGCCGTTTCAATAATACAACCATTTCAAATAAAGAATTTCAGCAAATTCACAAATTTAACAGTCATTTTGAATCTGCTTTTCGTTTTCGTTTGTACACAAAGTTCATTTTATTGCCATTTTTAAATCCACAACTTAATTTTATATATTCTGCATGTTGATTTTCGGGGGCGGTATTCCAGAAAATCTCAAATAATTTCTTCAATATTTTCACAAGTGTAAAAAAATATTGCACATATATTTGTTTATTGAATTCACAAATTACATTTTAATAGTGATGTCATTTAAAATTGATATTTCGCTGTGCACTGTTTGAGTGTTTTCATACAGAGTAATACAAATGAGGAAACCTCGATTTAAGGATAAGGATGAAGATGCTTTGTGAATACCACCCCTGAGCGTTAATTGCGCATGTAAGCGCCATATCTTGTCATACAGTTAAATTTTGTCGAGTGTCATTTTTTTCTTGCAACATTCAGTTTATTAAAACAAAAACATCCTTAACAATTGTTGTTTATTGTATTGACTCAATCGGTTTGTGAAGTTTATCTTGAACATGAAAATATACTGATTACTGATGCTGACTTTATTTCATACTTCAAGGCCTCCGGTCGTGATGTAAAAATCATATTTCGTTATTTACTTAAAAAGAGGCTATAGGACAAGAGTATTTTTCAAACACTTTCAAGATGGTATAATTACAGGCAGTGACTTAATCGTTTGTGTTCATGTGCAGTCTATTCTGTTAAACATTATGTGTATTTCTAACAAATATATGTCGGAAGTGAAAGAAAGTTCTATACTTAATGCAACTTAATATAACATCAACAATCAATTTATTCATATCTTTAGCATACAGATCATTGCAACACCCGATGACTTTTCTTGATTTGTATCACCAGTCGCCACGAACACTGAAAGAAAGCAATATGAATGTTTTAAAACGTATTTTAGCACTTAACTTTTTGCATTAAAAGTAATTAAAAGGTCATATCAAGCATGGACAGCTTAAGAATTTTTGTATATAATGACTTACAAACAATGGATATTTGAACGACTATCACACACGCATGGTTTTAAGGCTAATGTCATAATTAGCATTTTTGTTTACTGGTAGTGGTAGATTGCAACAATAAATAAATAAACTTCCTATACACAATGAGAATCGCAATAGTGTACCCATTTCTCTGACTCATAACCTGTCACAGGAGCTTGATATTTGTTCTCTGATTAGTATACTCAGGGAAAGAAGTACAAAATAAATTGATTAAAACAGTTTAAACTATTTCCATCAAGTAAATATCTGAAAACTAAAAATCTTAAGTCTGCGGTTGTTTTATTTATAGTTTAAACTAAATTATTTTAATTTAGAAAATAATTAATACAATTTTCTTAATAAACGTATGTGAGGACACATGTATTTACATAGAAAATTCTTTTCTGAAATGTCCACTTTAATATGACTTAAATTTTCTGAGAAGATTTAAAGGGTTTTGGGTTTTTTAGGCTTTTGTTTGCCATGGCAACCGGAGTTTTTCATATCCTACATTCAACTGAAGGAATCAGAGAAAGGGCCACCCCACAAACATTCCTGCCAAGTTTGGTTTAAATCCAGCCAGCGGTTTTGGAGGTCATTTGAAGCAATTGTTGATGACAAAGACCAGACGACGAACGCCCGACGGTGACTGACCACAATAGCTGACCCATAAGCACTTTTTGCTCAGGTAGCACTTTGTGCTCAGGTGAGCTAAAAATGGTATATGTGGTTAGTGCATTAGTGTTTTGACCTGCATATGAACGCAAAACTAGCTACTACATAATGGTCATAATCATTTATAAAGTACATGTATTGGCAGTTTACCTGATATATCACCTCTTTTCGCGCTTTTTTCTGCTAAGGCATCAGTGTACTCTGGGACAATCTAAAATTGAAACATGATATTGAAGTAAACAGCTTAAAATGTTAACTTAACAGTTTCACAAAAGTAACTTAATAATTTAATACTTTGTTCTGTACGGAACAAAATTTGACAATATAATGAAGAAAAGATAATTAACTTAATTAAGTATAATTTAAACATCATTTATTTATATGTTCTTAAACTGCAATATTGGTCAGCAGCAGTATTTGGAATGACTTGGTACATTCACTCTATAAGAAAATAATACATAATGCCTTCCTTTTCAAGAAATATGAATCCACATATTTTTTATTTTTTTAATGATAGTGACGAAACAACTTTTTTCATAATAGTGATGATTCAATGATCAGTAGACATCGATTAATGATGAGTATTCAGCTAATTAAACATGAGGACAATTTATTATGAAACAGTGCAGTGATCTGACATACATTGTTGGAAAATCTGCTAGGCCAGCTCTGAACTGCACAAAAATGGTTAACCAAATTCAATCACCCAGAAACAATGACAACACATATTTGTACATGGTAACTTAAAAGGATAGCGCATAATATTTACTTGTTTTTATAGATTGACAGTTTATTGGGTTGCCCAGTTTATTGCTTTGCTTAATCACAGTGTATATACAAAAGTATATATCTACACAAAATTGACTGGAGAATAGAAATACTTAAATTTAATATACGTTAGTAAAAGCAACAAAGTTGTTAGATTGTTTTGAAATGTACAGTTTTAAACATCGTATTACTAAATAAATGAATACATCAACAAGTGCTACTGATCTAGCATAACTTATATTGGGGTTTGGCACAATACTTGTTAACTGGGAAATAAATTATCACCAGCTGAAAATTTAAAATAATTAAAATTAAAATGTGGTACTCAGAACCACAATACTGGTATATCATAACCACATCCTATACAAAAAGTGGTGCTGAATTTGACCTATATCATGTGACAGGGTGCAGCACGTTGTCCTTTCCCTGGCTGCCCCCCGAGGTTGGTTTACACAATATTGTTAAAAATAACTATTTTTGTGCAAACGGTAATACTATAAAGTATTTGATGAAATTATGTCTGTCTGAAGCATAGACAGTACTCTTTGTCATATATAGTTGAGGCCTGTAAAAGCCTACTTCCCAATTCTAAAAATGTATCATTGTGGCAAACAAAAACTTCACAAATCAGATGGATACCCAAATGTAAAGGTTCACTTTTAAACACCGTTTTCATATCATATTCATTGACTACTGAATTAGATTTAAAAACAAGAAGGCCATGATGGCCCAAAGCGCTCACCTCAGAACTGGTACATTTGAAGACCATACCGTTGTGACAGGTTTGAAAATTAAGGTATCTGAATAATATGCAAAGGCGGATAGGATCGATTTGATTTAAGACGTCGGTTACTGCAATTGGCTAACTAAACTACTAAAGTACGAGTTGGGTAGTGGATGTGCGGTGTTTTTGAACCCTTTTTCATTAAGTCAGTGACAATTCTGGAAAATGTAGAAACTGTAGATTTTGATGTCTTTTTCGCAGACAATTTTGGAGAACTAGTTGCAATGCGATAATTGCAATGGCTGTGCTATAAGGTCCCGTTTTGCTTTTTCTTTAATAACTTTCTGTCCAATGATGATAACTGATGACAATTCAGGCTCTGACGCCATCAATGTTGCATGTACAAATAAATGAATGCAAGGTTTGCAACTGCTGGAAATCAAATTTTATCACCTTTAATTTTATGGTCATAGACAAACTGTGCAAGATTGGTGAAGATTGGATGGAATATGAAGTCTCTATCCTGAATAATGTCCATTTTTGTAAAAAAAAATTCACAAACAAGGGCAATAACTCCGGTGTTTCGGGCCCGACTTTGTTTATATTCAACTTGACCTGTAATCTTATGGCCATAGACAAACTGTGCAAGATTGATGAAGATTGGATGAAAAATGAAGTCTCTACCCTGAATAATCTCCATTTTTGCATATTTTTTCACAAAGGACAATAACTCCCGTGTTTCTGGTCCGATCTTGCTTATATTCGTCTTCAACTGTAATCTCGTGGTCATAGACAAACTGTGCAAGATTAGTGAAGATGGGATGAAAAATGAAGTCTCTATCCTGAATAATGTCCATTTTTGAATATTTTTGCATAAACAAAAGGCAATAACTCCGGTGTTTGAAACACGATCAGGCCCATTTTTGGCGTCTTTTGAGATCTGATGATCATACACAAACTGTGAACGTTTGATTAAGAGTGGATGGAAAATAAAGTATAATGTTGAAAAAAGGCATTTTTGCACTTTTTTGCATGAAAAAGGGGCAATAACTCTAGTGTTAATGGTGTGATCTGGCCCAATAACAATCCTGTCCGAGATTTTATGGTCATACACGAACTGTGCAAGTTTAGTTAAGATTGGATAACAAGAGGGCCACGATTGCCCTAGGTCACCTGAGTTTCAGGCATCCCAGTTTTGACCCCAGGGCATTATATTTGAACAATCTTTGTAGAAGACTGGTATGCAATGTTAAATACCAAATATGAAACCACTGGGCCTTGCGGATTCAGAGGAGAAGATTCTTGAAGTTATTTTGCTATTTAAGTCTATACAAACAATGTGACCCCCGGGGCGTGGCCAGTTTTTACCCCAGGGCATCATTTGAACAATCTTTGTAGAGGACCAGTATGCAATGTTAAATACCAAATATGAAACCTCTGGGCCTTGCGGTTTTAGAGGAGACGATTTTTGCAGTAATTTTGCTATTTAAGTCAATATTAACCATGTGACCCCCGGGGCGTGGCCAGTTTTGACCACAGGGGCATCATTGGAACAATCTTTGTAGAGGACCACTAGAGGATGCCACATACCAAATATGAAACCACTAGGCTTTGTGGTTTCAGAGAAGATTTTTGCAGTAATTTTGCTATTTTAGTCTATATAAACAATGTGACCCTGAGGCGTGCACAGTTTTGACCCCAGAGGAATAATTTGAACAAACTTTGTAGAGGACTCCTGTACAATGTTACCAACCAAATACCAAATCTCTGGGCCTTGCGGCTTTGGAGACGATTTTCAAAGTCATTTTGCTATTTAAGTCTATATAAACAATGTGAACCCGGGGCGTGGCCAGTTTTGACCCCAGTGGCTTCATTTGAAAAATCTTTGTAGAGGACCACTAGAGGATGCCACATACCAAATATGAAACCACTGTGCCTTGCGGTTTCAGAAAAAAATATTTTAAAGTAATTTTGCTATTTAGGTCATAAACAATGTGATCCCCGGGGCAGGGCCAGTTTTGACCCCAGGGGCATCATTTGAACAATCTATGTAGAGGACTACTAGAGGATGCCACATACCAAATATGAAACCACTGGGCCTTGCGGTTTCAGAAAAGAAGATTTTTAAAGTAATTTTGCTATTTAGGTCTATATAAACAATGTGACCCCCGGGGCGTGGCCAGTTTTGACCCCAGGGGCATCATTTGAACAATCTTTGTAGAGGACCACATACAATGTTCCCAACCAAAGATGAAACCTCTCGGCCTTGCAGTTTCAGAGAAGAAGATTTTTAAAGTCATTTAGCTATTTAAGTCTATATAAACCATGTGACCCCCGGGGCGTGGCCAGTTTTGACCCCAGGGGCATAATTTGAACAATCTTTGTAGAGGACCACTATGCAATGTTATATACCAAATATGAAACCTCTGGGCCCTGCGGTTTTAGAGGAGAAGATTTGAAAAGTCATTTTGGTATGAATGTCTATATAAACCATGTGAACCCGGGGCGTGGCAAGTTTTGATCCCAGGGGCATCATTTGAACAAATTTTGTAAAGGACCACTAGAGGATGCCAAATACCAAAATATGAAAGCTTTCAGCCATGCAGTTTCAGAGAAGATTTTTTAAGTTTTCACTTTTTAAATCTATTTTTAGCTCTGGTGACCTACATATGCAGCGGACCAAAACGATTTGAACAATTTTGAAAGAGGGTCACCCAAGGATCAGTCATTTGAAGTTTGGTGAAAATCTTCCCAGCGGTTTAGGAGATGTTGTTTGAATGAAAATGTTGACGCACGAAGGACGACGGACAAAAGGTGAGCTCAGGTGAGCTGAAAAGTGAAGTCTCCAGCATGAGAACGAAACAAATTGTTGAAGGCATATGGACGACATACGGCGGACGACGCAGGAGAGATCCCCTACACCAATAGCTCACCAAGCACTTTGTGCTCTGGTGAGCTAAAAAGATAATATTGAAATAATACAAAAATCATCAGATATTTTTAAATATGTTGTTTTTAGATTTTTGGTCACAATGGATACTATTTACTGTGCATAATTTTTTTCACAATTTACCATTTTATCGTGCTTACATTACACAAAATGAAAAGGCCTAGGCCTATTCACAATTGTTGGAAAAAAGGCCCTGATAGCACCCTTCTCCTTCTCTAACCCGATAATATGTTTCCATAAAGTTAATATATTGATAAATATTAATTGAGTACTTGTATAAATGCCCTTTTTAATACTCGTACTGTAGATACTTGTATGTCCTACTCCTAGAATGCTGCCAGTTGCATCTAGCACCCTACATCACCAGTCAACCTCATGTTCTTCCACCTACAACATTTTAATGAAAACAAAATTAAAATAATTGAAAAGAAAAAAAAACGATAAAATGAAATAAACAGATAAAATAATTATCATAAGGGCATACTTGAATAACACAATCAGTTTTACATTATATTTTGCTATAAGTTATTTGCTATCTTTGCTTTTTTGCAGAGCCTTCCTTGATTAATTCACTGATTTATTAACCAGTACAACCAGTAGTTTTGTGGGGTGTCTTGCCTAAATGAGCACAACACTATGTAAAATATTGGTAAAGGAAACAAAATTAACGATACTTGCTGATTTTTCTAAAGACAAAGAACAAAATTATCGTTGTTAAACTACCCAATAAACAACACAAAAACACCTGATTCTGAGCGGTGCATAGTAAAATGTAGTTCTTATTAAAATTGCAAAAATATATGTCCGATCATATTAGAATTGCAATAGTTTTAGAATTATAATATTGGCCAATAGACAACTCTTTGTCGTTCTGATGTTTGGCTATTAAACCACTTAGGCCAACGGCCTCGTGGTTTTATTCCTAAGCATCAGAACTCAAAATCGTTCTTTACTGGCCAAATAGCTACAATATTGAAAATTATTTCTTAAATATCTGTGTGTTTGTATTATCTAACATAATCATTAATTATTAGAGTTCTATTAGATTGTATTAAATTCATGAGCTTTTATTACTATATTATATTAATATCAATTACACTAGAATAGATGCAACATGCATAAACATTTTAATATACAAGATAATTACTAAGAAAATTATCATTAGTAAAGAAAACTTTTAAAAGACAATGACAGTTTTGAACTATGGTTTCATGGCCATGTTTTGGCATGCTATTAATTTATTTTACTATGCAAGGCATAGATGTGCCATTTATTTAAATTAATAAATAAAAGGAGAAGTGCCTTAGGTACTTTTAAGTCTTGTTGCTTTTAGTTTTAAGAGCTAGCTCTATAGTGACATGGTTTCAGTGTCTGCCCTCATGAGGGAGATTGGGGTTCAATTCCCCGAAAGTGCTCCAGTTTAGTAACTTTACAGTTTACAACATATATGTACGGACTTTCGTATGAAGTATTTTCAAAATAAGCATTATTTACAAAGTGACAATATAACGTGAAGCAGATAGATTAACATGTAGATGGAAACTCAAAAATACTGAATAGATCAACAAATAGGAGTGTTCACAATTGCATCGTTTATTAGTGTTGTGTAACCTAAAAAACTGTCAAGTCAATGTTAATACAATGTACATGTATTGGAGTTTCCCGCTGTACAGCTGAAAACTAGTTTGTGATTAAAAAGTAGCCAATTATGTGTTAAACAACTCGTCAACCTTTACTTTTCTTCCAAGTATAAGGTAATTAATTGTATTGGGTTGTTGATATATCACTGATAATTTATGTCACTGTGCCTGTTGTAATATCGTACCTACTCTTTAATAATATACAGGTCCATTAACACTAGAATGTTTACTAAATGCTAATATCAAAATTGAGACCTGTAGTTTCAAGTAATAAGCTTACTAGGTTGGCGCAAAGAAATCTGAACTAGTAGCCAACACATTTGATTTTGCAAAGAAAACACATTATTAAGAAATATTTTCAGAAAATATGCTTCCTGTTTAAATATTTTCCAAAAATTTTAGTAGCCAAATATAATATTAGTAGCCATTTAATTAAGTAGCCAATGGCTATTATGGCTACTATGAGCGCTAACATAGGCTTTAAACCTTCATCTTCATAATGTCTTTCAACAATTGTACGCTAGGCTGCTAGCCTCCTTTTGACGTTTTGTAATCCATACTCCAGGACGGTTGGGGCGAAACGTCTTAGGGCGAAACAGGATTCTAGATTAAAAAACAAGTATAACAGAATGCAAACTAATACGACCTACTAGTCGTTAAAGTTTAACATTACTATTGTTCATGAAGCATTTCTTCAATCAAAACACGTTCAAGTTTCAGCTAGATTTATGTAGAAATCCGAGTCTAAGCCTAAGGAGGTCACGTACAGTCAAAAACAACATCGAACGATTGATTCTCCAAATATAACCTATGAAACACTTTCTAATTTATATATATGTATTTTATAGGTCCAAAATGTATCTATTGTTCACTTTACGAATAAAAAGTGCAACAATTTTTGAATATTTCGAGCCAACTAACTCACCCACTAAGCGAATCCAACATGGCGTCCAATCTAAAAACGTTCGGTATCGGTCGTTGAACTTCGGTCGTTTTCTTGTTAGGAACATGCCCAAAGCCATGGACGGCCGTGGTCCATCCGTCTAGTGCTATGATGCCAGACCTTTACCACGAAGTAAGTAAAGATCGGGTACCAGAATATCCGCGGCCGTTGACGTGAAGACGAAGTTCGTACCGCAGAGTTTGCTAGAATTCGACACCTCCGAACAGAAGTTCTCCGTGCTCGGGTATTTCCGTATCCAGTGGATAGACGAAGTGATTTGTTGGGACCCGGCTTTGTACGACGGGATGGACTCACTGAAAGTCCCGATAACGCAGATGTGGCGACCCAGTCTCATTATCCTTACGGTGAGCATCTTGCCTTCATGTTAAAAATCGCAATCATAAACATCTCAACAATACTTACTGGCTTAACACATTTTAATTGTAAAAAAGATTATACATGAAACTGTCAGAGACTTACGGATGTTTTTATGAATATAAGGCATTTTATTTGTAAAACAAAATTGAAAATTATACATTAAAGAGCCAGATACTTAGGATTTGTATGAATTTAAGAAATTTTAATTGTAAAAAAAACTGGGACATAAAATAGCGAAATACTTACTGTAAGGATTTTTATTAATTTAATTACGCTTTCCCTAAGGAGCAACGAAATCAAATATAATAAATCTCTCTATCCACATAGGCATACGATGGGCACGGCGTGGTCGGCCAGGACACGGATCTTGAGATAGTATCCCACCAGGGGGTCGTGTCCTGGATACCGGAAGGAATCTACAGGTGGGGTTACTGTGTATTGTCTATGTTTTATCTCTGCTATATCATTTGACATACGCGGCTGTGGATGGAAGACATTTTGAAAATCCAAATTTCGGAGACAAAATAAAATTGACTACGGTAGTCAAAACTTTTAATTGATTTAAAAACAGCCAGTGTTATTTGTCTAAGTATTTTATTATTATTTTCATTATTATTGTTATTATTATGATGATTTGATGTTGATGATGATGATGATTATTATTATCATTATTGTTAACATTATTATTATATTCTCATTATTATCGTTGTTATTATTATTATTATTGTTAATTATTATTATTATTATTAATTTTTTTTATTAATATTATTCATGATGATGATGATGATGATGATTATTATTATTATTGCACATAAACTAAAGGCATTATTGCGTAAATAAAGTCAAAATAATACACAAATATAACTTAGATTAAGTGGCAACAACTCACATTAATTGTATACAAATTTAGATAAACAAACCTTAAACTTAGTAGCGACTTTACGTTTTATGTATTTTTGGCAAAATTGTATATATATTTTATACAAATTGGTTTTATTATGCCAAGGAAACGGGTATATCATAATGATTCATTGTATAAATCTGACTTTCTATATACTCTCTTACACAGTAGTTTGAACTAACTTTGAGATTATTATACGTATATTTCGTAATTGTATGGCGATATCACTTTAACTTATCTACTCCCAGTATCGTCTGCAACGTGGACATCAAGTACTACCCGTTCGACGAGCAGACGTGCACCATCACGTACTACGAGTCAGACGAGACCATCCTCAACGTGCAACTCGACCACTACCTCAACGTGGACCTCTGCGAGTATTCCGAGAACTCCGCCTGGACCGTCGTCGGCGCGACGCGCACTAAGTACCTCGAGTACAACACCTACAACATCGACATCACGTTCACGCTGCAGCGACGCGCGAGCTTCACAACTTTCACGCTGATCATGCCGCTGCTCATGCTGGCGTACCTGAACATCTGTATCTTCCTCGTGCCGATCGGTTCCGGGGAGAAGGGCTCGATCTCGATCACGATTTTCCTCTCGTACGGCATTTTCGTCACCATCATCAGCGACACACTGCCGCACAACTCGCAGCAGATCTCGTATTTCGTGCTCTTATCGTCATCTGGCTCGTCCTCAGCGTGGTTTCCGTCTTCTACACGATCCTGCAGGCGAAACTCGTGGCCTCCATCGGTGAAAAGGGATGCACGATAGCCTGCCTGCGTCCCAAACGCAAAGATCCCAACGCTGTGGAAAAGTTCGATCCCAACGAATACGACGGGGACGGCGGCCCAGTGAAAGAAAAATCCACCTACGACGAAAAGGCTCCTGCCGACGATGAAGACGACACTTTCACGTGGGGGATGTTCCTGGAGCGGCTGGACATCTATCTGTTTCTGCTGTTTTTTATGCTGATCGTCCTTACCACGGTGGTTTTCTTCTCCATGCTCCTCGGGCACGCTACCAGGGCCGGCGACCTAGCCGGCGACGACGTCTCGCCGATGACGACGACGATCCTTCCGGGTTAAAGACGTGAAACAATAAGTTTAGTTTCCACGTGCTAGGTTTTTTTTTCATTTTTGGAATAAGATTTCGGCATATTAAAAATGAACGACGTCATGTCATTGTTTTAGAATCGAAACAATGGAAATCCAGGAACCTTTAAAGCATTACAATTTGTAATGATACTTCATGTACATGTATTTTAGGGTAAGATCTAGAGCGAAATAGCAGGGTGCTGCTTTTGTTTTCACCCCCGCCCATGCTGCCTCTCTTGGCTAACCTACACTGAAATGTTGAATACCTTTTGAAATTTCATATACATGTACATGTATATTTTTTTGCAAATGTTCAATGACAATATGTTCCTTAAATAGAAGCATAAAACTAATAAAAACCTTGGATTGAGCAACTTATAAGAAACTGTCAACGAACTTGTCCACCCTGTCCCCTTTCAATAGCACCCTTTTTGTGTAGCCTGAAAAGGCGACATATAGGGGCTACTTTTGACGTCGGCATTGGCGGCGGCGTCCCCTTCTGTTTGCGCAGACAATAACTTTAGAAGTGTTTGTGCTATTGTTATAAAACTTTATGGGAGTGTTAGTAGGCATAAAAGGAAGGTTAAGTTCGATTTTCGGTTAATTGTTTTTCAAGATCGTCCTTGAGTTATGTCCCTTTTTGAAAAAATGACTCAGATAAGGCTTGTGCAGACAATAACTTGAGAAGTTTTTGTTCAATCATTATGACACTTTAGGGAAGTGTTAGCTGGCATAAAAGGAAGGTTACGTTTTGGTTTTCGGAATAAAAGGTCTTACCGTGCTAGAGTGACGCCCCGTCAGGCGACACATCCTACTCGCGGAGTTCTAGTTTATCCTAGATCTTTTCCTATATTTGTTCATGTTCTAATACATGATTTACGATTCTGTTTGAGTTTCTGTATTTTGGATGTATTTCGGTTCCTATGTGTATTAGTTCCTCTATAATTTTCTGCATTGCTCTTTTTTTATGCCCCCACAAAGTGGGAGGCATTAAGCGTTGCACTTGTTCGACCGCACTAACGGGATATTAGTTAATTAAGTGGTTTATGTTTACGGACAATTTAGTTGACAATAGTTGAATAGGGTTAGGGTTAGTCTTTTATGTGGCTTAAAAATGCTTTTAGGTGGCTATTTTAAGACACTTGACTATCTTTTTTCCGTAAGAGAGCCACTTAAGTATCATTTCGTAAGGACATCTCAATGTCCCGAAATTTGGTGGACTCAAACTCCTCTTTAAGTGCTTCGCGGATTTCGCTCAAACTTTCACATCTGTAGAACCTTAACGCGTAGGTGATCGTAAACGAAGGAATGTTGGGCCCTTTGTCTTTTTGCCACTTTAGAACTTATATGAAAATAAATTTGTGAAAGCAAAAATTAGTGTTGGAGACACACCATTTGTCTGTGTCCGAAATGCGTCGCCGGGGCATCCGTGTCTGTGACACATCTAGTTTCCAGTGCAGTGCTGATTTATACTATTACAATTTCACGAGAATCAAGACATGATAAATTCGATTCCAAAACAAAGAAGTTAAATTTTAGCATAAACCAAACTGATATATGTATAATATAAGACGATGCATTGAGTGTGAACACATAACTGTGTGCATTTAAATTGATTTCAATATCGCAGTTTACAAATAAATCCTATACGTCTGAAATAAAGCTTGAATGGAAACCAGTCAAACGGAGATGTATTTCGTTACTTTAATAAAGTGCATGTAATAAAAACGTCCTCTTAACAGACAAGAAAATAAAATTAAATCTACATAAGTTTGCCATTCGCCAAATGTAAGAAATTTTACATAGCAACTATGCATGTACTTGATCCCCCCCCCCCCGCCCACTGAATCTTTTCGTACAAAAACTCGTTAAGTTACATTAATTTATATTGACTGGTGTTTTCAGCCCAAGAAAAGAAACTGAAGCATATTCGTTTGAATAAAACTTCCATAAACATTGGAAAAAGTTTTTGTTGTTGTTTTCAACCACAGGATTTCTCTTCCATGTTTGTCAACGAAATTATTCGCTAAATTGTAACATTAAAAAAAAAAGTAAGTTGACTATAAATACACGCCAGAAATGTTGACATTTTAACTAATAAATAAGTTGTGATTTTTTACATTTCATTATTTTCTGGCGTGTCACTGTGTGCCTGCGTCCGCGCGCGTGTGTGTGTTTGTGTGTTTTATATAAAATACAATGGTATTGAACTGAAAAAAATGGTCGATTTGTGTTTGTGATCTGCGAATTCTATGATCGTGCAATTCTGTGGTGGCAGGCATTTGCAACAACGAAAGCAAGATCAATGCAAATTGGTCTGTTATTTCACGCATGCGCATGACGCATTACCGGTAATCCTGAACATATTTATTCTATGTAAACAGAAACAAAGTTTTCATTGGCAATATAACAATCAAAACGCCGACAGCGTAGAAAGACTGTGGGCGAGAAAAGAAACTAAGAGCAAATGAATAATTACAGTGCGAGAAAAGAAACCATGGGCAAATGAATAATGATAGTATTTTTATCATAAGGAACATTTATTGAAGTAAGTCATCTGTCTATTATATCATTTCTAAAAAACAAATCTCGAAACTCGTAACCATACACTCCACTTAAGATAGTATTATCGTCCCGGTGTATAAGTCAGGTGCTAAAGATGACCCTTCTAACTATAGGGGTATATCACTAATTAATGTAATGTATAAAATATTCTCTAATATTGTGTATAAAAGGTTATGCAAATGGGCCGATATATACGACAAAATCGAAGAATCACAAGCTGGTTTCCGAACCGGATATTCAACGATCGATAATTTATTTACTCTTCAAAGCATGATTCCAAAATATATATGTAGACCCGGGGGTAGACTTTATGTTTTATACGTGGACTTCCAAAAGGCCTTTGATGGGTTGATTCTTCATAAATTATTTGCAACTATGTTTAGGGATGGAGTAAGGGGAAAGCTATTTCAAGTATTAAAATCTATGTATTCCAATTTACACGGATGTGTGAGAGTTAATGATAATTACGCTACACAAAACTTTAAATGTAACATAGGGACTAGACAAGGGGACGTAAGTAGCACTATAATCTTCAACCTGTACATAAATTAGTTGTCTCCCTTCCTAAGATCTAACGGTCATAGGGGCATTTTTATCACCGAAGAAATTTCAGATATAATATGTATTCTTTTTGCAGACGACGTTGCGAGCTGCGCCGATACTGCTGTTGAGTTACAATCACAATTGAACTCCATATCTGAATTTTGTAAAAACACTGGTATGACAATTAACCAAGAAAAGACTGAAATAATCGTATTTAGAAACGGCGGTCCACTTAGATCATACGAACAATGGGTTTATGACGACAAGCCGGTTAATGTCACATCAGTGTATAAATATATGGGTCTTCTATTTACGCCAAAATTATCATGGAGAAAAGCTAAAGAAAAACTCGCGGCTCAGGCCAGAAAATCCATGTTTGCTATTAAATCTTACCAGAAATCTTTTGGATATTTTTCGCATACTGATTGTTTTAAATTGTTTGATTCCATGGTCAAGCCTATACTTACTTATGGATCGGAAATATACGGAATAGAATTCTCAGATGTTCTTGAGCAAGTTCAAATTCAGTATTGTAAAGATTTTCTTGGCTAGAAAGCATTAGAAGTTCCCCAAGATGTGATACATACAAACACTTTAAATCTATGTTAAATCCAGAAAAATATTTATATATCGATATACCATTCTTTGCTCGAAAATCATTAGCTAGATTCCGCTGTTCAAGTCATAAATTAGCCATTGAAACTGGTCGACATTTAGGGATTTCAATAGAAAATCGCATTTGTAGTTATTGTAGCTCAGGCCAGAAAATCCATGTTTGCTATTAAATCTTACCAGAAATCTTTTGGATATTTTTCGCATACTGATTGTTTTAAATTGTTTGATTCCATGGTCAAGCCTATACTTACTTATGGATCGGAAATATACGGACTAGAATTCTCAGATGTTCTTGAACAAGTTCATATTCAGTATTGTAAAGATTTTCTTGGTGTAAATAACTGTGTCAATGACAGTGTTGTATTAGGAGAATGTGGTAGATTACCTCTTTGTATAGAACACCATGTAAAATGCATTAAATATTGGTGTAAGTTAATTAGTATGACAGAAAATCGATATCCAAGAAATTGTTATATAATGTTAAAACGACAAGACGATATTGGAAGAAAAAATTGGGTTACATATATAAAAAATATTTTGTTCAGCTATGGGTTTGGTTTTGTTTGGCTTAGTAGGAAACATACGAGTTATTTTTACTGTCGTTTAGACATAGACTGGTTGATTGTAAAGACAGAACTGGCTAGAAAGCATTAGAAGTTCCCCAAGATGTGATACATACAAACACTTTAAATCTATGTTAAATCCAGAAAAATATTTATATATCGATATACCATTCTTTGCTCGAAAATCATTAGCTAGATTCCGCTGTTCAAGTCATAAATTAGCCATTGAAACTGGTCGACATTTAGGGATTTCAATAGAAAATCGCATTTGTAGTTATTGTTTAGTTCACTGTTTTGACAACTGTATTGAAGACGAGTTTCATGCATTTTTTAAATGTCCTAAATATAGCCAAGAGAGGCAAAAATATATTTTTTCATGGTTTAATGGTGAACATGATTTTCATAATTTCTGTAATCTTATGCAAATTTTAGATGACAGAAAATTATAAAACATAGCATTCTTTGTTAATGAAATAATGAAAAAGAAAGATTTAGATTTAAATTGACTCAACACAACTCAATTCATGCTATTTCTGTAATTTGTAATCTGTATTTTGGGCCGGTGGCCTATATTTACACAATAAACTGTTGTCTTGTCTTGTCTTGACTTAAAATAAATTGGTATAAGCTGGTATTTGACCTAATTGAAGATGGAGACCCAGGCCACTGTTTTTTTGGAAATATAGCGCGCGTCTAATTCAATGCTATTTGTCTACGACATTCTCATCATTATTTTTTTGTAATTCGTTGGAGGCAAATATCTTGTGTGCAAACTATTTAAAAAGCAAACATAGTTGTATGCATACAAGTCAATCTACAACGGGTAAAAATAGTCGATGAAAAAACGTATACGTTCGAATCAATGTTCAGTATTTTATCACAAGCGCTATGTTCGGTAAATACCAATTTAAATAAAGATAAGTTTATTTGGTAAAATACATTCAAAACTCTCTTTAGAAGTACATTGCTTTTCCATAATTCATATGCATACGTCAAAAACAATAGCAATCGTCAATCGAGTGGTAACGATCGCTCCGCTATATGTACTGACTCAATACACTGCTGTTAAACTTACGTAATATGGTGTAATATGCAGTTAACCTGTCAACAGCACAAACAGATACGCTATTATACCTATGTGAATAAACATAACACGAATTCACTTGTAGATGTTGACTAATTGGATTATTATTATTGTTTATAAGTGTTTTAAGTCGGATCTATTTCTTGTCATCTATCCATAGACAGTAGCATCGATAAAAGGAAGCCTCACTGCTCAGCGCGCAAAGCGCAGTAATTTATCGATTTACTGACTCGTAGCCTGCAATTTATCGATTTACTGACCCGTAGCCTACAAAGTAAAGAAGTAGTTCCCTCAAGACCGATTTCTGAATACACCTACTAAATCCTGTTGGCTTGCGCCAACAGTCTAAAAATAAGTTATTGTCTCACAAAATCAATCAGTGCATTTACATAGACTAAATCACGAACTTCCTCCATTGATTCCTTTTATTTCATCTTCCGTCAAATATGGCCGAACTAAGTCAATAGTAGTTTCCCACAATTCCTCCTGCTTCCGTTTGTTGCGCGCGTCGCTGCTGGGCGTGACGATTTTACAATCCACCCAATAGTATCCGTTGACCCCGGCGTGTTCGGGGTTTACCGTGAGGTCAATGGAACATTTGGCACCTTGGAAAGACGATCTGACCACTCCTGAACATTGCATGCAACACAGCAAACATTTCCTTATCACTGTGTCCCAGTCTCGATAGAACTCAGTGTCGACAACGCCCGGGTGGATGCTATTAATAGTAACATTCGAACCGGAAATCCTACGGCCCATCGTTGCAGCTTGCATAATCTGGTAGAGTTTAGATCTCCCGTAGTAATTCATGCTAGGGAAATCCCCGGGTGGTCCAGAATAGTTAATGGTCTTTAAATCAAAAGAACCGACTTGATGTAGAGCGCTAGACATAAGTAGAATTCGACAGTCCGGTCCGGACTGTTTCATAACGCTGAGAAGTTTGGCGATCATCACAAAGTGACCGAGATAATTCACTTGCAGCAGCATTTCCATGCCATTCTCTGTCTTCTGGTACGGTATGAACCCCAAACCGGCGTTGCAAAACAACACGTGGAGTTTCCGACCGCTTTTCTTGAAGGCTTCGCAGAAATTCACCACCGACTCAAACGATGCCAGATCGAGATGCATGAATTCTAGCGCTAACGTTGTGTTCTCGGACAAGCGAGAGGTCTCCTTAGATTTTTCAGCTTGGAATTCTTGGTTCATTTTCTCGATAGCCTCCCTTGTTTTAGACTCGGAACGGCAGGCGAGTATAACGGTCGCCCCCATCATGGCCGACCATTTTGCGATTTCGTACCCAAGCCCAGAGTTCGCACCGGTGATCAGGATAATTTTATCCCGTGTCATTGAAACCATTGGAAACGACGGTCCGCTGCCCATTTTCGTCCTGAAAATAATGATATCACATAAAAGTCTAGAAGTAGAATTTTTCATAGAACTGGCGGAATTTTTTAAAATTGCTTTCATATCGCGGTAGTATATGAAGCATTCAAAACGTTTGCCATTATAAACGGTGCTATCGTTTCATCACACGTATACGAATGGTGATATCATTGCCCTTCCATAGTTGTACGCTCTCTTGTATTAGTCAGTTTACCAGGAAGCGTTCTAGATTTAAAGTTTATGTTCGCACGCTATATAATACGAAATCCGCTCTTATAACACGTAAGAACTTTCAAGTCGCATTATATGTGTCTGCCACGGCCTTGGCTATCTTTTTAAATAATAAAGAACTTTCAAGTCGCAGAAGTGCAACTGCTTTGGATATGGTGTCCGCCTTGCGATCGGGAAAATTTGAGTTCGATCCCTACTCGGGGAGCGTTCAAATGATCTTTCTAAAAAAACAATGCCTACCGGTTCTACTCAGGAAACGGACGCTACATTAATAGTCTTATAAACCTCTGGCTTTTGACCAAGACCTTTCAAATAAATGGCGTTGTCCGTTTCCCTGTATAAGTATATGTGTTACGAGCTACCGACAGCTTATGTCATTCTGCTTAGTTTGTCGTAAGGAAAAAAAAAAATTGCTATGTTTCTGGTGGCCCGACCTGCCGTACTTTATCATGCTTATTCGAATGTTTTCAAGAGTTCTGCCGTCCAAACAATGAACTGATATTGACAATAAAAAAGACTTGCTAAAACGGCTCAAAGACAAAAATGAATCCCTTACGCTGAAAGGGGTGGTCATAGAGAGCTTAAAATAATAAAATTTACCGATATAGGTAATTCATAAAAACGAAAGTCTTGTACAATAATAAACAAAATTCTTACCTACAGACCATACATTTTTTGGTCATGCCATCAAAAAAACAACTTTTTTAGATCTAAGGTCTGTATGTTCGGTCCATTGATCTTAACTGAACGCCAAACATACCTTCAGTAAGATCCTCCGTATAATAGCCGAGTGTGGAAGGAGAATTTACTTCCTTTTTGAAACACCATATATCTTGACCCAGATATCTAGGTTCTATTCAAAATCCAATACAATGAAACCGTTGTGACTCGTGTAAACTAATCCAATTGAGAATGTCGGTTAAGTTTAGACAGTGATATTCAGGGGGTGAACGTATTTAGCAGCGAGTCATTTTGAGGTGAGCGATTTGCATCGAGTATTATGCACGTATCAATATTTTCCCACATGGAGGGAGCTACGGGCTAACCCAGGGGATTTTGACTAATTTTACTTTGGGGTGTACTTCCCCACCCTAGAGCCAAGCATTTCTGTTAAATCCCCTCAGTGGAAGATGCTACAGGGTTATTAAATGGCCCTGGGGCCAATATTACCGGGATCTAAAATCCGACCAAATTATATTTCCCCTGGACCCGGAATCATTCGGCGTATCAAATTCCCGCCTGTCGGGAATCGCTTTCAGTCTAAAGTCCCGTATATGACCCCCCCCCCCCCCACCCCCAGGAGGAAAAATATTGATGGGTGCATTACGTATCTATGAGCTTCTAAGTTTGGATGTGCAGAATCAGATACGTTCAGAAAAAGTAACGTTCATAAAATAGTTCATTTGTCTTACGTATAGTCGGTGCTGAGGTAAAATATTCAACATAATATATACTGTATTATAATATAAACGCACTTACTTGTTGTTGTAGATGAACCTGCTTATAAAGATACAATTTACCTGTGGACAACGGTAACAGGCATATTCCTTTATCAACCGTTTCTAATTAGAACACTGCTGCGTTCTAGATTTAAATCTACACCCAATCAGATTATACTGGTAGTCCAGGGTCCAGGCGCGTAGCTGGACCCAAATTAGGATTACGCACAATTTTAGGCCGGCCGGGGGCATGCCCCCCCCCCCCGGGAATTTTTGTTCTTCTAGAGGCTGTCAGAAAACATTTGGCGTGTAACAACGAAAGCTTATTATCGTCCCATCAAAAAAGTTACCCTTTTAGGTAGGCAATAAAACGTCACGAAAGAGTACATTGCGATAGCCTTCGTCCCTTTTTGGGCAAACAAATTGATTCACCGAATTCACATGTATTTCTCTCCCTTTGTGAATTAATGTTCATCAGTCCTAGGCCCCATAACCGATCCGTTTTCATCGTCGACCTGGGGTACGTTTTCAACCGCCATATTGTTTTCACGCGCATCGATGTGCTCCCCATTAACGGTTGCAACAGGCATGGTCAACAGTATTTGCAAGCAGAATGCGTCTTTAGGATACAACTTCCTGTTGACACTTGTCAAGGTATCCCCAAACGAGATCAGCATCCGTGCATCCTGCTTTTTATCAGGAAACCTCATTCTTTGAAATCTTCCATAGACACTGCTGGTAGATCTTGCTCAAACATGGCAAACAGGGACTGTTGAATGTCATTTGTTAAGTCATTGATCTCTCTCGGGATCAAGCATTGCGCATTGAGCCTGTCACCGTCCTCGATCGGGCGGCCAGACAATTCCGTGACAAAATGGTGCACAAATGGCAAATACAACTTTAATTTCCAATATTGGAACCACAGAAGCGCATTTTGACGATGTTGCAGACGGAGATTTGTGTTTACCCTATGGCGGGATGGATCAACACCTAATGCACTGACAATGTCGATGCACTTATGGACTTGTCATACAAAGCATCTCATGTCTAAGTCTTCTCTGACATACTTGGTGGTATTATCGAAACGAATTCAATTTATGTATACAATTTACCACAGGCAAGACCAAAGGGGAAGTTAATCTGATATCATTGTCAATTGAAATGGCGCCACCCTTGTATTCCTGATGAATTTATTAATTCCGAGTAGTAACTTATTAAGAATACCCTTGTATTCGTGTAAAATCGGGTATGCTTGTATATTTTTATAGAGTGTACTCCAACCAATACCCCTAATCTACATAGACAACGGTTTTAATGCATTGTTGGCATGTATTTCACTTTTGTTTTTTGGACGATTTACGAAATTAATCTTACGCACATGCGGAAGCCCAGCTACGCGCCTGCCAGGGTCAATCAATCCATGGCCAGTTACTCTTGGACACTCAAAAGACAAATCACGTCACTGTATATTAAGTTTGTGTTAAAGTGAAAAGTATTACAGCAAAAGTAAATGTGTATTGCATCACCATTTTAGAATTATTACATTTGGAAATACATTAACAATGTAGATCTAGTTAGTTGTAGTTGATGCTATTAGAACTTACTGTGTAATTCTTGTTTTTGTATTTATTTTCAGGTTGCTTATTCATTTAGAAATTGTTGAATTCATTTTGTGTGCATGTCTGGCCAACTGTACTGGCAATTCGAAGGATCTTGAAATTGACTGTTATATATATTTAACAAAAAAAATAAAAATAAGTCCTTCTGCACAAGTGTTTTTTTTTTATGTGTGTTTCATTATTACCAGTATTAATTAACAAATCATATACACCTTAGGTATTATGATTAAGATGGTGGGAAAGTAGGCGTGCGTTACAGAAAAAGGAAATTGCAATTAATTTATACAATTAATGAAAATGCCTTGAAACTTATAGCTGAAACACTTTACATGTCACTCTTATTACTGTGATATGACTGGACTAATTGACTAAATCAATTTATGTATAAGACTTATGCCAGCGTATAAGTGATATTATTTGGGCATACATATAATTAACAAATTTTAATAACACTGTATAAACCTTTATTTGATTTATAGTTTCAAATAAAACAAATAATAACACAGTTAATTCACACATAGATTCTTATGTCTATTCTAAACCAAAACATCTACATATATATTTCTGGTTAATAATGATCGACACAATGCTAATGTACGTAAGTGCAATACATGTTCTTCAGTGAAATACAATTGTCAATTTATTGCAATATATTTTAAGGACTGAACATGTTTACTTTCACAATAAATGTATACATGTGCAGTATTATTTATATATATTTGCAAATCAACCATTTCAACTGTATACAAATAATGGGCATATTCCTAAACTATTCACATTAAAATCTTCACTGAAATAAGTTTATGCAGGCCCAGGCAATGCACACCATCAAACAAATCAGTACAACATAATTGAAGTTATTTAAATTTAATTGCTCTATGTTCTCTAAAGCTACAGATAAAAGTAATTAAATTATCATTTTAAACATATATCGCTGCATAGTCTAAGTTCGTGGATACTGTAAGTTCGTGCGTTTAACGTTTTGAATAACTGCACGCGCTTAATGTTGACATCGCTGGAGACGAAAATCGGAAGTTGATTTTGTAAACAAACTAATATTCCAGAGCAAAAAATATCCACTTAAATGCGTTTCAAACAGGTAATAATCAATAAATAATGTTCAGTAACGTATTTTACCTCCATTTTCCTAATGCACATTTTCTTTTGGAATAAAATGCCTTGAAACTTTTGATTAATCCATTGTTTGTACACTTTGTTTACACTCCGCGTTCTATTGTCATTGTAGCCTCTTTTCCTGTATATTCGGCCACTTAAGAGCTAAACATCTTTGAAACCCTAAATGAGCACAATTTCAACACCAGTGAGACTTTTATCTATAAATTTAAAGTCTCTCCTAATAAAGGCCAGATAATTTAGAGATCGGCCATTCACTTAGTTACTGGACCAATTCTAGGAAGGCACCCTAGAAACCATGAATTTGTCAGATGTTTCCTATCATTCTGTTCAGTCTACACTTTGATATGAAAACACTAAAATTTGGTTACAGTTTTGATATAATTCATTAGAAGCATTCTTTATTAGACTAACTCACACTAGCATACTGTTTGAAAATGAATGTTTACAAAATTCTTGGCTTATGCACCGGTGTATATAATTTTGTTGGAATTTCTTTAACAAATATTAATTTTTTCAGACAAAATTTAAATTTACAATTTTTAAAACCAAAAAACAATATTTATGTGATAGAATTGTCTCAATACAGATAGATAACACAAGTTTTATAAATAACAATAGTTAATTTCCATTATGGGGGTGGTGGTCGAATCTATAGGAAAGAAGGATATATACACAGCCTCGTAGGGCCAAGCAAAATAATGTTTTTCTACACTACAGTGCTTGTACTTTGCTTGTTGTTGTTTTTTACAGATCAATCCAATCACAATCAAGCACAAGTACAGGTTGTACTCTCCAACATCACTTAACAATGCATTTAAGTTTGTTCAAGAGCAAAAGGCTTCTGTCGGCAAGGCTGCTAAAATGTACGGTGTGCCTGAACAAACCCTGCGGGATAGGATTAAAGGCAAAATTAACCCTGAATGTGTGACAACTGGAAGGGAACCTGTACTGTCAATGCTCGAAGAAGCACAAATTGTTAATCATTTGAAGATTATGGCCCAATATGGATATGGGTACACTAAGCAGGAAACTGTTGATATTGCTACTGACTTTGCTATCCAGTTAGGTAAAAGAAGTAAAGAACAACCACTTACACTGTCCTGGTTTGAGGGTTTTCGGATCCGTTGGCCTGAAATTAAAGTACAAAAACCCAGAGGGTTAGAACATGTGCGTGCCAAAATGGCCAATGAGGCAACTCTTAACCAGCATTTTGCATCTCTCAGCCAAACTATGTCCAAACATAATCTGAATGACAAACCACACTTGATATTGAGAAGGAGATCTCAATGGACCATAAGCCTCCACACATTGTACATGCATCTTCCAATCCACCTGCAGTAACACCAGGCAAAAGTAAGACAATCACCATCTTAGGTTGTGGTAGTGCCAGTGGTGTAGCCATACCCGCGTACTATGTATTTCCAGGAAAGCGCATGTTGCCAGAACTGTTGCAGGGATCTACCACGGGAACCAGTGGAACAGTAAGTGAAACTGGGTGGTCCAACAGGCATGTTTTTCACCAATGGCTTGAGCATCATTTCTTGAAGTTTGTTCCATGGCGTTTAGAAGATCCAGTGTTACTTCTGTTGGATGGTCATAAGTCCCATGTTTCGGTTGGTCTTACAGAATGGGCACTTGAACAGAACATCATTATATATGTTTTACCATCACACTGTTCGCATTTCTTGCAGCCCTTGGATGTGGCCTGTTATGGGCCTGTCAGAAGATATACAATAATCTTTGTCACAAATACATGCGCCAGACAAGTACCACCATCACCAGGTACAATGTGTGTGAGCTTCCAGCCAGGCATACACCAAAGCCCTTTGTTCAGTAAACTTACAATCAGCTTTTCGTAAATGTGGCATTTACCCATTGTGCCCAAGTGCTGTGTCGACATTCTACCTGCTCAAGTGTTTGAGGGTGATTGTGTAGGTGTTGCCGGTCAGCCTGTTGTTGAGCATGTGAAAAATGACAGTGATCCAGCATCATTTATGAAAATGAAGGAAACTGAACTGAAACAAATAAAGGGAAAAACAAATACTAGTAACAAGAAACCAAGAAACACAATCAGCACAGTTGTATCTGGAAAAGAACTGTCAGGTGATGTTCTAATGAAAATGCGACAACATGAACAAGCATATGGGTCAACAACGAAGACATCTGCAGCTTCTGAACCACAACCATTACGCTCACAGACAGCCCCGTCCTCACCAGTAGCTGGGCCATCCAACACTGCATCCAACACCATGCAAGATCAAACAGATGTCATTGATGATGAGCCATGCTGTGTATGTGGATATCACCAACCCATGGAAATGACAAGAAACAGGGGCATTGCACTTGCCCAGTGGGCCCAGTGTGATGGGATAAGGGGGGGATGGCTTGCTTGCACTGGGTCCACCTCACATACTGCTGCCCAACAGCACACGTTCAGGATGGGGACAAATTCTACTGCCCCCATTGTATTGACTTTGAGGAATAATTAATTTTGTTCAGCTTCACTTTAATACCAGTAGCAGTGTAAAGTTATTAAACTACCACGGCACTCGGCTAGTGGTCCATAGATAAAGAAGGAAAATAAATGTGGGTTATTCTGCAACAAATTATGGGCGAAGCTTAATGTTTTGAAAAAAATTCCGCAAATTCGAAGAAATTGTTCCGTAAAATGCACGTGCTTAAACGCGCGATAGCAAATTGTGACAAACAAATCATTTTTGTATTCTGTAGCGCAAATAAACCACATTTGTACTACATATTTTATACTAAAGTTCACAAAAACGTTTACGTTTTGTTAATATGCTTTTAATTTGCACTTTGTAGCATCATATTTTCACTGTATTCTATCGATAATAATGACGTATGAGTATAAGCTGACGTCATTCTGAATTGTTATGATTTATTGACGTCACTGAAACGCACGTGTGAATGCACTTCTCAGAAAATGGGCGGGGTATAGATAAACATAGTTCTCATTCATAACCTTTAAAAGTACGAATTTTATATTAGATCGTGTTAGAATCGAAATAATTGACGGGTAACAGTTTGTTATTGCGTTAATAACCAACAGTTTGTCGTTCCGATGCTTGTTATCAAACTACTCGGGCTACGGCCCTTGTGGTTTAATTTCTACGCATCGGAGCTCCAAACCGTTGGTTATTACCGCCATAACCAACAGTTACCCGTCAATTATTTCTTAAATAACCTTCATTTTTTTCACTGTTACTTTAATGTTTACTTATCACATGCACAGAATACACACGATTACAACTGTATTTTATTGTTGAATTATCACATGGACAGAAAAAACACTTTTTATATCTGGCCTAATCAGCTGTTCACACTACTAAGTGAGGAATGACGTCATGTACGTCATCCACGAACTTACATGTATCCAAAATGGCGGAGCATGCTGATGGAATGTGTTTGTTTACACTGTATTATGCGTGTTGGATAAACTTTTTAATAAGTTTTTTTGTTTAAGCATAAAGGTAATAAAATAATGTATACATAAATCATCATTTATTGTGAAAATATCAATACAATTGTTTCTGCGATTGTGTTATTTCGCTATATCCACGAACTTACGATAGCCAAGGATAATAAGTTTCTTTTCACCTTTCAAAAGTACAACACATGCTTGGGGTATGTTACAAAGTTTGTAAGATGTCCTTATTATTGCTGTGTTTGCTACACACAGTGTCACTATTAATATTTACATTTTATAACTTACTAATTTATCACTTTTATTGTAGAAAGTTGTTTTTTACATTTGACATTTTATAATCTCATGATAAATCCACGAGATACAATAGTAATCACACAGATGAACAGCGAAATTTATGTTTATGAACTTTCTTGTCTTGTGCAGTTGGAAGAGAACAGTATAATACATGTTGGGGCTTTTCTTCTGTTCTTTCTATCTTCTTACTGTTGTACTGATGCCTTGGAGTGGAAACTGCACACTGAAAAAATATATAAAAATAACAGTTTAAATAAATTATTAATATTAATAAATTAATTATTTATTTATTTTTAGTTTGTTTGACCAATTCATATTATTTTAATAAGGATAATGGTCTTTATTAACATAAGATTGACATGTATTATTTGTTGTCAATTATTTAAAATAATTGAACAGTGTATTTGAAGATCTATAAATAAGCATAACTAAACTTCTGGTTGTTTTTTTTCAATAGTGAACAACACGTCCGAATATCCGAAATATATGTATAGATGTTCAGACAGGTTATTCAGTATATTTAATCGATATACATTCAATGAGATTTAAATCAATATATCATAGATCGCGATATTCTTAAATGAAATATAATGTTTGGTTACAACGACAGACAAAACAAACACAAACAATTTAGAAAACTATGTTTTTATGTATAACATACCGTTAGTCTGCCATATTGTATTGTCCATGAGTAATCGGCCATGGATTGGTTGACGACAGACTGGTCTTACTCGGCCAGGTCTATCTCGGCCCAGTATTCAAACGGGATCCAAGGGGTAGGTATGTTTAATGAATGTCGGTATGTTATTAACACGGTTGTTAATGGATAATGGGTTATAAATTAGTTCATTCGGCGTAGCTGTCTAAGATCACTTTTGACCTAGATTTCTTGCGATAATTATGCAGCGGGAAAATGCCAATAGAATTGGGCAAATTTTCTAATTTTAGGGAATGCAAACTTCAAACAATAGTTTAACGTATACCAATAACTGTTGCATACTTTTGAGGATTAAAAATTTACATAATTGTTTAAATAAGCGGTTAAAATGAAGTTATAAACATATCCTCGACATATACTCGAGAACTGAGGCTAATTATGATACGTATTTTCTCATTGTATGCCATAAACAGAATGCTATATTCATTCACGTAACGAAATAACTATTTTGTTTAGCCTACATTTATATAAGCGCTACGCTCTATAAATAGCAATTATGCAATGTTCCCATTCATAAATCTCAAACACAGTGTTGCCGTTCCATGTAGCCCAGTGATTCTAGCGAGTTCTTCACATTCAGAAACAGTAGTGTCATTCTAAAAATAGCGCGCTTAGCTAGAAACAGTTTATAGCTGTGTTAATATACACGTACATGCATCAATAATAGCGTTCAGAGAATCATAAACCTAAAAATTTAAATAAATGGGAAATTTATATTTATAAACTTTCTGTTAATTTGAATTAAAATTGTGGTTACGATTTATTAACGATTATTTATAATTGCATTTTTCTATCGGCTTCTCCAGTAGATATTATTTAATCTGTAAAAAGATGGTACATTTTTAATAGATAAAATGTTATGAAAGAAGATTCGGAATACGTCGAATTGTTATTCGCGTAGCACGAATACACAATTTGCAGTACTAATTATACACAGGAACCCTTGAAATACCATATTTTCTACTGATATAATTTAAAATCGTCATAGTGTAATGAATTTTTATGTTTGCGTTATCAAAAATAAAGTCTTAACATTTCAAAAATCGCTAATGTTCCCTGACTATTGCTTTTTATTGAGATACACATTATATTACCGGTACTATAAATAACTATATAGACTCGTCTGATACATACTAATTTTAATTCATTCCCGAAATTATTTTCTTACATTGTTAATTTGTTAAATGGGCTTGACAAATTCAGATAACAATTACGTTAACTTAAATTATTTTGGTTATTCATATATCACTGGTGGAAACATAGAGCTGTATGATTGGTTTATTCACAGCATAGATATTACTGATAATTTTATTTAATTTTTAAATTAATAAATTTATCTCAAATTAACGTTTGAGTCCGAGATTTTTTCTTATAGTGTCCGAAAAATCTGGGGTCCAATAAGTCTCCTAATATTGGTGGGGACTAAAATATATGGGGTCTGAGAAGTCACGTAACCGATCATTTTGGCCGTCTGTTTAGGTAATTTTCAAATGACATCTCAATATTAATTTCAACTCCGATTGTCTGTTTTAAAGACATTTCTTGTTCAAAGTAGGAATATTTGGTGAAAGTCGGTGTGTTATCAAAAAAAAGTTAATTGATTATAATTAATTTAATAAAAATTCCGTCTTAAATGATAATTTATACTAATAAATAACACATTTGAGTAAATAAATATATATAAAGCTAATATGGTTGAATAATGTATATATTGTATTTGCAATTTTACTATAAGATCTTGTGTTGTTAGACCAATATTTACGTGGAATATTTTAATTTTCGTTGTGTTTATAATATATTGGGTGAGTGTGTGTTTTGGAAGCATGCAGTACCCGTATATTGCGTGTGGGAGAGAGGTGAGGGAGCGACAACAGGCGGTTGATTGCGATTGGTGTCACCGATGGCAACACAGGAAATGTGGTACATGTAAGATAAATGAATAAAATTGCCGATTGTATTCGTTATTTCAATAATTTTAATAATATAATGGTGTATTTAATGTACACACGAGACTTAATCATCACTAAGTCGAATGATAGTAGTTAGTCAGAACAGTAGTTAGTTAGTTATGTATTATATAATTATTATTATTACTCCTGGCGCTCCCGTTCCTGCCAGCAGCGCACATTCCACGTGCTGTGGAAATGATGACGGATCGAGCTACAACTGAGGGGACGCGGCAGCTGTCGGCTACATCAGCAGACAGTGGCTGAGCAACACGTACAGTTTTTCCTGATGACTCTTGGTCGATATTCCAGCAGTCGGTCCGAACAAATAATGATGTGGAATGGATGTATATTATGCTATAATTAATATGTAGTAAGTGATTTACGGATGTATTATACTTAAATAAACATAATTTAACTTATGCGATATATGTATACATATATGTATGTTTATATATGATGTATTTGTATGTGTATTTTCAGGCTGGCACCACCGGGTTAACAGTCAGGCCGGAGTTGCTGGGATGTCCTATAGGATCGTCCCACTCCTGAGGCGCAACTTGTCAAGCTGACCGTCGATAACGGCAACTTGGAGAGGGCAGCAGTCTGCTCCAATAAGAAGGCCCTGCAAACCTGCTGGCAGCGCTACCTGGACGGCGAGATGTCAACATCCTCGTTCATGGGAACGGTCGGCCGAGTGTACGGGCTCCGTACGTAAATCTAATGACTTACATCGTGCATAAATGTATATATTTATATGGCATGAAGATGGTGTGAATTTACTGTTTACTGAATATAAAGTTCTGTTTGTGCATTCATGTACCAAAGCTATGCTCTATTTACTTTGATATGTATGTTCAACAACTGTATATATAGATCTGCTGTGTAAATATGTTTTCGTGGTGTTTGTATATAAGACTATGTATATTTTTAATATTTCTTTGATGTTTGAAATGTAAATGTTGACTTTATTATTTATGTCATAAAAATGTATATATGCATATAACTTGATTTGAATAAACACATAATTAACTACACATCTTTTTTTTTTCATTTTATCATTTTTTACTATCACGAAGTTCACCGTGTAATAAATTTCCGACGTATAATTACGACATACTTTTCGATATTCTAAATATTTTACACTAATTCAATATAACTAGGCCAATATTGGGTTTACGGTCAGTTCGTAACATAGACATTTCGTAACCATTAAATTTCGGTCATTTCTTAACCATATCGGTCATTTCGTAACCAGTTCATTGTTGGTTAAGAATAAGGTATTTATTAAGTTTTAATGTATTATTCATTATAGGTTAAATTAAGAATTTGACCTAAACCCGATTTGATTTTGATATTATGATTATTGATACTTATATCTCGAAGTTTAAAAGGGAGACATGTTGATATTGATATAATGATACTTATATATCGAAGTTTAAAAGGGAGACATTTAATAATTTACTTAGCGTGTTCATTAAGTTTGCTGTTTGATCCCTTAAATTATACGGCTTTAAAAGTCTGATATTATATTAATTGTGTTTTGTATACTTTGTGAAGTTACTAGATTGGTAACATACTAATTAGCGATTACACATACATGTATAGGAAGTTGATGTTATCTTAGCCAGAGTCCCTGTGGCTATTGTGTAATGTGTCAAGCCAATTGAGAAGCCAATTAGCACATAGGCTATGACATGCGTTATTTAATACACTGGTTCTAACCAGCGTTACTTTTTAGCTTCATTAATTTATCAGTTGTGTAACATGATACTTTAGGAAGTTAAGAAACGTAAGAATTAGAAATATGAATTTTCAATTTATTAACACATACATATGTTTAACAAACAATAATACTTCATCACAACATAATGACACCCATATGACATCCATGTGTACCATATAACTTAAATTGTTTATAGATATACTTTAATAATATATATATATATGAATTACATCCAATGCATTGTCATTACGGAAACTATGACTCACATTCTAACATACACCACCTGCAAACAAGAAATGTCTTTAAAACAGACAATCGGCGTTGAAATTTATATTATATTCATTTTTTGACCTAAATATATATAATACAAGAGGACCAAAATGATTGGTTACGTGACTTGACGGACACCAGATTTTTCGGTCCCTACTTGGGAGACAAATCGGAACCCATAATTTTCGGTCTCTTCTAAGGAGACTGCTCCGACACTAGATTTATCGGACACCATAAAAAAACGTATCAGCCCCAAAATTAATTTGAGATAAACTCAATCATTATTAATATCTGTACCGTGAATAAACCGATCATATACCGTCCCATGTTTTCACCAGTGATACATGAATAACCTAAATACTATTAATTTACGTAAACATAATTGATACATGAATTTGTCAGGCAAATCTAACAAATTAACATTGTCAGAATATATAAGCGGGAAGGAATGAAATTATTATAACGTGTACATAGTTATGTTAAATAATATACTATATGTATCATTAGTATCGCACATAGTGTATTCAAGCTTCGCAAATGAAGTTAAAGTAACATGAATAACATTTTGACGTATTTACGAGACTTCTTTCACCTCATTTTACTTATATCAAGATGTTGAACACTTTTATAACTTGAATAAACATCTACTGGACAAGTTGATAGAAAGGCGCAATTATAAATGATTCTTAATAAAATGCAACCACAATTCAAATATAAATTAACATGCACAGTAAGTTTATAAATATAAATTCCCCATTTAATGAAATTCTCGGGTTTAGGATTCTCCGGACGCCAATTGATACGTGTGTATTAACACAGCTTTGCCGCGCGCTATTAATAAGGATAATGGTCTTTATTAACATAAGATTGACATGTATTATTTGTTGATCATTATTTAAAATAATAGAACAGTGTATTTGAAGATTTATAAATAAGCATAACTAAATGTCTGGGTTTTTTTTTTCAATAGTGAACAACACGTCCGAATATACGAAATATATGTATGGATGTTCAGACAGGTTATTCAGTATATTTAATCGATATACATTCAACGAGATTTAAATCACTAAATCATAGATCGCGATATTCTTAAATGAAATATAATGTTTGATTACAACCACAGGCAAAACAAACACAAACCATTTAGAAAACTATGTTTTATGTATGCCATACCGTTAGTCCGCCATATTGTATTGTCCATGAGTAATCGGCCATGGATTGGTTGACGTCAGACTAGGTCTTACTCGGCCTGGTCTATCTCATTTTTATAACTTGAATAAACATCTACTGGAGAAGTTGATAGAAAGGTGCAATTATAAATGATTCTTAATAAAATGCAACCAAAATTCAAATATAAATTAACATGCACAGTAAGTTTATAAATATAAATTCCCCATTTAATGAAATTATCGGGTTTAGGATTCTCCGGGCGCCAATTGATACGTGTGTATTAACACAGCTTTGCCGCGCGCTATTTTCAGAATGATAACTCTCCTGCTGGAGTTTGTTGTGCTCGCTAGAATTAATTCACGGGCACGACAGTCGGTCACAACGTACAATAATATTTTTACACAATGATAAAATAATAGGAAATATAAGCTCCATCAAGTTTGCTAATATTGTTTGCTTATTTGTCAGAAAAATACCAGAAATTTACCACTTTATATTTTGTGCTTGTCACAAGAAACCTTAACACTATTGACAGGCAGACGTGACGCAAGCTCAACAGGCAACATTGTACGTTGTAACCGACAGTCGAGCCCGTGAATTGTAGCACTGTAATTGCTATTTATAGATTATGTAGATTATATATAGGACCATACCAATTTGATTCTATGTTTAGCGTCCTCGGGCTGGAAGGTTTTTTTGGATGCATGAACAAAAAAAAAAATTTATATTGCCCATGTAAATAATTGAGTTGGAAAGCATATACAAATTGGGAAATTTAGGTGTTTTTACCATTATTCGTAGAAATAGTGTGCAGCTAGACAATTTACACAGTTAAAATACTGGGTAAAAGTAGGTTCCCAATATGAAGATGATATATAACAGTTTTGCAGGTAAACATTTGCTTTAATGAATAAGTTGTGAAAGAAAAATGTTGTTTTTTTATCGATTTTTTTCTGCCTGGTTGGTAGGTTTTGAAACATCATGGGGACGCTAAACATAGAATCAAATTTGTATGGCCTAATATATAAATATATAATATATATATAAATATGTAGGCTAAAGAAAATAGTTATTTCATTATGTGAATGAATATAACATTCTGATCATGACATACAATGAGTAAAATTGTTCATAATTATGTTCAGTTCTAGAGTGTATGTCGAAGGTAAGTTTATAACTTAATTTGACCGCTATTGTGAACAATTATGTAAATTTTAATCCTCAAAAGTATGCAACAGTTATTGGTAGACATCAAACCATTGTTGTAAGTTTTGCATTCCCTAAAATTAGAAAATTTGCCAATTCTATTGGCATTCAATTTTCCCGCTGCATAATTATCGCAAGAAATCTAAATCAAAAGTGATCTTAGACAGCTATGCTGAAAAAACAATATTGTACTTTTTGGAAATAAACCGAGACCCGGCATGTGTGAAGCAGTCATTTATTAAATACTTCTTAATATTTTATTTTTTTAAAAATATTATACTGTGTTAGACGTTGATACGCCCCTTGAAGAAAACTTGTCAAAAACCTGCTTGAAGCAAATCAATAGCAACATATAATTTGGAAATGAATGCTTGTCAGTGTAGTCAAAATAGTTGGTTATTTTATAATCCTAGTTGGCACTTGAGTGCTTGAAGTGCTTTCATATGCTATTATAAATACACTTTGTCTGTATTAATAAATCTTTGAATGTCTGAACAGATCGTGAATGATCTATGGTCCAATTATAATTATCACAGAGAGCTAATCTAATTGAGTATAATCATAATTACATACAAACTTGACAACACCTTGAATGCTACCTTGTGCTTAGATGTCAGTGTTTTCAGCTGTGATCTTACGAAGGCCGCTAGCTTCACTGACAAACGCTTCAATACAAAAGCAGAAGTGGTTGCATATTTGTTAGGTATTTGCTTTGTTATCATAATTGTTGGAAAATAAGTGCCAAAATTTGTCCGACACCCCAATATGGCGGACTAACGGTATGTCATACATAAAAACATAGTTTTCTAAATTGTTTGCGTTCGTTTTGCCTGTCATTGTAACCAAACATTATATTTCATTTTAGTATATCGAAATCTTTTAGTGATTTTAATCTCGTTGAATGTATATCGATTAAATATACTGAATAACCTGTCTGAACATCCATACATATATTTCGGATATTCGGACATGTTGTTTACTATTGAATAAAATACACCAGAAATTTTGTAATGCTTATTTATAGATCTTTAAATACACTGTTCTAATATTTTATATCATTAACAACAACTAATATATTTCAATCTTATGTCAATAAAGACCATTATCCTTATTAAAATAATATGAATTGGTCAAACAAACTAAAAATAAATAAATACATAAAAATGATTAATTTTTTTATATTAATAATCTATTTAAACTGTTATATTTTTTCAGCGTGCAGTTTCCACTCCAAGGCATCAGTACAACAGTAAGAAGATAGAAAGAACAGAAAAAAAGCCACAACATGTGTGATACTGTTCTCTTCCAACAAGACAAATAAGTTCATAAACATAAATTTCGCTGTTCATCTTTGTGATTACTATTGCATCTAGTCGATTTATCATGATATTATAAAATGCCAAATGTAAAAAACAACTGCTACAATCAGAGTTATAAAATGTGAATATTGGCAGTGAGTAGCAAACAAAGCAATAATGAGGACATCTTACAAACTTTGCAACATACCCCAAGCATGTGTTGTCCCTTTGAAAGGTGAAAGAAAACTTATTCTATGTTTAAAGTGATAATTTAATAACTTTTATATGTAGCTTTAGAGAACATTGAACAATTAAATTTGATTGTGTTCAATTATGTAGTACTATTTTTGTTTGATGGTGTGCATTGCCTGATCCTATAGTGCATCAAATTATTTCAGTGAAGATTTTAATATAGATATTTTACTTTAGGAATGTGCTCATTATTTGTATACAGTTGACATGGTTGATTTTCAAATATATATAAATAATGCTTAACATGTATACATTTATTGTGAAAGTAAACATGTTCAATTATTAAAATATATTGTATGCAATGAATTGACAATTGTATTTCACTGAAGAACATGTATTGCACTTATCTACATAATATATATGTAGATGTTTTGGTTTAGAAAAGACATAAGAATCTATGTGTGAATTAACTGTGTTATTATTTGTTTGATTTGAAATTATAAATCAAATAAAGGTTTAAACAGTGTAATTAAAATTTGTTAATTATATGTATTGCCAAATAATATCACTTATAAGCTGGCATAAATCTTATACATAAAATGATTTAGTCAATATTTCCAGTAATATCACTGCAATAAGAGTGACATGTACAGTGTTTCAGGTATAAGCTTCAAGGCATTTTCATTAATTGTACAAATTAATTGCAATTTCCTTTCTCTGTAAGGCATGCCTACTTTTCCTAAGGTGTATATGATTTGTTAATTAATACTGCTAACATACTGCTACTTTTAAATATATAACAGTCAAGATCTTTTGAATTGCCAGTACAGTTGGCCAGCCATGCACACAAAATGAATCTAGCAATTTCTAAATGAATCAGCAACTTGAACATAAATACAAGGCCAAAAATAAAATATTGTTTGTTTCCCCTCCCGCGACCGACCCAGCAAAATCGACGCGACTCAAAAAAAAATATAGACCAAAGAAAACAATATTTTATATTATTTGTGTGTGAAAATGGGGGGTGCGAAACCTTAAAACCAATCCAATAGCGTGTACAAATCTTACTTTCAAAAGACGCTTATAAAATGACTTGAAACGGACAGTTCTCGGTAACGCGTAATTCGGCGTATTTTGACGCATGCTTTTACGAAAAGGACACCATAACATTCAGTGTCAGATTCTAGGGCGCAACCATTTCCGCTCGCATATGCATGTTTTTTTTAAAGAGAAAGAACGCCCACCGGCAATTAACAAACTTGCCTTTATGCACCAAGTGTCCATTATCGATAAAATCTTGACGCAGGAGGAGTCAGCTTAACATGAGCCAAACAGTCAGCCAATGAGAACGCATAAATTTCCAACATGCAAATGAGCGTCGTCGTTAGAAAGTTTAGCACGCCCTCATTATAATTTTAAGTGGTAAAGGTGCAAGTCATTTGTAACGCATCTGCGTTAGGGATGTGTTTTGTTATAGATAAGAGTGTTTTTAACAGCTGCGTTTGTAATAAATTACTACAAATTAACATAGTAAATAAATAAATAATTATAAATAAATATCATAATTTTTGTGAATTTTGGTGAAAGGAACCATTAACTAAGAATATGAATTACGACGTCATGTAACTCAACAAACTGATTGCGTCAAACGTCTTGATTTGTTTAAAGAAATTACAATTACTAGATCTAGTAATAATTAACGAAAGTGTTATTCAAACTCATCATTACACACGGATTAGAATTATGAAAAAACTTTGGCTGAGGCAACATTTGAATGAAAGTTAGCGGAACTAACGTCGATGTCAAAAATGAAAATAAATAAACTTCAGCGCCTTTTCTTTTGATTTTAATTTATCAAAAGTGTTCTGTTGCTTTCTTTTTAATAACAAACAAAGTCCTATTTGTTTTTATTTCCATAGAATGCTAATTCAGTTATGCTCTAGCATTTGCGTTGTTCAGATACAGTATTACAGATTGATGCTTTTAAACACTATCCATGTGCTAAGCGTGTAACACGCTTTTCAGCTACAAAATGCTACTCGCAGTTAGACAGTCACCGTTGCTATGGCTGTTGCTAACAGCGTTCTATTTCAGATGCCCGGCAAATTGCAACGTCACGCTATTACTCCTAAGTTTTAACAGGTTTTTATTATTAACGCTCTTGTTTTCAACGTATGTTATTGTTTGTTCAATTTTGATAAATTATTGTAAGGTAATTAGCAAATAGTATTACGTAAATAAGCTGAACGTTATTAATCTACTACAACGAAAATATTAAGAATTTATACTATACCGTAACATTTCGAACATAAGGAAAACATGAATGAAAATCACTTATTGTGTATAAAAATAAAATATTTTTCCGACCTGCCGACCCACCCTTTATTAGCATGGGTCGCGGGAGGGGAAACAAACAATATTTTATTTTCGGCCCAAAAACAAGAATTATACAGTAAGTTATACCAGCATCAACTTCTACTAACTAGATCTACATTGCTAATGTATTTTCAACTGTAATACTACTAAAATGCTGATGCAATACACATTAACTTTTGATGTAATACTTTTTACCTTAACCTAAACGTAATATACAGCGACGTGATTGGTCTTTTGAGCATTATTAGAAATCAAATAAACTACCAAGACGCATTAACTGCTTACACTCAATTAGTTCTTGAACACTTATCCGAATATCCGAAATAGACATCAAGTTAATTTGGGTCAGCTTTTTAACAAAACTACAATTTATACTGCAATGGCAAGCATGCATATAAACAGACAAGACAAAGGTTGAATGAAAGGCGGAACGATATTACAATGACAGGTAACGAAGTACTTAATTTTCAAGCTCGTTAAAAATTGCCTATAGAAAGTAACGTACCTAAGCCATCTTGATTAAACCGGTGTTACCATAGGAGATTTGGGTGATGCCAGACCTTTATCACGAAGTAAGTAAAGATCGGGTACCAGAATAGTTTTAATATATGTTTTTACCAGGAACGTTTTCTTCATGTTACATTTCAATAAGACTCCTTAATTATGAAGCAAGTTAAAACGGCCCAAGTTAAAACAGCTCCAGGTTAATACGGCCGCAAAATGACAGGCAGAACAACAACATACGCAGAAGTCCATGCGTACATCGATCCTGCATATATTCCGTAGACAGCCCCATGTTCTGTAAAAGAGGGTAGATCATTTCATAACACAGTTTATCAAAGGCACTACACGGTTATTATTACATTATTATTAAACCTATGATATTGCATTTCATACAGTTTAAGCATTTCCACTTTATATGGCATGGTTATTATTCGTAAATTCTTAAATCTTTGGAACTGGAGGATAATATTGTATATAACAATATATAGTGTTTGCGCTACAGAGTTATTATTCGTATGTTATTATCTTATAATACAGGAAATAATTGAATGTATGTCACTGATTGCAAGGTTTACCAGAACACGTCGCCAAAGCGCCTGGCCCAAGTGGAACGCACATCCTTTAATGACCTGGTCAGGAAACACACTTCTTAGAGCTTTTCATATAGCGGCTTCAAAGTCACATACTATCTGTTCTACCTGCTCCATTCCATTCAGACCTTGTTGAATTGCCTGTAAATCATGTTTACGGTTTTTACTCTGACATTTTATTTTTTAACCGTACTAATATATAATTGATTACTGTTCAACAAACGTATTGTGTTTAACATACTGTTACAAATGTAAGAAATCATGTGATCTATGGCCGTTCTTTCACTCATCGGTACAAATATAATGAAGGCAAGGATCGTTAGAAGCATGTCCTGCAAAGAAGCGATGTAACAGCGATAATTTTTTGGTGCTGAAATAAGTAATATTAGCTGGAATTTTACTTTGTTTATATTTAGTAGGATAATCAATTATACAATTTATGTATACAATGTCTCAATGCAAACTGTACGGACAAAACTGATTAACGTATCTACGTACTTTAATTAATTTAACTTCGTTAATTTGTATTGAAAACTAATTTTAAATAAATAATGACTCAATAGACATGGCTAATATCAAACATGACATCAAGATAATGTTATGTTTACCTCAAACGTGCCATCTACGATGTACCACCGACGGGCCTCTCGCAACAGGTCTAGCTGGTTGTTCGTAGCAAAGATCAGATGCCGTTTTTCGTCTACATTAACTTCACGTCTGTAGAAGTCGGATAGCATGGCGTTGTGGTCAAGCTGAAAATCCAGCGAATCTAGCTCTTCGGGACGCAGTTGTTGTCGGAACCTGTTGACTGCGCGTATCACGCAGTCGCGGCTCAGGTGCCCCACATAAGTCAGTACGGTGACGAAATTGCATGCTTCGTCGATAATCTGTGAAGCGGGCCTTAAAGGCTGGCTTGCCGACATCTCTTTTGACTTTAATAAATGTATCAATAAATGAGGTTATAATCAATTATCCAATTCTAACCTATGTACATTAAAGTTATGAAATAATAAGAATTGGTAATCTATCTGTCTATCTAGTAAATATGTTCCTGTAAGTAAATTAAGTATCCATCCATCCCACCCATCCATCCATTTAACTGTCTAAATAAATAAAATGATAAATAAGTACATTAGAAGTCACTATTGCACGCACTTCGCATACCGGCTCCTGGGCGTGGATGTTGTCTTTTGTGTTGGCCGAGAAAACGCCTCTTTTCTCTGTCACACCAGCATGTCATAGTCTTGTTTCGAACGAAACATCGTCACATCGTTGTCTTTGGACGCCGTTGCTGAATAATAATTAATAAATTGTTATCTGTGTATCTAGCAGTATGTGACCGTCGGTAATAATCATCATAATGGTTAATGGCGTCACTAACATTAAGAAATGAAATATGTGATACCTATTTCATTAACCAATACTAAATAATGATGTTTTTAAAGTAAACAGTATTTTGGTATGTAATATGTAATCTTTTGAGATTTAAGTGAGTATCTAGATCTACATTACAAACCTTCAACACATAACATGTAGCCACAAGAATAATGATGATTTCCAGGTCCCGTGCGCATAGATGTTCCCAGGTCAAGTCCCGTGCGTGTTGGTCTTTCCAGGTCAAGTCCCGTGCGTGTCGATGTTTCCAGGTCATGTCCCGTGCGTGTTGATGTTTCCGGTTCGTGATCCGTGCGTGTAGATGTTTCCGGTTCGGGATCCGTGCGTGTCGATGTTTCCATGTCAGGTTCCGTGCGTGTCGATTTTTCCAGGTCAGGTTCCGTGCGTATCGATGTCTCCAGGTCAGGTCCTGTGCGTTTCAATGTTTCCAGGTAAATCCGTGCGTGTCGATTTTTCCAGGTCAGTTTCCGTGCGTATCGATGTTTCCAGGTCAGGTCCCGTGCGTGTCGATGTTTCCAGGTCAAGTCCCGTGCGTGTCGATGTTTCCGGTTCGGGATCCGTGCGTGTCGATATTTTCAGGTCAGGTCCCGTGCGTGTCGATGTTTCCAGGTCAGATTCCGTGCGTGTCGATGTTTCCAGTTCGGGATTCGTGCGTGTCGATGTTGTCATGACACCTCTTCTCTTTGACGTCGGTTGGTGTTGTGATTGAAGAACGTTACAACCCCGACTAATAAACCGCAGCTTTCCTCTTCCTCGTGCTGCTTGTAGATATCCGCGCCTGTGTGATACCTGTCGGATAAAGTGTACATAAACGTGTATGGAATTTTAATAAGAAGTTGCAGTCAAAATATTGGAATAACGCTCAATTTTTCTGTGACGATAGCTTATTTTCATAATTGTAGTCATCAGAAGCTAGAATCTTGGCTTAGATTAGATCTACTTAGCAAAATTATTTTACTAATAAAGGATAAAAACGATGTGATGATTTATTTTATTTCATAATACACATTTGATTAGAGCTATGCTCGATACCAGTCAAATCTCTGCGCGGAGGTTGATCATTCTATACACAGAGGAAGACGTCACGCGCAGACAGACCGGTGTAGACACAACGCTTAATTATTACTGTTGCAGTGTAACCTATGCTGCAAGCGTCCGTTTAACTAGATGATAACACGTCTGTAAAAATTATCGCTTATTAATATTTTAAACGTCTAATATGGAATCAAAAGCTTTTTTGGAACGGTTGCGTAAATTCGACGCATACCCAAAAACTCTGGAAGACTTTCGAGTGAAAACATTTGGTGGAGCTACTGGTAATTGACGAATATTTGTAATGAGTATATTTCGGATATCTTGAAATCGGACTCAGACTGCTACTTCTATTTCAAACATTTTGCTGACATTTAAAGAATACAGTTTCAAAATTTTGAAATATGTATTGGGAAATTTCACATAATGCTCTGACATATACAATATTGCATCATTGGCTAAAGCATCATTTTGTAACCTAATAGTTTTATTAAAACATCATGTTTTTTATTACTTCCTTATAGGGTATTGGGTCAGGACAGCCCAAATCCATGTATTTCATGTAGATGTTGCATGATTCATAGTCTTAATAATAAACTTATGAACTTATATAAGTTATTACTTGTTACTTTTTATATTGGTCTAAATGCTTTTTACAAATTTAGTGTTGGGATGTTTTCCGCTGATATAGCGGTACTTACAGTATTATGATGAAGAAATATATAATTTACTAAAAAAAAGAAATCACTTTATTGTATTATACTTAATACAAATGTGTCTTTTTCTTTTTTGTCACAAAAAAATTGAAAAATTGTCGAAAAATAAAAATCTCGGCGTCCGCTTTTTAACAAGGCCATGTTGGAATATATATGGAAAAGGTCACGGTTGGCTGTATCGCAGTATTTCTATAAGGCACTCGTGTGTATTCATAATGAAAACAATTTAACACTAGAATTCAAACTTTGTTGACACCACATGTTGCTGACGGACCAGACCATGACAGCCTAAAATGCAAATTGATAGATTTAAAAGAGTTGTTGTTTACAACCATTATATTTAAACAAGAAATATTTTATACTAGGGCCGAAAATAAAATATTGTTTGTTTCCCATCCCGCGACCCATGCTAATAAAGGGTGGGTCGGTAGGTCGGAAAAATATATTATTTTTATACACAATAAGTCATTTTCATTCATGTTTTCCTTGTGTTCAAAATGTTACGTTATAGTATAAATTCTTAATATTTTTGTTGTAGTAGATTAATAACGTTCAGCTTATTTACGTAATACTATTTGCTAATTACCTTACAATAATTTATCAAAATTGAACAAACAATAACATACGTTAAAAACAAGAGCTCAATAATAAAAACCTGTTAAAACTAAGGAGTAATAGCATGACGTTGCAATTTGCCGGGCATCCAAAACAGAACAGCCATAGCAACGGTGACTGTCAAACTGCGAGTAGCAGTTTGTGGCTGAAAAGCGTGTTACACGCTTAGCACATGGATAGTGTTTAAAAGCATCAGTCTGTAATACTGTATCTGAACAACGCAAATGCTAGAGCATAACTGAATTAGCATTCTATGGAAATAAAAACAGGACTTTGTTTGTTATTAAAAAGAAAGCAACAGAACATTTTTGATAAATTAAAATAAAAAGAAAAGGCGCTGAAGTTTATTTACTTTCATTTTTGACATGGACGTTAGTTCCGCTAACTTTCATTCAAATGTTGCCTCAGCCCAAGTGTTTTCATAATTCTAATCCGTATGTAATGATGAGTTTGAATAACCCTTTCATTAATTATTACTAGATCTAGTAATTGTATTTTTTTTAAAACAAAACAAGACGTTTGACGCAATCAGTTTGTTGAGTTACATGACGTCGTAATTTATATTCTTAGTTAACGGTTCCTTTCACCAAAATTAAAAAAAATTATGATATTTATTTATAATTATTTATTTATTTACTATGTTAATTTGTAGTAATTTATTACTAACGCGGCTGTTAAAAACACGCATATCTATAACAAAACACATCCCTAACGCAGAAGTGTTACAAATGACTTGCACCTTTACCAATTAAAATTATAATGAGGGCGTGCTAAACTTTCTAACGACGACGCTCATTTGCATGTTGGAAATTTTATGCGTTCTCATTGGCTGACTGTCTGGCTCATGTTAAGCTGACTCCTCCTGCGTCAAGATTTTATCGATAATGGACACTTGGTGCATAAAGGCGAGTTTGTTAATTGCCGGTGGGCGTTCTTTCTCTTTAAACAACATGCATATGCGAGCGGAAATGGTTGCGCCCTAGAATCTGACACTGAATGTTATGGCGTCCTTTTCGTAAAAGCATGCGTCAAAATATGCCGAATTACGTGTTACCAAGAACTGTCCGTTTCAGGTCATTTTATAAGCGTCTTTTGAAAGTAAGATTTGTACACTCTATTGGATTCTTTTTAAGGATTCGCACCCCGCATTTTCACACACAAATAAAATAAAATATTGTTTTCTTTGGTCTATACTTTTTTTGAGTTGCGGCGATTTTGCTGGGTCGGTCGCGGGAGGGGAAACAAACAATATTTTATTTTAGGCCTAGTGTTAAAATGTGCTTACCATAAAAAAGATGAAAATGATGTAAATAAACTTTGTAATAAGGAGTTCAAAGACATGTCTGTCACACAGGTGCGAACAGTAGAGCTGTTTTCACACTTACGATAATTGATTTTGTAATACAGTGAAACCTGTCCAAACAGAACCCCGTGAAAACCGAATCCCTGTCAAAACCGAACGGCTGTGTCGGTCCCGATTTTTTTCCTTGTTGTAACGATTTTATGTCAAATTTGATCTCATTCAACCTTAAAAAACCTGAATAAACCGAATGGTGTATCCTGTCAGGTGTCACTTCGCGATACCTTAGAGGCGTGAACCCGATACTAGTTGTTGTTGACACAATTAAACAATAAACACAAAGAGCATAATCGCCATGGTGATATATTTTATAGTTTATTTCTATTGGTGATAACAGGGTAGTGGTGCAGTTAGCGATCGGTGCACACGAGTGAACTTGTGAAAAACTGTAAACAGATAAGTCTGTCGTGTTGTATGTTGAAATATACGAAAAGTGTAAAAAAATTTAATGTTTCACAACTACCATGTTAGCAGGGAAGAAAATCATGAAGGCGAGATGTCAATAAAAGCAGTCAACAATTGGCGATTTCTTTACAGATGTAAATAACTTGTACGTTGAATACATGAACTGGTTTGCTTGAACATTTGAGTGTCGTGTTGTACGTTGAATACGTAAACTTGTTTTATATATAATTTGAGTGTCATTTTATGTACAAATATACATTTTTGACATGCAAATGATAAAAAAAAAATAATAAAAGTGTAAATATTAGAAGGGCGTTGTCTTATTATACACTCGAATTAACACATAAAATAGACTGTACATGTTTAAGGAAAATGATATTTAATAAAAATCCTGGGTAAACCGAACACCTCTGAAAATCAAACGATTGGCTCGGTCCCGACGCCGTTTGGTTTAGACAGGTTATACTGTAGTTAATAAATGGCATGTAAATACAATCTATGGCTTCACCTACCACACGTCATTGCTTGCTGATTCTTGCAAATTACTTTTGTATGGGCTACTGACTTTTGAGTATGTTTAATATAATTCCATATAATATGCTATATTCTCTTTACTTGATTTAGAAGAACAATAGTTTTATTTTAATTGATTAACTTAATATGTTAAATTATTACTAAATGTATTTATTTCAAGTTCAAAAAATGGAAGGGATTCTCCATTATTGTTTTATTTGCATAAATAGCTTTCCAATAAATAAAAAAGTGAACACATATATGAAAAAACAAATAAAAGAATAACATTTTCTTTAAGGTTAACATTTTAATTCACATTCACAATTAAATTCTACTCAACTATTACTTTACATAATAAGCGAGCCATCATGGACTGGGCTGTCATGGTCTGGTCCGTCAATGACTTCGGCTGTACTGACCCAGCCACATTATTCTGATGTAACAACATTTACACATTAAAACTAATATTTATAACCTTTACTTATTAGCTCACCTGAGCACGAAGTGCTCAAGGGTGAGCTTTTGTGGCCAGTGGTTGTCTGTCATCCTTCATCGTTGTCAGTCGTCAGCAATTTACTTAAAAGAAATTCTCCTCTGAAACTGCTTGGTGGAAATTAACCAAACTTGGTATGTACATTCCTTGGGTAGTCCTCTACCAAAATCAGGGTTGGCACGAATCACCGACCCCTGGGTTTTCCCAGCTGGTTTTGTCGGTTTTTCCCGCCCCGGTCAATACTCTGAAAGTGGGCAATACTGGGCAATACTATTTTTTCTTCAGTAAATGTGTAGTTTTTATTGTTTTTATAAATCTAAAAGCTCAGTTAACTTATGTCATTAAGAAAATGACTTGTCTATTTTTGCAGATTCAATATATGCATAGTTACAGTATTTTTGTAAGTGCCGGCAGGTGTAGTACAAAAGCCGCTCGCCCAAAAGCCCATTTGTCTAAAAATACACACATGATGGGACATATGCCCCTCGGTATATTGACAGAGTGGACATAAACCCTCTGGTAGATTTAACTGAGTGGACAAAAGCCCCTTGTTGATTATGAATTAGTGGACAAAAGCCCCTTTCTGATATTGTATAGTGTGTATGCATTTCAATAGGAAATTCCATTCCATCAAATTGAACAAAATATTAATTGCAATTAACTGTTGACAAACAGACGAAAAAACTTGCAAATCGTGATAATAAACATTAAATTCATCAATGGGCTCAGTGGCGTAACTAGGCCATTTTCGTGTTGTAGGCCTGGGCATAAGGTCAAGATACGAAGTTAGAAGTTTGTCAAAGACATTTATAAATTTATATGACTATATGAATTATGTGGATATATGTGAAAGTATAAACCGATAAATATAAAACAACATGTTCTTGCTCTAACCTTCATCAAATTCATTTACTTTACAGGTTCTTCAAACAAAATAGTTATAAACAAATATACATGTAATGCGTATAACATGGGCTCTAACTATATGCCTTCACGTCCATTGCTTACAGTGGCTCACTGCAAGATAGTTTAAGTTTCAATTATGTCTGTCATCACTTTGAATAGAACTCCATTTTACAACTTTTGACGGCCGCAAATGTATTAATGAATTTGTCAATGTCAATAGCTTTTTCCCTATGTATGTGCATCATTGCAAGGCTGGAAAGCCTGTCTGTCAATGGTTGATTGCAGGTATGTTTTCAGCCTCTTCATGCAGCGGAACGACCGTTCGCACGTTGCACGTTGGCGTTGTTTGATGTGCCTGTCCAATATTCAGTGTTATATATTTTAGAAACGTCTTTAAACGTGTGAAATTCATAGCTGACTACATTCAAACACAAACACATTCACATCGAGAATTATATCTATTAGTTATTTACCGAAGTGTAATTGTCTCCTTATAAAGTGAATGTCATTAAATAACTCACACATCGGTTATCGGTTGTATTTTTAAATGTACTATGCACTGTTTATTTTCTCCATTAAAACGAACGAACAGACGAACATGTCATTTACACCAACTATTGTGAAAGATAATCTTATGATTGCATTGCAAACCGATAAGGCAAGTGATGCCAACATTGTGTCACTTACGTTTCACTGACGTGGTGCCTGGAAAGTATTAAATCACTCGGAAATGGTCCCAACGTTTTGGGCACCCCTCTACTTTATCACGTATTAAATATCTTTCTTATACATGTATAAAACAAAATGCAATTCGGTGTGATTGCTAAATTAATATTGAACAAAATGTATGTCAATTTAGATCTTTGAAAACTAAACTGTATATTAAAACAATTCTGTTTAAGCTCGAAAGTAGTCATTTATTTGACTATAATTTCAACTTTAAATCACATATATTTAGTATAAATGTCTTTAATGTGGTATTTCCTGTGCTAAATCTTTTTTGCTGTTGACATATTCATATATATATAATCTGAAATATTTAGAAAACAAAACAATAATATAGCATCCCCGAACAAAGGTATATATACCCACTGTATATATTTTATCATTTTCACTGAACCTTGTAGCAGGTACTACGGTGTGGATTTATTTACTTTAGAATTGGTAGCGTGCTAGAAAGGGTATGTTTTACTGAGTACTTTTTTGTATTGTACGAATATGAGCGAGCGAAGCGAGCGAAAAATATTAGCAAATTGATCCAGTTTTTAACGTTTTGTGATCCCAAGAAAGCTTAAATATTCAGATACTTACTGGAATAATCCGCTTATGTCTATTTCTATTTGTGTCAAAAGGCACATTTCGTAAATGAAAATGTTTGATATTTAGATCGTCTTATAATCGATCTCTTAATAAGGAATTAAATCGATCTACCCTTAACCCCCCTTAGCATTCGATTTTTATTGCATTTTTAGGCCATTTATTTTTTCCACTTTTAAGAAAAAGTTGTAGGCCCAGGCCTACAAGGCCTACATGTAGCTACGCCACTGAATGGGCTTTTGTCCACTCTGTCATATTTACCATGGGGCTTTTGTCCACCCTGTTAAATCTACCAAGGGGCTTATGTCCACTCTGTCAAATATACCATGGGGCTTATGTCCATGTGTGCATTTTTAGACCAAGGGGCTTTTTTGGCAAAGGGATTTTGTCCGGATACCAGTGCCGGCACATATCCATTGGTTCATTCATTCATTTTTGATGGCAATGTTTATAATATAATTTCTATAATGTTTGTGAAATGATTCCGCTTGATATTGAAATATGTCTACACTTATTGAAGTTATTCATCCTTCTTTTTTTCTTGCACTGAACCGTTCTTTTTTTTGTAAACAATAAAAGTTAGGGAGGCCTTCTCTGTCTGGACAATAACGCCAGCCTGGTCAATATTATTATAATCTGATATTGGGCAATACCGGGGATTACTGGACAAATCACTTTTATCTTCTATTTTCATTACTTACTTTCTTGTTTTTTTTCACTTTTAAAGCAGGATAATGATTATGATGAAGCAAAGAATAAAAATAATTATTTTTGTACTGATGCACAATTAACAGCAGGAATCATTCACTTAAGGTGCCTGCCAATCAATATATGTTTTTACGGTTTGGAAAAGGCCCCTAATTGACATGGGCCTTTGCATGGCCCCTCATTGAGATAGGTCTGATGTCTATTCAAGAGGTCCAGTTTAACTGTTTGTTGAGCACTTGCATCTGTCAGTTCAATGTTTGTGTTGTTTAAAGGCCTAGTTTAATCCTTCTTTATTTGACCCCCCCCCAAATCTGGGGTATTGAACGACTATGTATTGGCACCCTGCTGTGGTCCCAGTGTGGACACAGTGTGGCGACCCTTATCAGCTGATATAAGTACACTGGTGCAGAGGAAACAGTGCAGCTAGCCATTGTTAAGTCATCTGAAAGAAAAGATGGAGATAATGAAAATTTATAGGGGACCAATACACAAGAGTGGAATACCCTGTGGAGATGCCAGACATTCCTTAAACTAGGCCTTTAAGAGGGCGTACATATTGTGGATGGGTCATAAATGATATCACAATATTATGTCATTAATTTTATGTACTGCATGGGGCTGCAATAGGATCTTGTTGCAACATGATATCCACTAAAATATTTTATAACATAAAAAATATTAAAATTGTCAAATTTCTATTATACAGTCATTTCTTCTTTTTCTTTCATAAACATAATTCTGTTACATTATACACTAGTATGTAATGAGAAAAATATAATTAATGTGAGTAAAACCACAGATGCCAAGTAAACTCAGTATTGTCCAGACTGACCAAAAAATCCAACTTAAATTTTGTGAAAAAGAAGAGAAATTATCAATATGTTTCCACATGAAATAGAAATAAACAATGAAACTTACATTATAAAATTGTTAATAGATATGTGTTTATAATGTAGAAACTCATTATTAGCATGTAATGTAAACATAATTGTGCAATATCTTTTTTCCCCAGTATTGCCCACTATTGCCCAGTAAAACCCTGTAAAACCCCGTTTTTTCCAGTATTACCCGCCTGGGCTGGTCAGTACTATAAAACCCGGGTTTTATGCCAACCCTGACCAAAATACTTCAAATTGTTTTGATTCGTAAAGAAAAACATGGCTGCCAGGGGGCGGGGGTATTTTTTCCTTATATGTCTATATTGAAAACTTCAACAATCTTCTTTTCAGAAACCACTGGTTGGATTTCGAAATAATTTCACACAAATGTTCCTTGAGTGATCCTCTACCAAAATACTTTTTACAAATTGTTTTGATTCGTATATAAACATGGCCACCAGGAGGCGGGGCTTTTTCCTTATATGGCTATATTGAATATAGAAATAATGAAACTCCAGAGACTTCATCAGGAGAGAAACCCTTATTACCATCCGCTGGTCCTTTATTTGAGGCCAGTGACTAATTGCCTATACAACACAGGACAATACATACAACACAACACAACTTGTATTGAAAACTTTAACAATCTTCTTGTCAGTAACAACTGTTTGGATTTCAAAATATTGTCACAGAAATGTTCCTTGGGTGGTCCTCTACCAAAACACTTCAAATTATCTTGAGTTGTTAAAAAACATGGCCGCCATGGGGCGGGGCCTTTTTCCTTATATGGCTACAGTGGAAACCCTCGAAACCGGATCCTCTCTAAACTGGAATCCTCTGCAAACCGGACAAATTTGCTGGTATATTTTCATATGTAAACAATCTCCAAAATACCGGAATCCCCTTAATTCCGGAAACCGGTCTAACTTTTGTTCATAATTGATTATTGTCAAGCGTTATATAACCCCTCAAAACCGTTCTGGTCTTTGTTTGTCACACCTGTGACTGGCCTATTGTCAACAGTTGTGTACTGCGGATTACAATTGCGGAAAATTTATTATGGTTTATAAATAAGCAGTGTGAAAATCACAAATCAATATTAAGGGACTGTGAGCACATCATGACCTTAGCAGAGATAAACACACATTGCGAACAGACAATTAAATAAAAACAATAATTTTCAAATATAAATTGTTGACTATTTTGTGAAATATATTCATTTTTCAAACTGAAACAGAAACGTGTACGTGCATGATATACTATTGTAATGTATTGAGTAAATAAAATATTTTTTGATATGACATGTTCTTTTTGTAAATAAAACAATAAAAAAATTTAATGATATGTTTTTCAACCGAGGAATGTATACTGACAAATCATTAACTTGAATCAGTCACTTCCCCTCTAAACCGGAATCCCCTCTAAACTGGACTTTGGTCATGGTCCTGAGGATGTCCAGTATAGATGGTTTCCACTGTATATTGAAAACTTTAAAAATCTTGTCAGAAACCACTGGTTGGGTATCTCAGTAATTTCACAGAAATTTTCCTTGGGTGGTCCTCTAACAAAATACTTCAAATTATTTTGATTTGCTAAAAAAAACATGGCCATAATGGGCGGGGCCTTTTTCCTTATATGGCTATATTGAAAACGTTTAAAATCTTTTTTGTCAGAAACCACTTGTTGGATTTTGAAATAATTTCACAGAAATGTACTTTGGGTTGTCCTCTACCAAAAACACTTCATATTATTTTGATACATTAAAAAACATGGCCCCAAGGGGGCGGGGCCTTTTTCCTTAAATGCCTATTTTGAAAATTAAAAAAAAAACATTGTCAGAAGCCACTGGTTGGATTTGGAAATAATTTCACAGAAATGTTCCTTGGGTGGTCCTCATCAAATTTCTTCAATTTATTATGATTTGTTTTTAAAAAAAAGGCCACCAGGGGGCAAAGTAGTTTTCATTGTGGCTTTATTGAAGACTTTGAAAATATTCTATAACCGCTAGCTGGATTATAGATAAATAATTCCACAGAAATGTGCCAATTATGATTCATTGAACTCAAGTGAGCGACCCAGGGCCAATTTTGCCCATTAAATTAATGGGTTCTTTTTAAACACAAAATCTAATTCACAAAAAAATTATCTGTTGTGAACCTGTTAACCATTTCCATAAAAAATCATTGTTACTAAAATGTTTCATGCACTATGCACATCAACTTGTTCGAAACAAAGAATTTCAACACACAATGTCAGGGCTGTTTATCGATGCACGCGCATTCCAGCATTGGCATTCTGCGATGTTCAGATAAATTACATGGTTTTCAGGGATTATCTTGAAATAGAGGACAGGTATGTTATAGTTTAATAGCGCAAAGTATCAGGGCCTTTCCCCATTGTGATCATTCTAGCAACTTCAATGTTGCCGCTATGTTTGATTGAAAACATGATAAATTGTTCTTAAGTTATGCTGCGATTGCATTCAACTTAAGATCAGTTTGTCATGTTTTCAAGAAAAAACAGCGGTTACATTAGGCTTGTTACTATGACCATAGAACAAGGAGATATTTGTTAGTACTTTGCTCTATATAACTATTACGTACATGTACCTGTCTCATTTTTTAATATTCCATGAATTTCATAAGTAATAGATACAACACAGTATTGCAACATTGGACTCTAAGTTAACTTTGCAAAGTGGGGGCATTAATTATCACCCATGAATGTATATTCATCACAATTTAAACTAAACTAATGTTTAACTAAAACACAAAAATAAAACGAGATAAGCTGAAATGAAACCATGTATTACAATCTAAATAATGACAAAGTTATCATTTAATGTTTAAAATCATATCTATCATAACTTAATATTTTAATTGTGTGAATATCTATTATAAAAATCAGAGCCCTTTCTTTGCAATATTATAATGAATTATAATGCACTTACTAGTATATTGCATATTGAGGGTTGAGTGTGAAACTGTTGTATCTGTTATAGAAATGTTAAGCAGATACAACAGTTTAACACACAAACCACGATATATAATCCTTGATGAACAACATGTTTTCTATTTCAGTGACCATTGTCAGTGCCATACTCATGTTCATACTATTTGTATCTGAGCTGAATTTCTACTTGACCAAAGAAGTGCAGCCAGAGTTGTTTGTGGACATCTCCAGGGGGAATATAAAGATGAAGATTAACCTCAATGTTACATTCCATAATTTACCATGTGCATGTAAGCTAATATCAGCTTGTTTTTATGCCCCCACAAAGTGGGAGGCATTAGCATTGCACTTGTTTGTCTGGCCCAAAATTTTGTGGACTCAACTCCTCTTTAACTGCTGGGCGAGTTTCTCTCAGACTTTCACAGCTGAAAAACCTTAATGTGTAGGTGATCGGAAAGGAAAAAATTTGGCTGTTACCAATTTAGGCTGAATTTTCATTTTATGGCCCTCTGTCATTTTTTTCACTATAGAATATATACACAAATTGTGGAGACAAAAATTGGTGTTGGCAACATGCCCTTTGTCTGTATTCAAACATGTGTTGTGGGGGCATCCGTGGCTGTGACATGTCTGGTTGTTTACTCAGACTTCAAGTTCCACATTATTAATATTCGTCAATTTATTCCATAATCAGAAATGATAAAATATGAAGTTTTTATTAAAAGCAAATAAAAGGGAGAAAGCTGGGCCAGTTATCCAATATTTATAACAATTTTTACAGATTTTACCGATTTATTTCTTTTAATTGCTTTGAATTAAGGTTGTTAACATGGTCAATGTCACTGAATACTCCCCAAAATATATTGACTTTCAAAGATATTCAAAACAAATGTGTAGACCAGCCCTAAAAGGTGCCGGGTGCAACACCCCGGTATTTGGCTATGGATCTTCCCTACTCATACATCCGCAAAACACTGATACAGTTGTGGTAATTAGAATAAATATGTTCTGTTTTAGAGTTGAGTTCATTATTATTTGTTGTGTTACAATTCCTTTTGTAGATTTCTTATTTCACCAAAAAGCTGCCGTTCTTGTTTCCCACAATGCTGTTGTCCTATTGTTTATGGTACATTCATAAAACTGGTATTCACAATATTGCTATCTTGTTTGACATTGATATTGTAAAATATAGAATAGGGACAAAAGATGAGTCAAAATACATTGGAATGTTGTGACTGCTCAAATGACAACTGATAAACGTGATACGTCGAAATACACTAGAATGGTGTGACTGCTTGCGATACGTCGAAATACACTAGAATGGTGTGACTGCTTGCGATACGTCGAAATACACTAGAATGTTGTGACTGCTTGCGATACGTCGAAATACACTAGAATGGTGTGACTGCTTGCGATATGTCGAAATACACTAGAATGTTGTGACTGCTTGCGATACGTCGAAATACACTAGAATGTTGTGACTGCTCAAATGACAACTGATAAACGTGATACATAGAAATACATTGGAATGTTGTGACTGCTCAAATGACAACTGATAAACGTGATGCTTTCAGAAAACAGGTGAAGTTACATCACAAGTTAGTTTGTTTGTTTTGTTTGGATTTTTCGCCGTATTCAACAGTATTTCAGTCATATAACGGCGGTCAGTTAACCTACTCACACTTCCTGGGTAAGCTGGTTTACCAGTGCACATACTTATGCCAGTAACTGACAACTGCCCTACTTGAATCAGAGGTAGGGGAGAATGGCCGTAGAAATAATTTCATGACCAATCCCCACACAAGTTATGTGGCCGGGCTGGGAATCTAACCCGCGATCCTCGGATTTGTAGTCCAGCGCTCTACCAACTGAGCTAGCCGGCCCGGCCTTCACAAGTTAGTGATTGGTAGGAAAAGGAAAAAAAATAGGTCGCTTACCTTTAAAAGTGTTGACGGTGACTACAAGTTATTTCTTTGTTGTTATCTTTAGTTTTAAGCATAGATGCCATGGATGTCTCCGGAGAGAATCAGATTGATGTGGATCACAACCTGTACAAGCAGAGACTCACCCTTGCAGGAGAGAGAGTGCAGGATGAACCAGAAAAACATGAGGGTATCGTATGGCTTCTTTTATAATTTTGTTTTTCTAGTATTTCTATAGTGGAATTACAAAACCAAAAGGTTTTTTTGCGGCATTCAAACTGTTTTGATAATGACTCTTAGTTAATAAACATCCGGAAACTATTCTATGTAAGCAATTGGCATATTTTATATTTGTGTTCAAATCTATAAAAAAAAAAATACATACTTAAGTCTCGGCATTTTCTGTATGTGTTGTGAGGTTAATAATTGTTATTATACAGTTTATCGTATTCAAGCAAACTATATTTTGATCTGTTGAAAAACAAGGTTGCCAGGGGGCGAGGCAGTTTGACCATATATGGCTATGCGCGGTCCATCGTTATCATTTGTGTCAACATTTAACTTCAAACATCTATGTACCCGCTATTAAATTTTTAAAAGCCATTATGATGCCTTAAACTCAGATGAGCGACCTAGGGCCATCATGGCCCTCTTGTTTTTTCCGCTGTTGGTAAGTGTTTATGCAATTACAAGTTTAGCTGTAAGTATTTCACAGTTGACTATTTAATGATTTCACATTCTATTTCAGAGTTGGGTGATAAATCAGAAGAACTGGTAGAGGTAACTTGCTCAGCTTATTTTCTACATGAACTGCTCACATTTTGTGTTTGTAGACGGTCTTAATTGCAAAATGGTTATCAAATTTTGTGTTATACAGTAGTAATATGAGTAGCAATATTGATGAATCAATGTCATGAAATTAATAGTAAAACTTACGGACATTAGTAATTCATATATTTTTCAGGCAGTAAGGTCACAAGTCTTTTGTATAGGCTCATAGTATGTGATAGAGCAAGTTTATATATTTTATGGGATGCTGAATTGAAGGCAAATTGTACATTTTCAATGGATTTCCTTTAAAGCTACATGTAGATTATAATTTTGTGTTGTAATCACAATGTATTTGATGCAGAGTGTGAAAAAGGAGCTGGATCCCAACCGATGTGAGAGTTGCTATGGGGCTGAGACAGACGACAAAAAGTATGTTGGCAGACGTGGGGTGTACAGATAAATTCATTGAAAACTGGCATAAAGAGGATGAGCAGAAGGCAAACACCATGACTAAAATATTTATGATAATTATTGCTCCTAGTTTAATTTTCTCATGCAAGAGGTAGAGACACTGGTAGAGAAAGATCAGGAAAGGTGCTAGGTGCTAGGTGGAGCTCAAAAGGAGCAGGGGAGGGGGGGGGGGCCGTTCCACTTATTTGAAACTTCCTAATAATTTGGTAAATCCAGCGAATTTATCCATTTAATGTTTCTAATTAAGGTTTTTAAGCATTGTTTCTGCATTTGTCTTTGAATACTAAGGAAAATATATGATGTTTCTAAAGATATTCAACATTTTGAAGATATCGACCTGACCAGAGGGGCAGCAGGGGGGAGGGGGGGGGGTCAAAAAGGAGCAGGGTGCTGCACCCTGCTATTTCAGCGTAGGTCTTTCCCAGCACTGGCCTGTTTCACATCTCTGCAGATGCTGTAACACGTGTGAGGAGGTGAGGGACCAGTACCGCAAGAAGGGCTGGGCTTTCAAGGCCACCGACTCCATCATCCAGTGCAAGCGAGAGGGCTGGGCAGACAAGATGGAGAAACAGAAGAACGAGGGATGCAACGTGTTCGGATACATCGAGGTCAATAAGGTAGGTAACTAATGAGGGATGCAATGTGTTCGGATACATCGAGGTCAGTAAGGTAGGTAACTTGGGGATGCAACGTGGTCGGATACATAGAGGTCAATAAGGTAGGTAACTTGGGGATGCAACGTGTTCGGATACATCGAGGTCAATAAGGTAGGTAACTTGGGGATGCAACGTGTTCGGATACATCAAGGTCAATAAGGTAGGTATCTTGGGGATGCAACGTGTTCGAATACATCGAGGTCAATAAGGTAGGTAACTTGGGGATGCAACGTGTTCGGATACATCGAGGTCAGTAAGGTCGGTAACTTGGGGATGCAATGTGTTCGGATACATCGAGGTCAATATGGTAGGGATGCAACATGTTCGGATACATCGCGGTCAATAAGGTAGGATGCAACGTGTTCGGATACATCGAGGTCAATAAGGTAGGATGCAACGTGTTCGGATACATCGAGGTCAATAAGGTAGGTAACTAATGAGGGATGCAACGTGTTCGGATACATCGAGGTCAATAAGGTAGGTAACTAACGAGGGATGCAACGTGTTTGGATACATCGAGGTCAATAAGGTAGGTAACTAATGAGGGATGCAATTGTTCGGTTACATCAAGGTCAATAAGGTAGGTAACTTGCAAAATATGAAACTTGTTCAGTATAAAACCTGGACTGTATGAAACATGTAGAATGTGAAATATTTAAGGTATCAAACTTGTAGAGTATGAAACTTGTAATCTTCGTGCTTAGGTGAGCTAAACTTTCATTTCTAGAATAAGTACACATATTGTTTACTCAATTAATAACCTGTAATAAATGCATGAACATTGGGTAGTGATATCATAAATGTGAAAAATATACATATGGACAAACTTTGTTAGGAGAATATGCATTAATTTTGCTCTGGATTTTTAAATAACTGTGTGTTTTAAGAATTAGTGTACTATAGGAATTTACTTATTGTACAGCAGTCTTGCTAGTTCGTGTACATCTTACAGGATGTTCTTGCATTTCATACACAGTATTCTTGCATTTCTTCCACTTTATTCATGTATTTCTTGCACTATGTTCATTTGTTCTTGTAACACTTATGTTATTGCATTTCTGATAAAAAGTTTGTGTATTTCTAACACTATGTTCGTGTGTAATATGTTACACTTTGTTCTTTCATTTCTTACACAATGCGCATGTATTTCTGACACTTTGTTCTTTCATTTCTTACACAATGCGCATGTATTTCTGACACTTTGTTCTCTCATTTCTTACACAATGCGCATGTATTTCTGACACTTTGTTCTCTCATTTCTTACACAATGCGCATGTATTTCTGACACTTTGTTCTTTCATTTCTTACACAATGCGCATGTATTTCTGACACTTTGTTCTTTCATTTCTTACACAATGCTTATGTATTTCTGACACTTTGTTCTTTCATTTCTTACACAATGCTTATGTATTTCTGACACTTTGTTCTCTCATTTCTTACACAATGCGCATGTATTTCTGACACTTTGTTCTTTCATTTCTTACACAATGCGCATGTATTTCTGACACTTTGTTCTTTCATTTCTTACACAATGCGCATGTATTTTTGACACTTTGTTCTCTCATTTCTTATACAATGCGCATGTATTTCTGACACTTTGTTCTCTCATTTCTTACACAATGCGCATGTATTTCTGACACTTTGTTCTTTCATTTCTTACACAATGTGCATGTATTTCTGACACTTTGTTCTTTCATTTCTTACACAATGCGCATGTATTTCTGACACTTTGTTCTTTCATTTCTTACACAATGCGCATGTATTTCTGACACTTTGTTCTTTCATTTCTTACACAATGCGCATGTATTTCTGACACTTTGTTCTCTCATTTCTTACACAATGCGCATGTATTTCTGACACTTTGTTCTTTCATTTCTTACACAATGCGCATGTATTTCTGACACTTTGTTCTTTCATTTCTTACACAATGCGCATGTATTTCTGACACTTTGTTCTTTCATTTCTTACACAATGCGCATGTATTTCTGACACTTTGTTCTCTCATTTCTTACACAATGCGCATGTATTTCTGACACTTTGTTCTTTAATTTCTTACACAATGCGCATGTATTTCTGACACTTTGTTCTTTCATTTCTTACACAATGTGCATGTATTTCTGACACTTTGTTCTTTCATTTCTTACACAATGCGCATGTATTTCTGACACTTTGTTCTTTCATTTCTTACACAATGCATGTATGTCTGACACTTTGTTCTTTCAGGTCGGAGGCAAATGCATGTATTTCTGACACTTTGTTCTTTCAGGTCGGAGGCAATTTCCACATGGCACCTGGCAAAAGCTTCCAACAGAGCCATGTCCATGGTAACAATTTATCTTTCAGAGTACTATATCACACTATTATTATATTAATTATTTTCAAAATATTAAACCAAAATGTTTGTGTCAATTTGTAATTTTTTTACACATTTAAAAAAATTCATTGCTAACAGAAAGGCCTCATTAAACATCAGTCTTTCCATCTCAGATTCATTTGTGACTGTTTTAGAAGTTCAAAACTTCATGTCATTTATAAGAAAACATGCAAGAGTTTTCAATTTGATTAATTATATCAAATAAAGTTGTCAATTCTGAGGGAAACCATTATGTGGTCTATGGATATCGGGGAGGAGTTTCATCAATATACATGTACTATTTTTCTACGATCATAAGTTATGTATCAAGATTTATGTAGTTGTTTACAATTATGCATAAATTCTGTTTCATCTAAGAAATTGTAAATGCCCTAAACATAAATATACGTCTACATAAATTATGGTATTATTAAACAAGAGGGCCAAATGGCCCTGGGTCGGTCACCTGAGTTTCATTCGTTGAACAATTTTCCATGTGTTAGATTTTTAAACGGATATGGATATACTGATACGGACTGATGGAAATGCGGCTTTAATCATCATGGTTTGAAAAACTTCAGTGACAACAGACTTTCACAATTTCAAAGTACATATTGAAATCGAAGCTTTTTCTTCAATTTGACCTAGTGACCTAGTTTTTGACCCCACATGACGTAGATTTGAACTCGGCCGAGATACAATTGGGACAGATGTTCTGACTGTTTCATGAAGATTGGGCAAATAATGTAACTTCTCGTGTTAACAATCTTTTTCTTCAATTTGACCTAGTGACCTAGTTTTTGACCCCACATGACCCAGATTCAAACTCGGCCGATATACCATTAAGACAAATGTTCTGACCAAGTTTGATGAAGATTGGGCAAAAAATGTTACTTCTAGAGTGTTAACAAGCTTTTTCTTCAATTTGACCTAGTGACCTAGTTTTTGACCCCACATGACCCAGATTCGAACTCGGCAGAGATATCATTGGGACAAATGTTCTGACCAAGTTTCATGAAGACTGGGCAAAAAATGTGACTTCTAGAGTGTTAACAAGCTTTTTCTTAAATTTGACCTTGTGACCTAGTTTTTCACCCCACATGACCCAGATTAGAAATCAGCCGAGATATCATTAAGACAAATGTTCTGACAATGTATCATGAAGATTGGGCAAAAAATGTGACTTCTAGTGTGTTAACAAGTTTTCTCTTCAATTTGACCTAGTGACCTAGTTTTTGACCCCACATGGCCCAGATTTAAACTCGGCCGATATATCATTAGGACAAATATTCTGACCAAGTTTCATGAAGATTGGGCAAAAAATGTGACTTCTAGAGTGTTAACAATCTTTTTTCTTCAATTTGACCTAGTGACCTAGTTTTTGAACCCATATGACCCAGATTCAAACTAGGTCGAGATATCATTGGGACAAATGTTCTGACCAAGTTTCATGAAGATTGGGCAAAAAATGTGACTTCGAGAGTGTTAACAAGCTTTTTCTTCAATTTGACCTAGTGACCTAGTTTTTGACCTCACATGACCCAGATTCGAACTCGGCCAAGATTTTATTGGGACAAATGTTCTGAATAAGTTTCATGTTGATTGGGCAACAAATGTGACTTCTAGAGTGTTAACAAGCTTTTCCTATAGCCATATAAGGAAAACTGCCCCCCCACACACACACTGGTGGCCATGTTTTTCAACGGACTGGAACCATTTTCGAACTTGGCCGAGATATCATAAGAACAAAGGTTCTGAGCAAGTTTTATGTTGATTGGGCAAAAAATGTGACTTCTTGAGTGTTCACAAGCTTTTTCTATAGCCATATAAGGAAAACTGCCCCGCCCCCCTGGCGGCCATGTTTTTCAACGGATCGGAACCATTTTCGAACTCAGCCAAGATATCATTAGAACAAATGTTCTGAGCAAGTTTCATGTTGATTGGGCAAAAACTGTGACTTCTAAAATGTTCACAAGCTTTTCTTCAAACTGACCTAGTTTTTGACCCCACATGACCCTGTTTCGAACTCAGCTGAGATATCATTGGGACAAATATTCTGACCAAGTTTCATGAAGATTGGCCAATAAATGTGATGGACAAAAGGCGATCACAAAAGCTCACCATGAGCACGTTGTGCTCAGGTGAGCTAAAAATCACGGCGCAGTCTAAAGACTTTATTTTTCTTTCAATCTTAACCAAACTTCCACAGTTTTTATGTGATCATACGACTGCAGCGAAAGCCAACAATGGTTAAGATTGGGCAAAAAACTTCAGAGTTATGGCCCCTTTGTTAGTGAAAAAATTGCCTTATTCATGCAGTGCACAGAGATTTCATTTTTCATTCAATCTTGATAAAACTTGTTTTAAAACACATGTTTTGTATGGCCATAAGATCTCAACACAAGCAGCAAATGAGACTGGCCTTGAACACAGCAGTTATATCCCCTTAATTGTGAAATTAATGCAAAAATGAATTTGTTGCAAGATTGGGACTTCCTTTTCAACTAGTCTGGACCAAACTTGCACAATTTGTCTATGGCCGTAAAATCTAAAGCGAATTTCAATATAGGAAGGGTAAATGGCAATACACTCTACTCTTTGAAACAAGCCGGCAAGCATGGCATGACATTTGCACAGTGGTCGCCATTATCTTTGAGAACTGCAGCATTAACACCATTCTTCCGAAATTGCCTGCGAAAAGTTGGATACCATGGTTAAGAAAATATATCCAGGTCCTTACTTGTTCTATGTATGAGAGTAAATCAGCTAGACAAATTATTTAAGGACATTATCGCATACATTCCCACAAGCCTTTCACAGCAGTATGGCTTTCATCTTGGCCAGTACTCTGGTGAACAAGATGTTTTAACATATTTTGTTAAGTCATCACCTTCAATAGTTAAACTTGGCAATAAAAAAATCATTACGTAAATATGCAACCACTCCTACCCAAGATGCAAATTTATGTATGAAATTTATGTAATCTGCATTACGATTTTTTTTTAATGAAAAAATTTTTCGGTAGACCTTCATGATTTATGTAAGTCGTATCGTGCTACTGGTAGTACTAGCATTGATGAAACGTCTCCCAGATCACTTCTATACTGTAACTGTGATATAGCCTGGTATCTGCAGTATGGGATAGCATACCTCCACCAGGCACAAACATTGCTACAGAGGGTTGATGGATACTGTAGTGTAACTTTCTTCTGCAATTTCAGTCCACGACCTGCAAGCCATGGGAGGAGAAAAGGTGGGCTTCAGATTTCATTGTCAAATTCTATATCAAGAAACTATTTCAGGATGTGAATCTGGTCTCAAATATTTTGATTTAATGAACATTTTAGCCCATAAGATTTACATGTAATCTACATTTTTCAGCTACATGCAGCATGTGATGTTCTGAAATGTTGATTTTGCATGATCATTTTAAGTAACTTTTCTGTGAATGTAAGTGCTGCAAATGAATAGCCCCAATATTTGATATTTTTCAAACTTACTCCACTCCAGTGCAAGTTCTTGCTCAAATTAAAGCATATGTGTGGCTGTCTAGGTGAAAACAACCTCATGGTTGTCCATATTTTATATGAAAATGTTGGCGATAGCAATTCCCACTATATGTGTGCACTGTGCACTTTCAGATAAATTATTAATAATTTTGTTCTTTTACAAATAACAAAGATCATTTGATGTCAGTTTTAACAAAATAATTATTGCAACTAATTATCCTTAACATTCGCATTGACTGCTAAGCATTCATTGAAGTGGTCATGGTGTGATGGAACCAGGAAGTGCTGCCACTGTTCAGGCCCGCATCTGGTAGCATTGGATTAATCTCTGACACCAAGTACTGGTTCTACCCAGGGAGTGAGCTCACGTGTATCAAGCCTTAGGCTATCAGCACAATGGAGCTCAATAGATAGGTTGAAACTAAGGTTTCATTGATTGGCTGTTGATTTCAGATGAACATGAGCCACACAGTACATCATCTTTCCTTCGGCGAGGAGTACCCTGGCATTGTCAACCCCCTGGACGATCTGCAGCAAATTGACCACAAAAGTAGGCGATATTTGTGTTATTCTTCCATACCCTCTTACCTTTTATTATGTAACAAAAATTATGTGATCTGCCTTCGTTGTTCTGACTTGATACTACAGCTTGTTTATAATAATGTACAGTGACCTCACTTGATACTACAGCTTGTTTATAATAATGTATAGTGACCTGACTTGATACTACAGCTTGTTTATAATAATGTACAGTGACCTGACTTGATACTACAGCTTGTTTATAATAATGTACAGTGACCTGACTTGATACTACAGCTTGTTTATTATAATGTACAGTGACCTGGCTTGATACTACAGCTTGTTTATAATAATGTACAGTGACCTGACTTGATACTACAGCTTGTTTATAATAATGTATAGTGACCTGGCTTGATACTACAGCTTGTTTATACCTGGCTTGATACTACAGCTTGTTTATAATAATGTATAGTGACCTGACTTGATACTACAGCTTGTTTATAATAATGTATAGTGACCTGGCTTGATACTACAGCTTGTTTATAATAATGTACAGTGACCTGACTTGATACTACAGCTTGTTTATAATAATGTACAGTGACATGGCTTGATACTACAGCTTGTTTATACCTGGCTTGATACTACAGCTTGTTTATAATAATGTATAGTGACCTGACTTGATACTACAGCTTGTTTATAATAATGTATAGTGACCTGGCTTGATACTACAGCTTGTTTATAATAATGTACAGTGACCTGACTTGATACTACAGCTTGTTTATAATAATGTACAGTGACATGGCTTGATACTACAGCTTGTTTATAATAATGTACAGTGACCTGGCTTGATACTACAGCTTGTTTATAATAATGTACAGCGACCTGACTTGATACTACAGCTTGTTTATAATAATGTATAGTGACCTGGCTTGATACTACAGCTTGTTTATAATAATGTATAGTGACCTGGCTTGATACTACAGCTTGTTTATAATAATGTACAGTGACCTGACTTGATACTACAGCTTGTTTATAATAATGTACAGTGACCTGGCTTGATACTACAGCTTGTTTATAATAATGTACAGTGACCTGGCTTGATACTACAGCTTGTTTATAATAATGTACAGTGACCTGGCTTGATACTACAGCTTGTTTATAATAATGTACAGTGACCTGACTTGATACTACAGCTTGTTTATAATAATGTACAGTGACCTGACTTGATACTACAGCTTGTTTATAATAATGTACAGTGACCTGACTTGATAGTACAGCTTGTTTATAATAATGTACAGTGACCTGACTTGATACTACAGCTTGTTTATAATAATGTACAGTGACCTGACTTGATACTACAGCTTGTTTATAATAATGTACAGGGACCTGACTTGATACTACAGCTTGTTTATAATAATGTACAGGGACCTGACTTGATACTACAGCTTGTTTATAATAATGTATAGTGACCTGACTTGATACTACATCTTGTTTATAATAATGTACAGTGACCTGACTTGATACTACAGCTTGTTTATAATAATGTACAGTGACCTGACTTGATACTACGGCTTGTTTATAATAATGTACAGTGACCTGGCCTGATACTACAGCTTGTTTATAACAATGGACAGTGACCTGACTTGATACTACAGCTTGTTTATAATACTGTACAGTGACCTGACTTGATACTACAGCTTGTTTATAATAATGTATAGTGACCTGACTTGATACTACAGCTTGTTTATAATAATGTACAGTGACCTGACTTGATACTACAGCTTGTTTACGATAATGTACAGTGACCTGACTTGATACTACAGCTTGTTTACAATGATGTACAGTGACCTGACATGATACTACAGCTTGTTTACAATGATGTACAGTGACCTGACTTGATACTGCAGCTTGTTTATAATAATGTACAGTGACCTGACTTGATACTACAGCTTGTTTATAATAATGTACAGTGACCTGACTTGATACTACAGCTTGTTTATACTAATGTACAGTGACCTGACATGATACTACAGCTTGTTTATAATAATGTACAGTGACCTGACTTGATACTACAGCTTGTTTATACTAATGTACAGTGACCTGGCTTGATACTACAGCTTGTTTATAATAATGTACAGTGACCTGACTTGATACTACAGCTTGTTTATAATAATGTACAGTGACCTGACTTGATACTACAGCTTGTTTATAATAATGTACAGTGACCTGGCTTGATACTACATCTTGTTTATAATAATGTACAGTGACCTGGCTTGATACTACAGCTTGTTTATAATAATGTATAGTGACCTGACTTGATACTACAGCTTGTTTATAATAATGTACAGTGACCTGGCTTGATACTACAGCTTGTTTATAGTAATGTAGAGTGACCTGGCACTCATGATTGTTAGCATCATTTAATGCTCAAATTATTTCTTAATTTATCCCCCACTTTGTTTGTATGTGAAGATAGGTTGGGATATTTGCACTGGTCAGTGTTGTGACTATTTTCCTGAGCTATACCGGAACATGTTGAAATGATAACATCCATATTTGGTTCAATTCTTCGTATTTTAGAATGGATTTATACATGTATACTATAGCACCAGGCCCCCCCCCCCACACACACACACACACCCTGGCAAATTTTTTTTTTTTAGGCCAAATTTATCATACTTTGTTTTACTTATCATTTAGCATATTATAGAGATCACTTTTTAGCCAAATAAAAAATTTCTTTAGCCAAATGTTTAAAGTTGTAACCATTGGCTAATTTGGCGAATGGCAGAAGGAGCCCTGTCGGATTAGAGGTTAGTAAAACTGACATTACCTTAGCTACTGAAAGTTCTTGACCCACTCAAGTAAACAGGCCTCTTAGGTAGGCAAATGCTAGTAATGCTAGCACCTACCTTCACTTGGGGCAAAAGTTAGAGGATTACATTGCCCTGGATTGAACATTCTCAAAGAATTATATTTGAAAAGCATACTAGTAGTATTAAAGTAGTGGCATATTTTGTGTACCTTTGATGGGATGTGTAAGTGATGTAAATTTACATGCAACTTGCATCAGGTTAAGTTATATTCTTTATTAAAATGTTCCAGATTGACTTCTATAACTCCTGAAACACAACTTGATAGTCTATTTAATGAACTTGTATAACAGCGTTCATTGGATGATTCTGTATTAACATATGAACCCTTCGAGCCAATACATGTACCAGGTATGTTAGAAATATTACTTCATGGTAATACTGTAGTGACGTACTACATCTGTCTATAACAAAGTACATCTATCAGTAATAAATACATCTGTCAGTAATACATTTTAATTTAGTAAATAATGAGTTGGACAAATATTTATTCAAATTATTTCTAGAAACCATTTATATTGCTGTCTTTTGTTAATTATTTCCAGGTCCGAAATGCCACTCTAAAGCATTTTTTATTATTTGTAATCTTTAATTCGGCTTCATTTTGTTTTACATTCAATTCATTAGTTCACACATATTTTTTCAAATCATACACTTCATAACTTGATTGAGATGTCTATGTACACACTGTTTTCTAGCACCGTATTCCAGAACCAATAGCCATAAATGTCCCAAAAGTGCCACCTCCTTGTAAACTTGATTTCCCCACTGTCTGAATGAGTTCACGTCCCCGCAGTCCAAACCTGAAATGTTGAAAATAAGCTTCAGTAAATGATTATATCATAGCAAGTACTGGTACATATTTGATAGTGATACAAATGTAAGCCTATTCATGATTCTGAGATACCTTTGGATAGTTAAGAGGGTTCATAAAGAAATGTCTCATCATTATTATTGTTGGTCTGAACATGAAAACTTCACATGAAACAGTATTGTCTGGGTGAATCAGGATTGTTTCTGAATTCAGTTATATGCAACTGAAAATTGGTCACCATACCAAACACATGAATTTAATTAGTTTGGAGGACTGCACACATAGCACCAATCTTTAGATTGCAGTTTAACTATGTTTTTCCGCAAGGTTTAAAAAACAAACCACCAGGGTGAGAATCCGAGAGATGCATCCTGGCCGGTCCACAATAATTTCTAGCAACAACATTCAGGCATACTTTTCAACTTACCTGAGAGCCTGAACGCCTCCGAAGAGAACGCCTGTTGCAATTCCAACACTGAAGCCCATCATGAAACCCAGCTTGATTCTGTCCCAACAGCTGGGGCCTGATGCTCCAAATCCCTGTGGTACTGGCATTAGTCACACTGAAAATGCGGTCACAATCGTGAACATTTGCAGGCATTTTCAGGCAGATAATGACAATTGTGGTTTGAGCAGGATTCACACTGTCATTAGTCTACTTCTATAAATATGAGTTAGATATTTTATATTCATTTTTTATGATTTTTCTGTTTGCCCCATACAGAGAACCAGGTAAAAATCACAAGATATGCACAGAAAATACAATAAGGATGTACATTCACGCACAAAGTTTCAAGGGTTTGACATACACCTGAAAATGAAAACAGGTCAATAAATGAAGACCTGACTGATAAAAGTGTGAATGTGTAGAAATTCCTTATTTCAAACATTTGTGTTCTTGAAACATCAATATTATTTAATGTATTATATCCATTGCATTATTTTGCTCTTAAAAGCAACCAAATGAATTCAAAGTGAAAGTACATTTACCACACCATACATTGAAATTTTTAGACTGTGTGTACATTTCACCCAAAAATTTCAGGTTGAGTCAGAGTTTATGTTCAACGTCTAAGCATCTGCAGCACTGCCCATACAAAATAAATTCAGATTCCAATTTGACAGAGAAACAGATAAGGCGCGTATTGCGTAAATACACAACTTTGAAACCACTTTTACGCAATTAATTTTAAACTTGATGAGTAACAAAACGCAGTTAAAATACCCAATACGCAAAAAATGGCAAACTGATTGACTCACATGGGTAAAAAATGACCAACAGATGTGTACGAAACAGCCAGAAATGGTTACGAAATTGTTATGTTACGAAAGTACAGACACCTATAATACAAAGCAGTTTGATTGGAAACCATTAAAATATTCAGTATTTTTTTTTCACACTGGCATTACGTCTTCTAAATAGTATCAAAACATCGTCCAACTGAGGTTACATTGAATTGGGGACACACCAGGGTAATCGCATATTGGATGGTTTAAGTCATTTAGGCCACAAAAACACAGTGGCAAAAATTGACAAGAATAACACTCTTTGTCAGTGTAAATGTTTTGTGGCAATGCTTAATATTGTGTCAAAACTGGGTCAACTGATCAGAATGCGCCTTGAAAACTGTTTAAAATATTTTCAGAATTCATCCAGAGTTTATATACTTATGTGTTGAGAACAATATGCAGGTTTTAGTGTTGTGCAAAGAGAAATGGTTATGTTTGTAATAAATTAAAGAAAAACTCGCATCATTTGCGTATTGTGGTTGTTTAACAAAATTTGGAGATCATCTTCGTCTAATACTCAATTACTTTTATTCTAATGGGGTAACATAATTTAAAGTACTCAAATATTTTTTTTCAGTACATTATTATTTTAAAGAGGGTATGTACGATCTCATCCATTTTCATAGAAAAACATGAAAGTAAAATAAAACCTATAAAACATGATAAATAACAAACTAGAATAAAAATTCAGAAAAAGTGATACTCGAAAATCCTCGAAATTAGAGCTTTACACCTTTAAAATACTTTTCGTCTTTCAGTCGAAAACTCATTCATGTACATTAGACATGTACAATTTTGGAAAATCCTCAATTTTTGTTGTGCGTTGACTTAAGTTCTGTGCAGATTGTTCATACGACACATGGACACATTTTTTGTTTCTCTCACAAATACGATTAAAGGTGTCGGTATCGGCGAAGCACTAAGTTCATTAAAAAAAAGAACATGAAATAAGTTACAAATATCTGTTTATTTCTTTTTATTTTAACCTTCCTCGATTATATTCATCCTCTCATTTGTGTTGTTCAAATTATAAAAAAATAAATTGTTGATATTCAAATCGTACATATCCCCTTTAAATATAATGGGGTAATATCCAATTCTGACAGACTCTTTGTCTGTTGCTCTGAATCAGTGATATTGTTTTTCAAAATTTTTTAACTGCCTGTGCTCATGAAATGGGGAACTTAAGCACGACAAATTTCAAAATAGGGAAAGTTTTTAAAAGTTTATTTTTCATAAAATGTGGTTATTTTGCTTTTATGATGAATCATGTATTCAAATGTTGTCTACTGAACATCTTTTTCAAATTATCATTCATTTTTTTTTTTTCTATTTACGCACCCACCTGTAAAATACTTATGACTTGGGGCAATACAATTGATGATTATGGTGGGAAAATGTAGGATATTATGTCAGGGGAAACTGCCGTTAAACGGCACTAATATTAGCAAAAAAGTCACCGTCACTGATTATTTGGACTATTAACAAGAATGAATTGTAATTAAAACTGTTGTGTTAAACAACTCATAGCAACTATATTACAATAATCGCAAAAGCTAAGAGCATGAATATTCAATAAGTGGCATTGGTCATTGCACCAGATTTTGTTAACACTTTGTCGAAGTTGACATGGTACGAATCACGTCCTGATTTTATTAATATTTTGTAAAACGTTCTGTGTAAATTTCAATGACATTTTAAACTAACGTTAAACTAACAATACTTTTCCACACACAAAAAAACATACCAATAACGAGTGTCTGTACATAAATCTGTAACAAACGCAGTCAAAGTTGATGTTGATTCGGACACATTTATGTTGCAAACATGACCGTCTGTTCGGAAAGTTACGGATATGGCCGACTACGCGCGAACATCTACTATAAATAGATGACCAATCAACAGCTGCATTGAAGCGAGTTCGTAAGTTTCCGTACAGCATCGGTTAACAAAAGAAAAACGTCCGGTTAGAACGCCTTTCATTGATTGTTTACTGCTGTAAATCTTATGCGGCCAAATGGTCTAGGGGTATGATTCGCGCTTCGGGTGCGCGAGGTCCCGGGTTCGAATCCCGGTTTGGCCCGATTTTTTTTTTGGCATTTTTTTGCGCTCATTTTATTTAAAATTATTTATATAATTGGCCATTACTACTATTGTGCTTACATAACGTTGTATTATTGTTATTTTAACTTAAGTTGACCTTAAAATTTTTCATATCAAATTTCTATGTGTAACGCGATGATTTCTGCTCGCAAACGTGTACAGTAGCGTGAAAGTTTTGATTTCAGCACGATGATTTGGTTTCAAAGGCTAGAAAATACAATAAGAGACTTAATTGTCCTCAATTAATAATGAATTGTCATTAACAGTTATATTTATTAGGACCCCGCGAATTTTTTGCGGGTGGTCTTTCGTAATCACCCTGTCTGTCCGTCCGTCCGTCCACATTTTTTATGTTTTTCTTTCATAACTTCAAAACCGTTTTAGCTATTAATTTGAAACTTCATGGATGGATAGATCTCATTGAGGAGAAGTGCAGTGCACAAGAACCGTTACTCTGCACTTCATAATTCTGGAGTTATTGCCTCTGTTAATTTTTCATTTTCATGCGGAGTAAACTTTTGGTTTCAGCTCTCTAACTTGAGAACAAAATGAACTTTTTTAATGAAACTTCATCCATAGATAACTTATATCGAGACCTGCCTTGGGATTACATAGGGGATGGATGGGGTCACTGTCAAGGTCGCCGTTACAAAAAATAGAAAAACGGTTTCCGCTCAATTACTCGAGAACGAATTGAGCTATTGTAATTCAACGTCATACATAGATACCTTTTATCAAAACATCGCTCGGGATTGCATAGGTCACCGTTACTAAAAATAGAAAAACGGTTCCTCACCTTCAAACATGCTATCATTCGGGGCCCGCTACCTCTCCTGTGACAAAGCTCTAGTTTTAATTTTATCCATAATCAATCATTTATACTAGCCCGGTACCAATGTTTTCTGATCCGTTAACCGTTTGATTTCTCTGATTCCAGCACAGACAATGTTCCAGTACTTCATCAAGGTCGTGCCGACCACGTACATCGACGTCAACGGAAAAGTAAGTTTGAACGGTGGTATATAAGTACCGGTAGTAGCGGTGTTTGAACGGTGGTATATAAGTACCGGTAGTACTGGTGTTTGAACGGTGGTATATAAGTACCGGTAGTACCGGTGTTTGAACGGTGGTATATAAGTACCGGTAGTACCGGTGGTATATAAGTACAGGTAGTACCGGTGTTTTCAACTGAATATACAAGTAGGACGCGGTCGCAGTTTTACTGCGTTACGTCGTAGAGGCGGGAATAGAAGTAACAGACGTTTGATCAATGTCATGGTACATGTAATTAACTGATAACATAACACGTAGCATTTCCTAGGTTGCGAATAATAAACCATGCACGGCGTTGTATTACTATAGATCAGTATACAGAACAATATTGAATGAAATACACGTGTATCTTGCTGTAAACAGTAGTAACATTTACAACGTTCGTGCTTTGCCTAGTAAAGAAAATCCTCCACCTATACCCCCTCCCGCTCCATCTTTTCAGTGCCGTATTTCGCCATATGTAACGAAATATGTTAAGTAGTAGGTCGGTATACTAAGCTGTTAGTTAACACTTTTGAATATGTATATTAGTCGACACATGTGCTTGAAACTAGTATTTAATGTAGCCGTCACGTTTTGTTTTCTTGAATGACTACACGTCTTTTGAATGAAATCACGAACACACGCAAACTTTACAAACGGCCTTGCTGCAGACGGTGCAGACGAACCAGTTTTCCGCCACGAAGCACTCCAAGGTGGTCGGTCAGATGGGCGAGTCGGGGCTGCCGGGGATCTTTGTCACGTACGAGTTGTCGCCCATGATGGTGAAATATACCGAGAAACGCAGGTATGTGCTGTTTTTAGTATAGGGGTATTGGGTACCTCTCCGGCGTCGTCTATCGTCCGTCGTCAAGGTGCCGTCAACAATTTGGACCGTTATCGCGATAAAGACTACATTTTTTATTCAATCTTGACCTAACTTGCACAGTTTGTGTAAGACCATAAAATCTCGGATGGGATTGTTATTGGTTCAGATCACACCAGAGTTATTGCCCCTTTTTCATGCAAAAACAGTGCAAAAGTGCCCTTGTCCAATGTATAGACTTTATTTTCCATCCAATCTTAACCAAACTTTCTCAGCAGACGTAAAAAATGGGCCAAATCGTGTCTCAAACACCAGAGTTATTGCCCTTTGTTTATTAAAAAAATATACAAAACTGGACATTATTCAGGATAGAGAGAGACATTTTTCATCCAATCTTCACCAATCTTGCACAGTTTGTCTATTAATATAAGATTACAGTTGAAGTCGAATATAAGCAAGATCGGACCAGAAACACCAGAGTTATTGCCCTTTGTTTGTGAAAAAAATATGCAAAAATGGACATTATACAGGATAGAGACTTAATTTTTAATCCAATCTTTACCAATCTTGCACAGTTTGTCTATGACCATAAGATTAAAGGTGGAGTGGAATATATGCAAGATTGGACCGGAAACACCAGAGTTATTGCCCTTTGTTTGTGAAAAAAATATGCAAAAATGGACATTATTCAGGATAGAGACTTTATTTTTCATCGAATCTTCACCAATCATGTACAGTTTGTCTATGAACGTAACGCTACAGGTGAAGTAGAATATAAGCATGATCGGGCCAGAAACACCAGAGTTATTGCCCCTTGTGTTCGGAAAAAAACATCAACAAGTTATCAATGATTGGCTTGCACACACGATTTTTTGGTTCAATGTTGACCAAACTTACAGTTTGCGCATGACCATAAAAATTGATTGATAAAATTTGATTTCCAACAGTTGCAAGACTTGCATGCAGTTATTTGTACATGCGCTTTTGATGTCTTCAGAGCCTGAATTAACATCATTTATCATCATTGGAAAAAAAATTATCAAAGCAAAAGCAAAACTTTTACCTTATAGCACAGCCATCGCAATTATCGCATTGCAACTAGTTTTCCAAAACTGTTTGCGAAAAAGACATCAAAATCTACTGTTTGTGCATTTTCCAGAATTGTCAATGACTTAATGAAAAAGGGTCAGGTAAGAATATCGAGAAAAATGATTTGAGAACCATTAGCAAAAAATCTCACATCCACTACCCAACCCATACTTTAGTTAGCCCATTGCACTTACCGATGTTTTAAATCAAAATTGATCCTACCCCCACTGTGTATTGTTTAGATACCTTAATTTTCAAACCTGTCACAACAGTATGGTCTTCATCTGTACCAGTTCTCAGGTGAGCGCTTTGGGCCATCATGACCCTCTTTTGTTATTATTATATTCACTGTAGTTATCATCATCATTATTGTTATTATATTTTACATAAAGGAAGGTTGCATAAAGGCAATCATATACAAATTACCGGTAATTAAATGTTTGTCCAATCATTGCAATCGTCGTAAGACAAATTGGAAAGTTGTGTGGTCAATTGGAAAGGTGTGTGGTCACAGACGGTGTGTGGTCAATTGGAAAGGTGTGTGGTCACAGACGGACGTGCAGACAACACCCGGTGGATAGTTGTATTATTAATTTATTATGTTTACAACGCAAAATCGTTTATTCCCCTATATACACTATTTTACCTCATTATTTGCTAATCTAGTATTGTCTAAATTTCTGATTTGTTTATGCTACCCCCACCATTGAGGTCCTTTTTGCAAACATAGCCCCTTTACCCCTGCGGAGGTACTTGTATGATACAACAGAGATTTAATATACAACTGCTGAGCACATTTTGTTACACGGACAACGGCAGCTTGGTTTCAGTGTAACTGTATGGGTGTCTGTATGGTAAATGTGCTGTTTCCATTCATTTCAGGTCCTTCATGCACTTTCTGACCGGGGTCTGCGCAATAATCGGAGGAATATTTACGGGTAAGATACTTCACACCCACGTCCTCCAGTCATTAAAGCCTCGCATAAATGACGGTGATGGAGTCGGTTGTTCTGGGGTCTTCTTTCCCATCCGGTGTTTGTGATCGTTAACGGAGCTGCAACTCTCGTTTCATCCCAGCACACATCGTTACCTTAGTTCAAGAACTCATTAAGTGCTTACATGTTGCGCTGCAGATATTGAGTTATTGAACTAAGGTGACGACATACGGGTCCGATATGGGCTATACTTACGCATATATACCATATGGGCCCAATATGCATCTTCCTGCCCATATCAGGCACGAGCCATGTCAAATTTATATTGACAAATGTTGCTGGGATTTGCCTGTATATAAATACGATGTAGTAAATACCAATTACCGGTACTCTTGACATTTCAAACTGACTCAAACTATTTGAATTTGAAGAACATTTGAAAAGGGGAAATGTATTTAAAACATGTACTCGATTATTGCATGTAAAAGTAAGATTACTTAAATACCATGGTATACTACAACACTCTATTATACAAGGTACATACTAATAGAGTATGTAAGAGAACTTCCATGCTAAGGTATGGACCGGTATGTGCTACAAATGCCTGTTTCATTTCCATTGCAGTGGCAGGCCTTATAGACTCCATGATCTACCATTCAGCTAGAGCTCTGCAGAAGAAAATAGAGCTCGGCAAGGCGACGTGATCTCAACTCCATCTCGGGACAGACTGGTCGATCTTGTGATACAACTAGCAATAAATCATAATACTATCATTGCTGTGCTTTAACCCCTGACCTGCTGAATTTACATACTGGATTAACCATGCTAAATTTAAATATGACAATCACGTCTTTTAATGATAGATCATGTTCAGAGAACATGTTGAGAACAGAAACATTTTACAGGGCCCTATTGGCCAACTTATTATGCATTCATTATAACTCCAGTCTGATCATTTTGAGAAAAAAAAAAATTAATTGTAGTCATTAAAAATACACTGTCTACAACCACATATGCAACAAATAAGATACATATTACTGTAGTCACAAATATATTTTGCCAAAAAATATTTTTGTTATACCCCTAGAAACGAAGTTTGGGGGGGGGGGTATATAGGAGCGAGCTTGTCGGTCTGTTGGTTTATGGTTTCCGGATAACTCAAGAAAGGCATGACTTATTCAAATAATTTTTGTATATCATCATAGAATACAGGTCAAGTTCGATGTTGGTTACAAACCACTAAATTTTGACAGAGTTTTGGCCCCTTTTCGACTTAAAATTCCCTAAAAACATGGTTTCCGGATGATAACTCAAGAAAGGCTTGGCATATTCAAATAATTTTTGGTACACGTGTAACATCATAAAATACAGGTCAAGTTCGACTTTGCTTACAAACCACTAAATTTTGACACAGTTATGGCCCCTTTTTGACTTAAATTCCAGAAAAACACGGACAATAACTCATGAAAGGCTTCACATATTTAAATTATTTTTGGTACACAGTGTAACATCATAAAATACAGATCAAGTTCAACTTTGGTTACAAACCACTAAATGTTGACAGAGTTATGGCTCCTATCTTTCGAAATACGCTGTTGACCATTCACAAATTAAAGCATTCTCTCTGTCCATTTATTTCGAATGGATGCCATAGTTTTGTGACAAGGCCATATTGTGGGGGTATATCCGTCACTCATGTGAAAATTCTAGTTAAGCATAATGAAGTACAAATTGATGTATATGTATTAATATGGATTTTGAAAACCATTGTTATTTTGCAATTTGATCATCTGTTTCCTACATTAATTCCCAATCATGCCCTTAATGGTGATACCGTTATGGAAGTATTTATTAAGCATACTGGCTACTTGCACTTTGAGACATTGGTTCTAATGAGCACGACATCAACTTTTATTTTAGTTACATAAATCCAAAACTTACATTTTGGCATTATTACACTGTGTAGTCAAATAATTTCTGTTAAATATTTGTATAAATAAAGCATAATTACAGCAGGAGTAAATCTGGATTATATATGCAGAATCAGTCTTTTAAAGATTTTTTTTTCTGAAAACAATATTATTACATTATGAGAATATTGTTTAATAGAATATTACACTCAGTTGTATTGACATACAAATTGTGTCATATACCGATATCTGTATGTTAAGATTGTTTTTGTTTTACATTACCATAGCTGCCCCTTTTAAAATTGTCATGCTCACATATGTGAGATATGCATGCGTTGTTCTGAAGGCTGTAATCTCAAGCCTGTTACAACATTGTTCATGTTTAACTTGTAACTGTAGATATTATCCAGATTTAGAACATTTTACTTACTGTTACATTACATTTCTGCACATAACTGCAGTTACATAGATTTCAGTTTCAGTCATTATGAAAATGGTATTTATGTGTAAGTGTAAAATGCTCGTCATTTACTTCAAGGGTGTTTGAAATCTATTGAATTTCTGGTTTCACATATTTGCCACCCTTTCTTGCCAATTTCCTGTATTTATCAGCCGAGGTATTTAATGCATAGCTGTACATACATAGATGCCTCCAATACAGCCAGTGTCATCAGTGGAAGCTGCATCTATTTACATGCAAATGGTTTAATAAAAACACGCTGTCATAAGACTAAATCTATTTCAACCTGTGTTAAAAATCAGGTATGCATTATTTCTACAGGTTTTAAATTCTTTGTTTCTAAGATGTGACTGTTGCCCTTTGGTAGCTTTATTGTTAGTTAGTCATGTTTGTGTGGCATCTTTATATTGAAGGCTTGGTACTAATGTTTAAATCAGATCGTGTTTTTGCTATTATCATTGTGAAGTCCAAGTAAGGTCATGTCAAGGTTTTATCTAGACAAGTAGCTGTTGTTCTGTGTTAAGTTCATGGGTAAATTTGATTTTTGGAGCATATCACACTTCAGTTTTTGCATTTAGTGTTTTAACATGCAACTTCTGAAAGTTACATGCACATTTTGTATTTATATATGCTTGTTTTGTTTAATCAAAATTGAAATGCATCAACATTGTTTTGTTCATCGTTTTAACACTATTGCACTGTACAAATTCTATGATAAATAGTTTTAAATACAAATACTTTCACTTGTTAGTTTTTCTTTGCTAAACAATTGGCCCATTTTAAAGACATTTGTTTTTCAATGTAACAGTACTTAATTAAAATTAATTCAGTAAAATCAGCAAAATTAATTTCAATTACTTTTAATATGTACATTTGAAAGCAAGAATATGGCTGCATTTTATATGCTAGAGCGAAAGTTATGTTTCATAAAAGCAGGAACTATACAAATTATTACAAAACACTTGTCAACGATGCTACATTATCAAAATCAAAACCTATGTATCAACGATTAAGACGCAAGCTACAGAAACCTTATTAGCAGTTAAAACAATTCTGTACTGGTATTCATGACAAATTCAATTAACTGACAATCTGAACTAAATAATGCCTCATGAATACATTTAACCAGTGCAGTAGCCTTCTTGCAGACGAAAATATACATGAACACAGAACATATACATGAACACATCTTCATAGACACGTTTTAATATCACTAATGCATTAACATGACTGTACATGTATTTACAAACATTTCATATCAAACACATGTGACACAGAGAACTGCTGTATGTCATACATCTTGTATCAGTTTTGCCACACAAGTTCACTTTCTTGTATAAATCCAGATCAAAAACTTAGTGAAAAATTCAAAACTGTTCTATTGAATAACAAATAAACTAATCACTGGCTAATGCAAAAAGAAAATATGCCTGTTTTTATTAAAACAATGTACACAAACAGTAACATGATTTTGCAATTGTATTTTTTCTAATTGCCAACAAAAACAGTTTTGACAATGTTAACGGTAGTATATAGGGAATAGTAGGGCTGCAATTTGGCAAAAACTGTATTGCAATATATTGCCATAAGGAACAGTCGTATTGCAATATATTGCAAGACATTTATAATGAAAGAGCATGCGTGATACTATAACAATTTGGACAAATAAAAGAAAGAAATAATGTAGCATAAAACAGTTATTTCATATTCAAATCTTAAGGAAAATCTCGTCCTCACTTTATGCTGGTTAATGTAAGACCACTCTAATGTAACAATTGGTATTGTTAAGTTTACTTTTATACTTTTTATAAGTAGATGAACTTCTATAGTATTGGGCATAGAGACAGCCAGACTGCATTTACAAGTAATTTGTGGCAATATATTACCATGCCAAAAATCGTATTGTGATCACATATTGCAATACAATACAATATATATTGGTATATGGTTGCAGCACTTGCCTAAACCATTAAACTTTGCAAATGTTTGAACATTTTAAACCTATTACTCTTTGTATGTCAGTATATTCTGATTTATATACACATACATGTACAATAATTAAAAAGAAAACAATGAAAATACTAGAATAAACTTAAAAGCAAAACAAATCATTAGTAAATATTTTACTGTAAGTCAATTAATAGTACATTTAAGGGCATTTTTGGTACATAAAGAAGGAAAAATGAAAATTTTGCACTTTAAAATTGACACAAATTTCATAGGTAAAACTTTGGCCTATGATAAAACTAGATGCCTGTTAGCAAACTGTCAAGCCCGTTGTCAAGAAAGGTACTTGTATTTTACATTGGAAACAAGCTGTAGAATGCCCATATTTGGCCGTTGCCATATTTGACCTCTAAGAGTGACCTTGACCTTTGGGCCTGGAACACGTGTCTTGTTGCAACAAGGTGTCGGCATTTGGTGAAAATTTGTGAAAACTATTAAAAACTACAAACCACAAATGAAGAACGTCTCGTCCGTACAAGCTGTATCATGCTCATATTTGACCTTTGACCTCCAAGTGTGACCTTGACCTTTAACCTAGGGACATGTAGACTCCGCATGGTTAACATTTGTGCAAAACTATCTAACTCCACTCACAAATGAAGAACATCTGGTCGGGACAAGCTGTTTTATGCCCATTTGACCTCTAAAAGTGACCTTGACCTTTAAGCTAGGGACTTAAGTCTTGCATGTAACACACCGTCTCCACATGGTGAACAATTGTGGCAAGTTATTTTAAAATTCTCTGATGAATGATGAATTAAAAGTCTGGACAAGCTGTGTTATGCCCATATTTGACCTCCATGTGTGACCTTGAACTTTGAGCTAGGGACACATGTCTTGGGTGTGACACGCTGTCTGCACATGGTGAACATTTGTGGCAAGATATTGTAACATTTTCTGATGAATGTGGAATTAATTAATGAATTAACAGTCTGGACAAGCTGTTTTATACCTATATTGTTTACCTTTGACCTCTAAATGTGACCTTTATCTTTGAACTAGGAACACACGTATTGTGTGCGACACACCATCTCCATGTGGTGAACATTTGTGGCAAGTTATTTTTAAATTGCTTCATGAACCATAAATTTACAGCCCGGACAAGCTTTACTATGCTTTATTTGACCTCTAAGTGTGACTTTGACCTATAAGCTAGGGAAACATGTCTTGCTTGTGACATGCCATCTCCACATGGTGAACATTTGTGGCAAGTTATTTTAAACTTCCCTGATGAAAGATGAAGTTACAGTCTGGACAAGATCGAACGCACACACAGATGGACGGACACCCTCACAAACAAACACCGATCCGCCATTGTGACAACTAAGTCACACCAGGGTTGCACCAGAATACATGAACAATTGACATATAAGTATCACTGTTTGTTTAAGGTATCTAAACAACTGAAAAGTCTGTGTATCTTAAAGGTAAAGCAACAATGGACAAACCTGTATTTCCACAAAGGTACAATAAGAAATGACATATCACTAGAAAATTGACATGCACATGTTTGTTCAAAATCACTACAAACAACTACAAATGTATACACATTTACTCATGTGTGACACAAATCTGCTTCAGTTTTCATTAACAAATCAAACCAGAGAAGTAAGGCACAGATGATGTTTACAGTCAAGCATAAACTAAAAACTTCACAAGTATACAACATGAAAAACATGGTGGTCTTGATGGTAACTCTTTCAATGATTTTGTTTGAGATATTACCCTTTTTCAACTTATAATTTTCACTTTAGGTCAAATTTCTTAATACCTATATGAGGTATTGACTTAAAACTCAGAGATATTGACTTAAAACTCAGAGTACTTCATCACAGTGATGAATTTATTCTGTGGTCAAGAGGAGGTACCTCTATCAAGGATTTTGTTTTAGTAATTGCCCATTTATCAACTTAGAATTTCCACTTTAGGTCAAATTGCTCAATACCTATATATGAGATATTGACTTGAAGCTCAAAGTACTTGATCACAGTGATGAACTTATTCTGTACACAAGAGAAGGTAACTCTATCATGGATTTTGGTTGAGTAATTTCCCTTTTTTCAACTTAGAATTTCCACTTTAGGTTAAATTTCTCAATACCTATATGAGGTAATGACTTGAACTCAAAGTAATTGTTCACAATCATGACCTTATTCTGTAGACAAGAGGAGGTAACTCTATCATGGATTTTGTTTGAGTAATTGCCCTTTTTCAACTCAGAATTTCCACTTTAGGTCAAATTTCACAATATCTATACGAGGTATTGCCTTGAAAATCAAACTACTTGATCACAGTTATGAACCCATTTTGTAGACAAGATAAGGTAACTATATTAAGGATTTTGGTGGAGTTATTGCTCTTTTTCAACTTGGCTTTAGGTCAAATTTCTCAATATGTATAACAGGTATTGACTAAAAATTCAACATACTTCATCACAGTGATGAACCCATTCTATAAACAAAAGACCAGAGTACTATCAAATGCGAGAGTCGGCTGTCCAGCGCCCTGCAAGGAGTGCTCTTGTTAAACTGCACGGAAGTACTAAATTCTGAAATCGGGTTTCTTATATTGAATACATCACTTTGATTATTTTTCATATTGAATAAAAACAACATACTGGAATCAGTATTAATAGGGATGGTGACGAATACCAAAATTGTTAATTGAATATTCAATTGATAAAGTATTTGAATATTTTATCATTGAAAGCAGTATTTTTAAAATTACGGAAATGTTGAAAAACTTAATTGTATGGTAAATAGCCACTACCAACGTATGTCTATTGAGAAATACACAAATCATCGATTAAGCGCATGCTTTGCTGACAACTTCGCTGTCTGTTTCCCTGTTTTAAGCATGTGTTCAGTAAACCATAAAGCGTCGTATATACCCATGGACACTAGGTATTATTTCAGAGCACATGTTCGCAGTATCACCAATTAGCACCCTTACGACGCTTTAATCTCCTACTACTAGATAAACAACAATGATTGACATAATTAGATTTAACACTAACAATAAACTGTCATCTACATAACAATAGTTGATAGGTTGATTTTGACACCCTACCAGTGTAACACAGCAGCTAAAGGTACACGAACACTCTATATTTAGTGGCTAACACTGACAGATACTGTATTTAATATGCTATTAATATTAAAATAATAAATAGGAAAGTATTCAGAGACCTCAATAATATTCGAATAGTTTTCATTATTCGTAAATTCGTTGCTATCCCGATTATTAATACTACAGTCTTCCATTAATGTGACTACTGATATAAATCCGTACTGAAGAAATGTTGTCAATCCACTCTTAAGAGACCTTTTACAGTTAAACAAACCCACACAACATATTTTTATAACTCTTTTCAGTATCAAGTATGAGTACCCAGCACTGCTGTATTAGAGCTAAAATGTCCAATCACAGTTCACTATTTATTAGCACAATAACCACGCACAATTCTTGGCTCACTATTTAAAAGGACTGGATGCATGCCATGCTCATGTACAAGAAACTCTGCACTATGTTTTAATGAAGTCAAAACATAATTGCAAAAAGGTCTGACAAAGTTCTGTGTTTGATAAACACACATGCCCCCTGTTGGTGCTAGATAGCCCATTTCTTAGTCCAAATTAGGTCACGGTCAAAGTGGGGTTGGGTGATACAGGTGGATAGGGGATGGTCATAAGCAACAACTGTGTAAGAATCCAAGTGTTCTTGCAAGCGGTGTTGGCGCTCGACGAAACGGTAAAATCTAGTTAACTAAGAAACAGCCCATTTGAATTATTATAAGTGCAAATTAGGTCAAGGTCAAGGTGAGGTTGGGTGATATGGGTGGATAGGGAATGGTCATAAGCAACAACTGTGTAAGTATCCAAGTGTTGTAGTAAGCGGTGTTGGTGCTAGACGAAACGGTAAAATCTACTGGACAGGACAATCGCTACATGCCTCCCGCATCAAGATGCCGGGGGCATAATTACAGCAAGATGTCTAGTCTGAAATCACTATCTAATCTCGCAAGAAACCTGCACAGTTTCTTGGTTGGGTCACCATCAGAAGTGTACCCTGGGTGGCATGCCAAACATCTATACAAGAAACTCGGCACTGTGTTATAACATAGTCCAAATACTGTTACAACTGAGATGTCAAGTCTGAGTTTCACTATTTACAGTAAATATGCACAAGAAACCCGCACAGGGGGCACAGTTTCTTGGCAGGGTCACCGTCAGAAGGGTCTGGGTGGCATACCGTACGCCATCATGTTCTGCTGTGGGTTCTGGAAGAGCAGTCGAGGCTGGGGCTGGACCTGTAGAGGGTAGATGGTCTGCTGGATCATGGGCTGTGAGAACACCATACGGTTACCCATGGCCTGTTGTTGCTGGTGTTGTTGCTGTTGATGTAGGCTCACATGAGGACCAGCAGGTATTTGCATCTGAAGCAAGAAAACGAAAGGCATTTGACCTGAATATCATTCCAAAGCTGATGTGTCCTCAGGTCAAGGTTTATCCAAGGAGCACTAGCAGGTATTTACATACTAAGTAAGAACTTGAAAGTTTTTGAAGTGAACATTATTCCAAAGCTGCTTTCTCTTCTAGCCAAGGTTTTAGCTAAGGAAGAGTTCAACATGTTCTTGATAAGATTCCTACTGGACCACAGTGGACATGCTCTTGATGATTCCTACTGGATCAGTGGACATGTTCTTGATATGATCCCTTCTGGATCAGTGGACATGTTCTTGATATGAACCCTACTGGATCACAGTGGACATATTCTTGATATGATCCCTACTGGATCACAGTTGACATGTTCTTGATATGATCCCTACTGGATCACAGTTGACATGTTCTTGATATGATCCCTACTGGATCACAGTGGACATGTTCTTGATATGACCCCTACTGGATCACAGTGGACATGTTCTTGATATGATTCCTACTAAATTACAGTGGACATATTATTGATATGATCCCTACTAGATCACAGTGAACATGTTCTTGATATTGATTCCTACTGGATCACAGTGGACATGTTCTTGATATGATCCCTACTTGATCACAGTGGACATGTTCTTGATATTGATTCCTACTGAATCACAGTGGACATGTTCTTGATATGATCCCTACTTGATCACAGTGGACATGTTCTTGATATTGATTTCTACTGGATCACATTTGTCATTTTCTTGATGTGATTCCTACTGGATCACAGTGGACATGTTCTTGATATTGATTCCTACTGGGTCACAGTGGACATGTTCTTGACATTGATTCCTACTGGATCACAGTGGACATGTTCTTGATATTGATTCCTACCGGATCACAGTGAATATGTTCTTGATGTCATTCCTACTGGATCACAGTGGACATGTTCTTGATATTGATTCCTACTGGATCACAGTGGACATGTTCTTGATATTGATTCCTACTGGATCACAGTGGACATGTTCTTGATATTGATTCCTACTGGATCACAGTGGACATTTTCTTGATATTCATTCCTACTGGATCACAGGGGACATGTTCTTGATATTCATTCCTACTGGATCACAGTGGACATGTTCTTAATATTCATTCCTACTGGATCGCAGTAGACATGTTCTTGATATTCATTCCTACTGGATCACAGTGGACATGTTCTTGATATTCATTCCGACTGAATCACAGTGGACATGTTCTTGATATTCATTCCTACTGGATTAAAGTGGACATGTTCTTGATATTCATTCCTACTGGATCACAGTGGACATGTTCTTGATATTCATTCCTACTAAATCACAGTGGACATATTCTTGATATGATCCCTACTGGATCACAGTTGACATGTTCTTGATATTGACTCCTACTGGATCACAGTGGACATGTTCTTGATATTGATTCCTACTGGATCACAGTGGGCATGTTCTTGATGTGATTCCTACTGGATCACAGTGGACATGTTCTTGATATTCATTCCTACTGAATCACAGCTCACAATTTTACATTTTTAGAATACTTCAGGCTGCAAATAAGCCTTGGAAGAAATGTTCTTATTTGATCAACTGTCTTTGAGAAAGATCCTTTTTGTACATAAATACTTTTTTCTAATTTGGAAAGAGAGATCAAGAGTTCAGTAGATATACTTGAGGTTGAAAGTGCCTTATTCACACGACAAAATAGTTCTACCCAGGGAATGGAATCAAGAGTGCCTCAACAAGTCTTTCGCTTTGGAGCTACATTATGATGACACTAAATAACGTGTAATATAAAACATGGCTGCATAACAATGGAACTTCTGATGTTCTTACTGGTGTCACTCCAAATCTCTGCCGCTGATTCACGTTGAACATCATTCCACCACTAATACCCACTGTGGCGGGCTGAAACACACAACAATTCACAAATGTACAATGGTCACAACAACTTGAGGCAATATCCATAGCAACAAAAGAAATGCTTAGTCTTTCACAATGTGCATGTAACATGGACTAAAATTGTATACAAATAAATTCTTGTGTCTGTAGTTCTCATCTTATACTGCACTGTGATCTACAGCAAAAACTTACTTTCAAAAATGACAGCATGTATCCTCTCACATGTCATTCACAGATCTTACACACAAAACATTTATTCCAACACTGTGGGATAAATGAACACGCAGGGTCTAATGACACATTTCGTCTATTTGTGTTATATTATTTTTTTGTTATATTTAGTATGTTTTCATTCATTTATTTTCAAATATAGACAAACTAGATGCCTGTTGGCAACATGTCAAGCCCGATGTCAAGAATGCAACTTGTATTGTAGTTATTTTAAAATCTAATTTTCTAAGAAGCAGATCTTCTCCTTTGACCTCTAAGTGTGACCTTGACCTTTGAGCTAGGGACACGTGTTGTGCATGCAACACGCCATCTCAACATTTGTGGCAAGTTAATAAAAAATTCCCAGATGAATGATGAATTAACAGACCGAACAAGCTGTATTATTCCTATATTTAACATTTGAACTCTAAGTGTGACCTTGACCTTTGAGCTAGGGACACAGGTCTTGCGTGCAACACGCTGTCTCCACATGCTAAACATTTGCGGAAAGTTATTTTAAAATTGCCTGATGAATGATAAAGTTACAGTCCGGACAAGCTGTATATGACCATATTTGACCTCTAAGTGGCCCTTCACCTTTGAACTAGGGATACAGGTCTTGGGCGCGACATGCTGTCTCCATATGGTGAACATTTGTGGCAAGTTATTTTAAAATTGCCTGAAGAATGAGGAAGTTTCTCTTCGGACAATATCTGATGGACACATGCACACACTCACACTGAACCGCCATTGTGACAGCTAAGTCGAGCTGACCGCAGGCGGGCTTGACAAAACTCGTGATAAACAGATTCTAGATAAGTGTCAAAACAAGATAATTTCATCTGTTGGGCATAAAATCATGACCAAGTGCCAAGCTTTATGGTTCATAACAGTAAACACTAACCTAGTATTGTCTATTCACTCTGACAATTCATTTTGAGCTATTGTGAAGTGTTATAATGGGTCAACATACCTGTCTGACGTTCTGTATGACGTTGATAGGGGTGGACATGGGAATGTATTTGGGGCTGACCCCTGACCTGGACTCCCCTCTCCGCTCCTCCTCACGCTGAATGGCCGCAGAGATGTTGTTCTGAAGCAGACGCAAATGGTCTGGCTCCTGCAGGAGGAACTTTGTTGTTTATCACAGAATCTCTTTTAACATTATTCAAACTCAACAACAATTCAAACTGACAGAGTAATCTTAAACTAGAACTCCTAGAGTTGGATGTGTCGCCTGACGGGGCATAACTCAAGTACGATATGAGCAATTATGCCAAAAATCGAACTTGACCTTCCTTTTATGCCTACTAACACTTCCATAAAGTTTCAGAAAGATTGAACAAAAACTTTTAAAGTAATTTTCTGCTTAAACTGAAAGGGACGCTGCCGCCACCAAACGTAACCCCTATATGTCGCCTTCTCAGGTGACACAAACTGTTAAGCAAAACATTAATGCTACATTACAGAATTATTTAGTTGGTTTTCTATTTCATAATTAATTATTGTCAGATTATTAATTTTTTTTTTTTTTCCATTTTATATTTAATAGTTACACCACTATTTAATTTGGTTTCCTGTTTTATAACACTGCATAGTCCCTTACGTTCTGTGAGATGGCTGCCACAATAGGTGTCTGTGGAACACTCGTGGTTGCTAATGGACTCTGAGTGGGTGCCGAGGATACTAGGCCTGAAAAAGACAGTCAATAGGCTACCACAGAACTGGCTGAGGTCAATAGGCTACCGCAGGACTGGCTGAGGTCAATAGGCTACCACAGAACTGGCTGAGGTCAATAGGCTACCACAGAACTGGCTGAGGTCAATAGGCTACCACAGAACTGGCTGAGGTCAATAGCCTACCAAAGAACTGGCTGAGGTCAATAGGCTACCACAGAACTGGCCGAGGTCAATAGGCTACCACAGAACTGGCTGAGGTCAATAGCCTACCAAAGAACTGGCTGAGGTCAATAGGCTACCACAGAACTGGCCGAGGTCAATAGGCCACCACAGAACTGGCTGAGGATTTCTCCAGTTTAAAACATTGCAAAAATATGTAACTGATATTTGACTTGAGGAATAAATACACAATTGATTTAAAAAGAAACCTTCAAACTAACTTCCTATAAAATTTCAATAGGAAATCCTTATAGCCCGTTTCGGAGCTGCTTGCTAGGGACATGCGCTGAGTGACCAAGACTGCTTGGCCTGTCATAACAATCCCATACTCTGAGTGGTTGAGACTGCACTGCTAAGACAATCATGACAATCCCTTACTCTTAGTGGCTGAGACTGCACTGCTAAGACAATCATAACAATCCCTTACTCTTAGTGGCTGAGACTGCACTGCTAAGACAATCATGACAATCCCTTACTCTTAGTGGTTGAGACTGCACTGCTAAGACAATCATGACAATCCCTTACTCTGAGTGGCTGAGACTGCACTGCTAAGACAATCATGACAATCCCTTACTCTGAGTGCCTGAGACTGCACTGCTAAGACAATCATGACAATCCCATACTCTGAGTGGCTGAGACTGCACTGCTAAGACAAAATCATGACAATCCCTTACTCTTAGTGGCTGAGACTGCACTGCTAAGACAATCATAACAATCCCATACTCTGAGTGGTTGAGACTGCACTGCTAAGACAATCATGACAATCCCTTACTCTGAGTGGTTGAGACTGCACTGCTAAGACAATCATGACAATCCCTTACTCTAAGTGGTTGAGACTGCACTGCTAAGACAATCATGACAATCCCATACTCCGAGTGGTTGAGACTACACTGCTAAGACAATCATGACAATCCCATACTCCGAGTGGTTGAGACTGCACTGCTAAGACAATCATAACAATCCCATACTCTGAGTGGATGAGACTGCACTGCTAAGACAATCATGACAATCCCTTACTCTTAGTGGTTGAGACTGCACTGCTAAGACAATCATGACAATCCCTTACTCTGAGTGGTTGAGACTGCACTGCTAAGACAATCATGACAATCCCTTACTCTGAGTGGTTGAGACTGCACTGCAAAGACAATCATGACAATCCCATACTCTGAGTGGCTGAGACTGCACTGCTAAGACTATCATGACAATCCCATACTCTGAGTGGCTGAGACTGCACTGCTAAGACAACCATAACAATCAATTACTCTGAGTGGTTGAGACTGCACTGCTAAGACAATCATGACAATCCCTTACTCTGAGTGGTTGAGACTGCACTGCTAAGACAATCATGACAATCCCTTACTCTGAGTGGTTGAGACTGCACTGCTAAGACAATCATGACAATCCCATACTCTGAGTGGTTGAGACTGCACTGCTAAGACAATCATGACAATCCCATACTCTGAGTGGTTGAGACTGCACTGCTAAGACAATCATGACAATCCCATACTCTGAGTGGTTGAGACTGCACTGCTAAGACAATCATGACAATCCCTTACTCTGAGTGGTTGAGACTGCACTGCTAAGACAATCATGACAATCCCTTACTCTGAGTGGTTGAGACTGCACTGCTAAGACAATCATGACAATCCCTTACTCTGAGTGGTTGAGACTGCACTGCAAAGACAATCATGACAATCCCATACTCTGAGTGGCTGAGAATGCACTGCTAAGACTATCATGACAATCCCATACTCTGAGTGGTTGAGACTGCACTGCTAAGACAATCATGACAATCCCTTACTCTGAGTGGTTGAGACTGCACTGCAAAGACAATCATGACAATCCCATACTCTGAGTGGTTGAGACTGCACTGCTAAGACAATCATGACAATCCCTTACTCTGAGTGGTTGAGACTGCACTGCTAAGACAATCATGACAATCCCTTACTCTGAGTGGTTGAGACTGCACTGCAAAGACAATCATGACAATCCCATACTCTGAGTGGCTGAGAATGCACTGCTAAGACTATCATGACAATCCCATACTCTGAGTGGCTGAGACTGCACTGCTAAGACAACCATAACAATCAATTACTCTGAGTGGATGAGACTGCACTGCTTAAGCAATCATGACAATCCCTTACTCTGAGTGGCTGAGACTGCACTGCTAAGACAATCATTACAATCCATTACTCTTAGTGGCTGAGACTGCACTGCTATCATGACAATCCCATACTCTGAGTGGTTGAGACTGCACTGCTAAGACTATCATGACAATCCCATACTCTGAGTGGCTGAGACTGCACTGCTAAGACAATCATGACAATCCATTACTCTGAGTGGCTGAGACTGCACTGCTAAGATAATCATGACAATCCCGTACACTGAGTGGCTGAGACTGCACTGCTAAGACAATCATGACAATCCCTTACACCTACAGGCTGAGACTGCACTGCTAAGACTATCATGACAATCCCATACTCTGAGTGGCTGAGACTGCACTGCTAAGACTATCATGACAATCCCATACTCTGAGTAGCTGAGACTGCACTGCTAAGACAATCATGACAATCTCATACTCTGAGTGGTTGAGACTGCACTGCCACGGCAATCATGACAATCCCATACTCTGAGTGGCTGAGACTGCACTGCCAAGACAATCATGACAATCCCTTGCTCTTAGTGGCTGAGACTGCACTGCTAACACAATCATTACAATCCCTTACTCTTAGTGGCTGAGACTGCACTGCTAAGACAATCATGAAAATCCATTACTCTGAGTGGCTGAGACTGCACTGCTAAGACTATCATGACAATCCCATACTCTGAGTAGCTGAGACTGCACTGCTAAGACAATCATGACAATCTCATACTCTTGAGTGGTTGAGACTGCACTGCCACGGCAATCATGACAATCCCATACTCTGAGTGGCTGAGACTGCACTGCCAAGACAATCATGACAATCCCTTGCTCTTAGTGGCTGAGACTGCACTGCTAACACAATCATGACAATCCATTACTCTTAGTGGCTGAGACTGCACTGCTAAGACTATCATGACAATCCCATACTCTGAGTGGCTGAGACTGCACTGCTAAGACAATCATGACAATCCCATACTCTGAGTGACTGAGACTGCACTGCTAAGACAATCATGACAATCCCTTACTCTTAGTGGCTGAGACTGCACTGCTAAGACAATCACGACAATCCCTTACTCTTAGTGGCTGAGACTGCACTGCTAAGACAATCATGACAATCCATTACTCTTAGTGGCTGAGACTGCACTGCTAAGACAATCATGATAATCCCTTACTCTGAGTGGTTGAGACTGCACTGCTAAGACTATCATGAAAATCCCTTACTCTGAGTGGTTGAGACTGCACTGCTAAGACAATCATGACAATCCCATACTCTGAGTGGTTGAGACTGCACTGCTAAGACAATCATGACAATCCCATACTCTGAGTGGTTGAGACTGCACTGCTAAGACAATCATAACAATCCCATACTCTGAGTGGTTGAGACTGCACTGCTAAGACAATCATAACAATCCCATACTCTGAGTGGTTGAGACTGCACTGCTAAGACAATCATGACAATGCCATACTCTGAGTGGTTGAGACTGCACTGCTAAGACAATCATAACAATCCCATACTCTGAGTGGCTGAGACTGCACTGCTAAGACAATCATGACAATCCCTTACTCTTAGTGGTTGAGACTGCACTGCTAAGACAATCATGACAATCCCTTACTCTAAGTGGTTGAGACTGCACTGCTATGACAATCATGACAATCCCATACTCTGAGTGGTTGAGACTGCACTGCTACGACAATCATGACAATCCCTTACTCTGAGTGGCTGAGACTGCATTGCTAAGACTATCATGACAATCCCATACTCTGAGTGGCTGAGACTGCACTGCTAAGACAATCATGACAATCCATTACTCTTAGTGGCTGATACTGCACTGCTAACACTATCATGACAATCCCATACTCTGAGTGGTTGAGACTGCACTGCTAAGACTATCATGACAATCCCTTACTCTGAGTGGCTGAGACTGCATTGCTAAGACAATCATGACAATCCATTACTCTTAGTGGCTGAGACTGCACTGCTAAGACAATCATGACAATCCATTACTCTTAGTGGCTGAGACTGCACTGCTAAGACAATCATGACAATCCATTACTCTTAGTGGCTGAGACTGCACTGCTATCATGACAATCCCATACTCTTGAGTGGTTGAGACTGCACTGCTAAGACTATCATGACAATCCCTTACTCTGAGTGGCTGAGACTGCACTTCTAAGACAATCATGACAATCCATTACTCTGAGTGGCTGAGACTGCACTGCTAAGATAATCATGACAATCCCTTCGTCTGAGTGGCTGAGACTGCACTGCTAAGACAATCATGACAATTCATTACACTTAGAGGCTGAGACTGCACTGCTAAGACTATCATGACAATCCCATGCTCTGAGTGGCTGAGACTAAACTGCTAAGACTATCATGACAATCCCATACTCTGAGTAGCTGAGACTGCACTGCTAAGACAATCATGACAATCCCATACTCTGAGTGGTTGAGACTGCACTGCCAAGGCAATCATGGCAATCCCATACTCTGAGTGGCTGAGACTGCACTGCCAAGACAATCATGACAATCCCTTACTCTTAGTGGCTGAGACTGCACTGCTAAGACAATCATGACAATCCATTACTCTTAGTGGCTGAGACTGCACTGCTAAGACTATCAGGACAATACCATACTCTGAGTGGCTGAGACTGCACTGCTAAGACAATCATGACAATCCCATACTCTGAGTGACTGAGACTGCACTGCTAAGACAATCATGACAATCCATTACTCTTAGTGGATGAGACTGCACTGCTAAGACAATCATGACAATCCCTTACTCTTAGTGGCTGAGACTGCACTGCTAAGACAATCATGAAAATCCATTACTCTTAGTGGCTGAGACTGCACTGCTAAGACAATCATGACAATCCCTTACTCTTAGTGGCTGAGACTGCACTGCTAAGACAATCATGACAATCCCTTACTCTGAGTGGCTGAGACTGCACTGCTAAGACAATCATGACAATCCCTTACTCTGAGTGGTTGAGACTGCACTGCTAAGACAATCATGACAATCCCTTACTCTTAGTGGCTGAGACTGCACTGCTAAGACAATCATGACAATCCCTTACTCTTAGTGGCAGAGACTGCACTGCTAAGACAATCATGACAATCCATTACTCTTAGTGGCTGAGACTGCATTGCTAAGACAATCATGACAATCCATTACTCTTAGTGGCTGAGATTGCACTGCTAAGACAATCATGAAAATCCCTTACTCTTAGTGGTTGAGACTGCACTGCTAAGACAATCATGACAATCCCTTACTCTGAGTGGTTGAGACTGCACTGCTAAGACAATCATGACAATCCCATACTCTGAGTGGTTGAGACTGCACTGCTAAGACTATCATGACAATCCCATACTCTGAGTGGCTGAGACTGCACTGCTAAGACAATCATAACAATCAATTACTCTGAGTGGTTGAGACTGCACTGCTAAGACAATCATGACAATCCCTTACTCTGAGTGGCTGAGACTGCATTGCTAAGACTATCATGACAATCCCATACTCTGAGTGGCTGAGACTGCACTGCTAAGACAATCATGACAATCCATTACTCTTAGTGGCTGAGACTGCACTGCTAACACTATCATGACAATCCCATACTCTGAGTGGTTGAGACTGCACTGCTAAGACAATCATGACAATCCCTTACTCTGAGTGGTTGAGACTGCACTGCTAAGACTATCATGACAATCCCTTACTCTGAGTGGCTGAGACTGCATTGCTAAGACAATCATGACAATCCATTACTCTTAGTGGCTGAGACTGCACTGCTAAGACAATCATGACAATCCATTACTCTTAGTGGCTGAGACTGCACTGCTAAGACAATCATGACAATCCATTACTCTTAGTGGCTGAGACTGCACTGCTATCATGACAATCCCATACTCTTGAGTGGTTGAGACTGCACTGCTAAGACTATCATGACAATCCCTTACTCTGAGTGGCTGAGACTGCACTTCTAAGACAATCATGACAATCCATTACTCTGAGTGGCTGAGACTGCACTGCTAAGATAATCATGACAATCCCTTACTCTGAGTGGCTGAGATTGCACTGCTAAGACAATCATGACAATTCATTACACTTAGAGGCTGAGACTGCACTGCTAAGACTATCATGACAATCCCATGCTCTGAGTGGCTGAGACTAAACTGCTAAGACTATCATGACAATCCCATACTCTGAGTAGCTGAGACTGCACTGCTAAGACAATCATGACAATCCCATACTCTGAGTGGTTGAGACTGCACTGCCAAGGCAATCATGGCAATCCCATACTCTGAGTGGCTGAGACTGCACTGCCAAGACAATCATGACAATCCCTTACTCTTAGTGGCTGAGACTGCACTGCTAAGACAATCATGACAATCCATTACTCTTAGTGGCTGAGACTGCACTGCTAAGACTATCAGGACAATACCATACTCTGAGTGGCTGAGACTGCACTGCTAAGACAATCATGACAATCCCATACTCTGAGTGACTGAGACTGCACTGCTAAGACAATCATGACAATCCATTACTCTTAGTGGATGAGACTGCACTGCTAAGACAATCATGACAATCCCTTACTCTTAGTGGCTGAGACTGCACTGCTAAGACAATCATGAAAATCCATTACTCTTACTGGCTGAGACTGCACTGCTAAGACAATCATGACAATCCCTTACTCTTAGTGGCTGAGACTGCACTGCTAAGACAATCATGACAATCCCATACTCTGAGTGGTTGAGACTGCACTGCAAAGACAATCATGACAATCCCATACTCTGAGTGGTTGAGACTGCACTGCTAAGACAATCATGACAATCCCTTACTCTGAGTGGTTGAGACTGCACTGCTAAGACAATCATGACAATCCCTTACTCTGAGTGGTTGAGACTGCACTGCAAAGACAATCATGACAATCCCATACTCTGAGTGGCTGAGAATGCACTGCTAAGACTATCATGACAATCCCATACTCTGAGTGGCTGAGACTGCACTGCTAAGACAACCATAACAATCAATTACTCTGAGTGGTTGAGACTGCACTGCTAAGACAATCATGACAATCCCTTACTCTGAGTGGCTGAGACTGCACTGCTAAGACAATCATTACAATCCATTACTCTTAGTGGCTGAGACTGCACTGCTATCATGACAATCCCATACTCTGAGTGGTTGAGACTGCACTGCTAAGACTATCATGACAATCCCATACTCTGAGTGGCTGAGACTGCACTGCTAAGACAATCATGACAATCCATTACTCTGAGTGGCTGAGACTGCACTGCTAAGATAATCATGACAATCCCGTACACTGAGTGGCTGAGACTGCACTGCTAAGACAATCATGACAATCCCTTACACCTACAGGCTGAGACTGCACTGCTAAGACTATCATGACAATCCCATACTCTGAGTGGCTGAGACTGCACTGCTAAGACTATCATGACAATCCCATACTCTGAGTAGCTGAGACTGCACTGCTAAGACAATCATGACAATCTCATACTCTGAGTGGTTGAGACTGCACTGCCACGGCAATCATGACAATCCCATACTCTGAGTGGCTGAGACTGCACTGCCAAGACAATCATGACAATCCCTTGCTCTTAGTGGCTGAGACTGCACTGCTAACACAATCATGACAATCCCTTACTCTTAGTGGCTGAGACTGCACTGCTAAGACAATCATGAAAATCCATTACTCTGAGTGGCTGAGACTGCACTGCTAAGACTATCATGACAATCCCATACTCTGAGTAGCTGAGACTGCACTGCTAAGACAATCATGACAATCTCATACTCTGAGTGGTTGAGACTGCACTGCCACGGCAATCATGACAATCCCATACTCTGAGTGGCTGAGACTGCACTGCCAAGACAATCATGACAATCCCTTGCTCTTAGTGGCTGAGACTGCACTGCTAACACAATCATGACAATCCATTACTCTTAGTGGCTGAGACTGCACTGCTAAGACTATCATGACAATCCCATACTCTGAGTGGCTGAGACTGCACTGCTAAGACAATCATGACAATCCCATACTCTGAGTGACTGAGACTGCACTGCTAAGACAATCATGACAATCCCTTACTCTTAGTGGCTGAGACTGCACTGCTAAGACAATCACGACAATCCCTTACTCTTAGTGGCTGAGACTGCACTGCTAAGACAATCATGACAATCCATTACTCTTAGTGGCTGAGACTGCACTGCTAAGACAATCATGATAATCCCTTACTCTGAGTGGTTGAGACTGCACTGCTAAGACTATCATGACAATCCCTTACTCTGAGTGGTTGAGACTGCACTGCTAAGACAATCATGACAATCCCATACTCTGAGTGGTTGAGACTGCACTGCTAAGACAATCATGACAATCCCATACTCTGAGTGGTTGAGACTGCACTGCTAAGACAATCATAACAATCCCATACTCTGAGTGGTTGAGACTGCACTGCTAAGACAATCATGACAATGCCATACTCTGAGTGGTTGAGACTGCACTGCTAAGACAATCATAACAATCCCATACTCTGAGTGGCTGAGACTGCACTGCTAAGACAATCATGACAATCCCTTACTCTTAGTGGTTGAGACTGCACTGCTAAGACAATCATGACAATCCCTTACTCTAAGTGGTTGAGACTGCACTGCTATGACAATCATGACAATCCCATACTCTGAGTGGTTGAGACTGCACTGCTACGACAATCATGACAATCCCTTACTCTGAGTGGCTGAGACTGCATTGCTAAGACTATCATGACAATCCCATACTCTGAGTGGCTGAGACTGCACTGCTAAGACAATCATGACAATCCATTACTCTTAGTGGCTGATACTGCACTGCTAACACTATCATGACAATCCCATACTCTGAGTGGTTGAGACTGCACTGCTAAGACTATCATGACAATCCCTTACTCTGAGTGGCTGAGACTGCATTGCTAAGACAATCATGACAATCCATTACTCTTAGTGGCTGAGACTGCACTGCTAAGACAATCATGACAATCCATTACTCTTAGTGGCTGAGACTGCACTGCTATCATGACAATCCCATACTCTGAGTGGTTGAGACTGCACTGCTATGACTATCATGACAATCCCTTACTCTGAGTGGCTGAGACTGCATTGCTAAGACAATCATGACAATCCATTACTCTGAGTGGCTGAGACTGCACTGCTAAGATAATCATGACAATCCCTTACTCTGAGTGGCTGAGACTGCACTGCTAAGACAATCATGACAATTCATTACACTTAGAGGCTGAGACTGCACTGCTAAGACTATCATGACAATCCCATACTCTGAGTGGCTGAGACTGCACTGCTAAGACTATCATGACAATCCCATACTCTGAGTAGCTGAGACTGCACTGCTAAGACAATCATGACAATCCCATACTCTGAGTGGTTGAGACTGCTCTGCCAAGGCAATCATGACAATCCCATACTCTGAGTGGCTGAGACTGCACTGCCAAGACAATCATGACAATCCCTTACTCTTAGTGGCTGAGACTGCACTGCTAAGACAATCATGACAATCCATTACTCTTAGTGGCTGAGACTGCACTGCTAAGACTATCATGACAATACCATACTCTGAGTGGCTGAGACTGCACTGCTAAGACAATCATGACAATCCCATACTCTGAGTGACTGAGACTGCACTGCTAAGACAATCATGACAATCCATTACTCTTAGTGGCTGAGACTGCACTGCTAAGACAATCATGACAATCCCTTACTCTTAGTGGCTGAGACTGCACTGCTAAGACAATCATGAAAATCCATTACTCTTAGTGGCTGAGACTGCACTGCTAAGACAATCATGACAATCCCTTACTCTTAGTGGCTGAGACTGCACTGCTAAGACAATCATGACAATCCCTAACTCTGAGTGGCTGAGACTGCACTGCTAAGACAATCATGACAATCCCTTACTCTGAGTGGTTGAGACTGCACTGCTAAGACAATCATGACAATCCCTTACTCTTAGTGGCTGAGACTGCACTGCTAAGACAATCATGACAATCCCTTACTCTTAGTGGCTGAGACTGCACTGCTAAGACAATCATGACAATCCATTACTCTTAGTGGCTGAGACTGCATTGCTAAGACAATCATGACAATCCATTACTCTTAGTGGCTGAGACTGCACTGCTAAGACAATCATGACAATCCCTTACTCTTAGTGGTTGAGACTGCACTGCTAAGACAATCATGACAATCCATTACTCTTAGTGGTTGAGTCTGCACTGCTAAGACAATCATGACAATCCCTTACTCTTAGTGGCTGAGTCTGCACTGCTAAGACAATCATGACAATCCCTTACTCTGAGTGGCTGAGACTGCACTGCTAAGACAATCATGACAATCCCATACTCTGAGTGGTTGAAACTGCACTGCTAAGACAATCATGACAATCCCTTACTCTTAGTGGTTGAGAGTGCACTGCTAAGACAATCATGACAATCCCTTACTCTTAGTGGCTGAGACTGCACTGCTAAGACAATCATGATAATCCCTTACTCTGAGTGGCTGAGACTGCACTGCTAAGACAATCATGACAATCCCTTACTCTGAGTGGTTGAGACAGCACTGCTAAGACAATCATGACAATCCCTTACTCTGAGTGGCTGAGACTGCACTGCTAAGACAATCATGACAATCCCTTACTCTGAGTGGCTGAGACTGCACTGCTAAGACAATCATGACAATCCCATAATCTGAGTGGCTGAGACTGCACTGCTAAGACTATCATGACAATCCCTTACTCTGAGTGGTTGAGACTGCACTGCTAAGACAATCATGACAATCCCTTACTCTGAGTGACCAAGACTGCACTGCTGGGGGTGGTCTCCCCAGTGGAGGTCTTGTTCTTGTTGGTCTGCAGGCAGGTGTGCATGTGCAGGGGCCAGTGGTTCTGTTGGCAGGGGTAGTCACAGTAGCTGGTGTTCCAGCAGCAGTAGAAGATGGCCTCCTTGGCACAGAAGGCACACTGGAACAGAAAGGGAACACGGGAGCAACTGGAGAATACTGGAGTAATGCTGAATCACTGTGCTCCAGGTAACATTAGCTTAAGTCTTTGCATTTAAATATTTGGATTAGGAAAATACAACATACCATAAAAGACATTATATTTATATTTAGTCATGTGTCCGTAGGACACATATGGCCCCACATTCTGCTGGTTGTCACAAAACTCTGCTGATGTCGAAAAAAATGCACCAAAATACCCAGGTGCACAAGTTCACATGCTGATGAATATGTTTATAAAGTTTCATCAATCTAGCAGTTACACTTTTTGAGTTACACGCGAAACAAATCCAAAAATGTCCTTTTTCTGCTAAAAAACGGGCCATAACTCCGCTGGTGTATGAAAAAACTGCACCAAAATACCCAGTTTACAAGCTGATTCATATGTATATAAAGTTTATTCACTCTAGCAATAATAATTTTTGAGTTACACGAAACACAAGTCCAAAAATGTCAGTTTTTTGCTAAAAAACTGGCCATAACTCCGCTGATGTCAGAAAAACTGCACCATAATACCCTGGTGCACAAGTTCACATGCTGATTAATGTTTATAAATTTTCATCACTTTAGCAGCAATACTTTTTCAGTTACGCGCGACACATGTCCAAAAATGTTATTTTTTGTTAAAAAAGGGCCATAATTCCGCCAATGTTGGAAAAAACTGCACCAAAATACCAAGGTGCACAAGTCCCGATGCCGATGAATATGCTTATAAAGTTTCATCACTCTTAACAGTTATATTTTTTGAATTATTCGCAACACAAAAATCCGACTGACGGACAGATTAGGGCATAAAAAGTTGGAAATTTCTCATAAAGAAAATCAAGTTTTGGCAAATATGTTACAAATTATTTTATGCAACTAGCAAAAAAAATGCCAATGCTGCTGCTATTTTTCTGCATATATTCTATGTTGGCGTACCCATTGTTTCTTCTTCGCCTCTGCCACAGCTGCCTCCTTCTCTGCCTCCAGTTTTGCACGCAGGGCCTTGGAGACCTGCTCCTTCTCTGCACCCCAGCACGCCTTCATCTCCGCTATAGTCAGTTCTACAATATCGGGGAACGTGTCACGTAATGGAATATTCCTACATAAAACGCAAAGATTTCTCCATATACAAAGAAAAAAAAATACTTGTAAAACTGCAATAAACAAGAAAATGGTTCCAGCACTGACATCATTCATTTAGTTTTGCCAATGAAAGTGACAAAGCATCTACACGTATTTTATTCATCTTTCTTTGATTGCACAATATGAACAAGACACTGTGTTTAATAAAAACACATGCCCCGGGTTAGTGCTTGCCAGCCCATTTGAATTGAATTGAATTAAGTCCAAATTAGGTCAAGGTCAAAGGATGGTTAGGTGATATGGGTGGATTGAGAATGGTCATAAGTAAATACTGTGTAAGTATCCAAGTGCTGTAGTAAGCTGGTGCTGGTGCTAGACGAAACGGTAAAATCTACTTAACCTTGTCATGGACAGAAAGAAGATGGACAGAATGACGGACGGATGGACAGGTCAATCAATACATGCCTCCCACATCAAGATGCCGGTGGCATAAAAAGGAACAAAATTTCCGAGATCAGCAAACTGTAACATATGAAATAGGTGTCTCACCTCTGTAACTTAAATGCTGTTAAAAGTTGGTAAAGGACACCAGCTAAACAAGTTAATAAGGCAATGAGATAGTTGAAAGGACTAAAATGTCCGAAATTGGATAACATACGGAAATTATATCAAATTTCTGTCACCTTGATGCTGTCAAAATGGTAAAGGACACCAGCTAAACAAGTTAAAAAGCAGTCATTGAAATAAGCAGCTTGGCCAAGCCCTTATACATGTACATGTATTACTACTGGAGATCAAGCAGCTTGGCCAAGCCCTTATACATGTACATGTATTACTACTGGAGATCAAGAACATGTTACAAGTCTGCCTATATAAAACTGAGAATCTGAGCAAGCCCAGTTCAAAATATGGCTGTGAAGGGCTTACGGCCGTGTGCTAATTTCTATAATTGCAAAGAAGAAATAAAATCTCTGCGATTGGACAACATACGGAAGTTGTGTCTCATCTCCGCCACCTCAATGCTGTAGTCGTGTTTGGCCTGTTCCAGCTGGCGATACAGGCCGTCCACATTCTCCGGGCTGGTCTGCTCTTTCAGCACCTCCGTACACATCTCATCAAACGTCCTCTGAATGCTTTCCAGCAACTGACCGGAAAAGTGTGTAAGTATTATAACTCCAAAATATGGCAAAATTGAAAGATTATGAACAGTGCTATAAGTAGAGTTATACATGGCAATTTTCAGATTGAGCTATGTATTAATTCAAACTGGACTGAATAACTGCTTATTATTAGAAATACATTTCTGAAATGATTTGTGTTAAACTGCAGATGACTGTTGCATGTAAAATGACCACCAAATTTTCATTGCTGCACTGAGCTCGTTACACATTGCGTTTCACAGTGTGATCAATTCACGGAAGAAAAACAACAATCATACTTGGATCTGTTAAACTGTTAAATCAAGGTAATTACCTTCTGAGAGAATTTCTCTGCCACCTTGGCAGATGTCATGATCTGTTTGTCAATCACACTGGCATCCTGTGCTGCACTGGTAGAGGCTCTGGTTTCACCTGGAGGTCTGCAATAAAAAAACAACAGAACTTCATAGATCCCTCATTCTTCCTAATAACAATTGAACTTCATAGATCCCTCATTCTTCCAATGTGTATAACGAAACTACATAGATCCTTAATTATTCCTGTGTACAACTGAACTACATACATCCCTCATTCTTAATATGTACAACTGAACTACATAGATCCCTCATTCTTCCTAGATACAATTGAACTACATAGATCCCTCATTCTTCCTGTGTACAATTGAACTACATAGATCCCTCAGTCTTCCTGTGTACAACTGAACTACATAGATCCCTCAGTCTTCCTGTGTACAACTGAACTACATAGATCCCTCAGTCTTCCTGTGTACAATTGAACTACATAGATCCCTCAGTCTTCCAATTTACAACTGAAATACATAGATCCCTCAGTCTTCCTATGTACAATTGAACTACATAGATCCCTCATCCCTCCTAGGTACAATTGAACTACATAGATCCCTCATTCTTCTTAGGTACAATTGAACTACATAGATACCTCAAGCTTCCTATGTACAATTGAACTACAAAGATCCCTCATTCTTCCTATGTACAATTGAACTACAAAGATCCATCATTCTTCCAATGTACAATTGAACTAATTAGATCCCTCATTCTTCCTATCTACAAACTACATAGATCCCTCATTCCTCCAATGTACAATTGAACTACATAGTTCACTCGTTCTTCCAATGTAGAATTGAACTACTTAGATCCCTCATTCTTCCTGTCAACAATTGAACTACATAGATGCCTCATTCTTCCAATGTACAATTGAACAACAAAGATCCCTCATTCTTCCAATGTACAATTGAACTACAAAGATCCCTCATTCTTCCTATCAACAATTGAACTACATTGATGCCTCAATCTTCCTATGTACAATTGAACTACTTAGATCCCTCATTCTTCCTGTCAACAATTGAACTACATAGATCCCTCATTCTTCCTGTCAACAATTGAACTACATAGATGCCTCAATCTTCCTATGTACAATTGAACTACTTAGATCCCTCATTCTTCCAATGTACAATTGAACTACAAAATCCCTCATTCTTCCTGTGTACAATTGAAGTATTTAGATCCCTCATTCTTCCAATGTACAATTGAACTACATAGATCCCTCATTCTTCAAATGTACAATTGAACTACTTAGATCCCTCATTCTTCCTGTCAACAATTGAACTACAAAGATCCCTCATTCTTCCTGTGTACAATTGAACTACATCGATCCCTCATTCTTCCTGTGTACAATTGAACTACATAGATCCCTCATTCTTCCTGTGTACAATTGAACTACAAAGATCCCTCATTCTTCCTGTATACAATTGAACTACAAAGATCCCTCATTCTTCCTGTGTACAATTCAACTACATAGATCCCTCATTCTTCCAATGTACAATTGAACTACAAAGATCCCTCATTCTTCCTATCAACAATTGAACTACATAGATCCCTCATTCTTCCAATGTACAATTGAACTACAAAGATCCATCATTCTTCCTATCTACAATTGAACTACAAAGATCCCTCATTCTTCCTATGTACAATTGAACTACAAAGATCCATCATTCTTCCAATGTACAATTGAACTAATTAGATCCCTCATTCTTCCTATCTACAAACTACATAGATACCTCATTCCTCCAATGTACAATTGAACTACATAGTTCACTCGTTCTTCCAATGTAGAATTGAACTACTTAGATCCCTCATTCTTCCTGTCAACAATTGAACTACATAGATGCCTCAATCTTCCTATGTACAATTGAACTACATAGATCCCTCATTCTTCCTGTGTACAATTGAACTACATAGATCTCTCATTCTTCGAATGAACAATTGAACTACATAGATCCCTCATTCTTCCTATGTACAAATGAACTACTTAGATCCCTCATTCTTCCTATCAACAATTGAACTACATAGATACCTCAAGCTTCCTATGTACAATTGAACTACAAATATCCCTCATTCTTCCTATGTACAATTGAACTACATAGATCCCTCATTCTTCCAATGTACAATTGAACCACATAGATCCCTCATTCTTCCTGTGTACAATTGAACTACATAGATCCCTCATTCTTCCAATGAACAATTGAACAACATAGATCCCTCATTCTTCCTATGTACAAATGAACTACTTAGATCCCTCATTCCTCCTGTGTACAATTGAACTACATAGATACCTCATTCTTCCTATCTACAATTGAACTACTTAGATCCCTCATTCCTCCTGTGTACAATTGAACTACATAGATACCTCATTCTTCCAATGTACAATTGAACTACATAGATACCTCAAGCTTCCTATCTACAATTGAACTACTTAGATCCCTCATTCCTCCTGTGTACAATTGAACTACATAGATACCTCATTCTTCCAATGTACAATTGAACTACTTAGATCCCTCATTCTTCCAATGTACAATTGAACTACAAAGATCCATCATTCTTCCTATCTACAATTGAACTACAAAGATCCATCATTCTTCCTATCTACAATTGAACTACAAAGATCCATCATTCTTCCAATGTACAATTGAACTAATTAGATCCCTCATTCTTCCTATCTACAAACTACATAGATCCCTCATTCCTCCAATGTACAATTGAACTACATAGTTCACTCGTTCTTCCAATGTACAATTGAACTACATAGTTCACTCGTTCTTCCAATGTAGAATTGAACTACTTAGATCCCTCATTCTTCCGGTCAACAATTGAACTACATAGATGCCTCAATCTTCCTATGTACAATTGAACTACATAGATCCCTCATTCTTCCTATGTACAATTGAACTACATAGATCTCTCATTCTTCGAATGAACAATTTAACTACATAGATCCCTCATTCTTCCTATGTACAAATGAACTACTTAGATCCCTCATTCTTCCTATCAACAATTGAACTACATAGATACCTCAAGCTTCCTATGTACAATTGAACTACAAATATCCCTCATTCTTCCTATGTACAATTGAACTACATAGATCCCTCATTCTTCCAATGTACAATTGAACCACATAGATCCCTCATTCTTCCTGTGTACAATTGAACTACATAGATCCCTCATTCTTCCAATGAACAATTGAACAACATAGATCCCTCATTCTTCCTACGTACAAATGAACTACTTAGATCCCTCATTCCTCCTGTGTACAATTGAACTACATAGATACCTCAAGCTTCCTATGTACAATTGAACTACTTAGATCCCTCATTCTTCCAATGTACAATTGAACTACGTAGATCCCTCATTCTTCCAATGTACAATTGAACTACATAGATCCCTCATTCTTCCAATGTACAATTGAACTACTTAGATCCCTCATTCTTCCTGTGTACAATTGAAGTATTTAGATCCCTCATTCCCCCTAGGTACAATTGAACTACATAGATCCCTCATTCTTCCAATGAACAATTGAACTACATAGATCCCTCATTCTTCCAATGTACAATTGAACTACTTAGATCTCTCATTCTTCCTATGTACAAATAAACTACTTAGATCCCTCATTCTTCCTACTTACAATTGAAGTATTTAGATCCCTCATTCTTCCAATGTACAAATGAACTACTAAGATCCCTCATTCTTCGTATATGTACAATTGAAGTATTTAGATCCCTCATTCTTCCTATGTACAATTGAACTACTTAGATCCCTCTTTCTTCCTATGTACAATTGAACTACAAAGATCCCTCATTCTTCCAATGAACAATTGAACTACATAGATCCCTCATTCTTCCAATGTACAATTGAACTACATAGATCCCTCATTCTTCCTATGTACAATTGAACTACATAGATCCATTATTATTCCTACGAACAGTAGCAATTGTTTTAACAAATGTGATTTCAATGGGTATTTAAAGATGTACATATATATTTTAATAATGCAGTGTTTTTTCTCACCTTTTGGGGAAAGGTTGCAGGGCCCTTCAAATGGGGAATTTTTGGGGGGAAAAACATTATTACATATTTATATTCTACTTAGTTATAAAACATTAATGACTTGTTTTGTCACAAATTATAACTTATGCACCAAACTGGTTTAATGAAACATTTCTGGGATTTTTTACAAAAATTCCTCTATCTTAGTCAGTTTTTTGTCAGATTTTGGTGAAATTTATTTTTCAAATAAAGCTTATATTTTGAGGGGAATTTTAAGGTAAATATAGGGGAAAAATATTTACTCTTTAAGCAGGGGAAAGGAGCTGAATTTCTGCCCCAAATTGGCCCTAAAAAACCCCACTGTAATGATATTTGTTTTTGTTGCCTGTCATTCACAGGTTGACATTTCATGTAAAATAGTACTGAAACTGGAATTTCCTACATAAAACATCTTTCGTATTTCTTCAGGATTAAAAAAAAGCTAGACATTATGCACGATGATGTTCAAATCATAATGAAAATTTTTATGTTAAGGAATCATTAAAAAGTGTGCATTTGAACATATCAACCAGTTACATGTTCAAGTATTCTCACCCACCTTTCAGGACTGACAACTTCCAATCCCTCAGATTCCAGGGTTGGAGAACAACGTCTCACAGGTGTCTCGTTCGGGGCAATTTTCGCTGTGAAAATTACAGGAACATTATGGATGACTTCTTTATTTGGCTCTTTAGTAGAAGACTGTACATTATCTTTTGAAGATTTACCAGTAGGTTCGCTGGATGTATTGTCTTTTGCACATGTTTTTGGCTTCTCTGAAGTTTCTTTCTCCAAATCAATGACCAATCTTTCTGCATCAGATTCATCCGTTTCATTGTCAATTACATTTTCTTTATCCAGGCATTTACCAGATGTTGCATTGACAGGCTTTAGAATACTCTCTTTTTCAGGGGATTTCCTTTTAGCACTTTCAGCAGTTTTAACTTTTTTCACAACATTTTCATCAGTTTCGCTGTCTTCTGATGCTCTGTCTATGGAAGATTCTGTGTCCGATTTCTCAATGCTTCTTTGTCTTTTTCTAGAAACAGCATCATTTTCAGTTGGTTTGTGTTTTTTGGATGTCGCGGGCAAGCAAGTAACATTTGCATCAACATTTGCCTCTACAGTGAGTTTCATTTCAACATCATCAGATTCATCTTTTGTGTGCTTTGGTTTACAACCACCCACTTTATCTGCTGCTTTTTCAGCTTCACTTTTATCATTACCATCACACCCCTTTTCATCTACATGTTTCAGAGCATCCACATCAGTGTCCATACTTTTATCTTTGGCACTATCCATAAGTTTAGATTCACATTCTATGTCTACTTTATCAGTGGCAATCTTTTCTTTGGTGAGTTCAGTTTTACCCAGTTCTTCATCTTCATTATCTCCACTTTCCGACTCACCAGAATCCTCTTCTATGTAATCGGCATCATCACTCACAGAATCAGAGTTTTCATCATTCTCTTCATCTTCGTTGTTCTCATCTTCAGTATCGTCTTGATCAGATTCTGAACTAATTTGTTGCACCCCAAGCTTTTCCTTGCATGATATTATCATCGATTCCAATTTCCTTTTGTAAGTTTCCTTGGATTCCTTTTCAGAACTGATAACACTTGGAGCATGACTTTTGCTTTCTTGTTCTTGAGCTTTATCATCTTTGGACAGATTGTCATTATTAGCATTATCATTATCAAAGTTATCTTTATCAACCTTTCTCTTTGGAACAGTGTTTTCATCTTTCTCATTGTCTGACTTTGAAACTTTTTCACCAACATACTCTTTAACTTGTTTAGTATCAAGTCCATTCCCAACATTTTTACTTCCATCAGATGTTTTACTACATTGCCCCTGATTAACTGTCTTCTTTGAGTTATCATCTAGACTTTCATCATCAAAATGACTAGTTTCTGGACCTTCCTTTATTTCATTTACTGCACCACCACTATTTTCAGAGCAATCTTTTTCTACCTCCGTAAATGCTTTGATTTTGTTAGCAAGTTTATCAACAATACTGACATCAGGCAGCCTATTGACCACATTTTTCTCATTGCTGTTGTCAGCTTTTGGAGATCCACCATTGTCTAAACTTTCTTTTTCACTTTCACTTTCAACATCCATGCTTTTATTGGCCCCCTCTTCCAATGATTCCTCTGTTACATGGAGTGTCTCATTGCAATCTTCAACATCACCATCATCATCCTCTTTACGATCACCAGACAGTTTCGTTCTTTTTGCTTTATCAGGACTAGCATCCAACTTTTTCAAAGTCACAATGGCATTGTATTTGTTTCGAAGAGCTGATACAGTCTTAGACATTGCAGAAGGCCTTCTGATAACTAATGGCCTGGGTTTTGCATACAAGGAGGTAGACTGCACGGCTGTGGATTGTGTTTTCTGGGAAGACAATGAAGGCCGTGAAACTGATTTTGCAGGGCTGGTGGTAACATTGAGAGCAAAGGGCTTGTAGGAATCGCTCTTGTCATATGGTGTTCTGAATGGCGCATACTCAAAGGATCCAAATCTCTCTCTGTTAAAATACAGTATATGTTATGTAGAACTAAGGGCTTCAGGTTAAGTTAATTACAGTCCTTTACTGAATCGATGATCAATTTTATAATAAAAGATTATGAGTACAGGACTGTAGAAATGAAGTATATTTAAAATGTAGTTACACAATTTGAAACACTCAAATGAAATTCCATTGCTATATGTACACATACATGTAACTAGTAAGGTGTGTTGGTATGTTAGGTTTCAAAACTAATAATTAGTGAGAAACACTAAACTACACACATCTGCATAGCTTAGTTACTTGATACGACAGTCAAGACAATTTCTCTAAAACGGCCATTAATTGCATCTTACTTGATATTCATTAACTTCAATTACAGCATTTTTTTTATTTAGAATGATTTGTTAATGACAAAAGCAACATTGGTACCAGCATATTTGCAAACACACCATTATAGCATTTTTTATTTAGAATGATTTGTTAATGCCATAAACAACATTGGTACCAGCATATTTGCAAACACACAATTACAGCATTTTTTATTTAGAATGATTTGTTAATGCCATAAGCAACATTGGTGCCAGCATATTTGCAAACACACAATTACAGCATTTTATATTTAGAATGATTTGTTATTGACATAAGCAACATTGGTACCAGCATATTTGCAAACACACAATTATTTCACTAGAGCCCAAGTCTATTCTTTATTCTCAAGTCTAGTAGGTTACTCAATACAGGCCCAGTACCTGAGTTTCTTGACGTGGAGGTTGAGCTCCGTGATGGCCATGTCCAGGCCCTGGTTCTTCTTGCCCTTCTGCAGGGAGGTGGGGATGTTCTTGGAGAGCAGGAAACACTGCGACACTGGCACCCAGGACCTGGTGGGAGAGACACAATGTGGGCAGTTAGGGGTAAGATTCCAGAAGAATATTACTGTGCTATAGATATTTGACATACATGTATGTTCTGCACTCAGGACCTCTACAATCACAATTTGGAAGATCAAGTGTCAGATTTACAAGAGATCTTGTCGATAGTAAAACATAAGTAAATTTGCGAATTGTTGACTGGCCTTGCCTTACAATTAGCTGTGCTATTTTCTGAAAGTACACAAACTTGCTTCATAAATAATGTACTGGAAATGTTGACAATATCAAGTGAACAGTCAGGCCAGAAGTAAAACTTTACATGTATATGATTTAAATGCAAACCTGTCATGGGCTCCAAAGAATCGTACATCCACCTGCCCATCAGCTTCCCGCAGGGCTTTAGAGGGCCAGAAAGGGTAGCCCTTTAACTTGGCCCACACCAGCGTATGAGGGACCCTCTGTAAAATGTTACAGCGACAATACATGAGCAAAATTCAATGATAATGTTGTGTAACATGGGAAACAAGCAAATCAGTAGTATCTAACAGATTATGACCTCATGATTAACATCATAAAAACTTTATTCACTAGCAATATTTTTCGATGTTTTACATGAACAATGATCAGAACAGATTTATATAGAACTTTTTTATGTTACACAATTTAGCAAAGTGTGAATTAGCGTGACTCATTTCTTATATACCGGTACATACACAGGTTTCCGAGAACCATTCATTGTTTTTCCGAACACAGGAGTTGAGGTAGCAGTCAGGGCATAGCTCTATCTCATTCATCTGCAGTGATCAATATAATATAAAGTGCATACTAGAATAGAGGTGTATTACAAGTGGAGATAATACAAAAATTAATGTTCTATATGTGTAACAATTTTTTTTCCCCAATTTATCAGTGTTACACATAACACAGTCGTTGCTCCTGCTGAATGGGTTACATTTCTGTACATGTATAAACTGAAGAATAAGGTGCATGTCGAAATACTACAATTGTTGGAACACCTAAAATACTACAATTGTTGGAACACCTAAAATACTACAATTGTTGGAACACCTAAAATGCTACAATTGTTGGAACACCTAAAATACTACAATTGTTGGAACACCTAAAATACTCCAATTGTTGGAACAACTAAAATACTACAATTGTTGGAACACCTAAAATACTCCAATTGTTGGCACACCTAAAATACTACAATTGTTGGAACACCTAAAATACTACAATTGTTGGAACACCTAAAATACTCCAATCGTTGGAACACCTAAAATACTCCAATCGTTGGAACACCTAAAATACTACAATCGTTGGAACACCTAAAATACTACAATCGTTGGAACACCTAAAATACTACAATCGTTGGAACACCTAAAATACTACAATTGTTGGAACACCTAAAATACCATTGTTGGAACACCTAAAATACCACAATTGTTGGAACACCTAAAATACTACAATTGTTGTAACACCTAAAATACTACAATTGTTGGAACACCTAAAATACTACAATTGTTGGAACACCTAAAATACTACAATTGTTGGAACAACTAAAATACTACAATTGTTGGAAAAATACTACAATTGTTAAAATACTACAATTGTTGGAAAAATACTACAATTGTTGGAACACCTAAAATACTACAATTGTTGGAACACCTAAAATACTACAATTGTTGGAACACCTAATCCAATTGTTGGAACACCTAATCCAATTGTTGGAACACCTAATCCAATTGTTGGAACACCTAATCCAATTGTTAGAACACCTAATCCAATTGTTGGAACACCTAATCCAATTGTTGGAACACCTAATCCAATTAAAAACAGTTGCAGCATGATCACTGACAAACATCCCAGCAGAAAAGACTGCTGTAAAGAGTACATATATTTGAAATGTTATACATTCTAAACAGCACCTTGCACTTTCCAGAACAATAGTTAAAAAGTCTCAAAGGAGCAATGTTCCCTTTGGCCATTTATTCCAGTACGCTAGATTTTTAATCTATACTTATATCTAATAAAACATTCTGCTAGCAATTATATTATCCGTCAACATAATGAAAATCTTTTGACGGTTTAATATGTTTTTCCCCTAACAGGCAGCTATTTTCTGATAATGTTACACTCTGATATGTCCGACCATATATCATATATCATATATCTGGGCCTGTATACTCTCTCTTAGACTTAAGATGCATGAATCAAGAATATTATTGAAACTGTTCTACTCTAACAATGTTGTTAATTTGAATCTGACTTGGTATTCAACTACAGCAAACTATAGCATTCTTTTAATAGACTGTTTTATTAATGACATAAGCGACATCTTGAGGCTACGTCTATTCCATATCCTTCTAAGAGTAGGTTAGTGAAGACTGGCCCTGTACTCACCTCATGTTTGCAGATCTTGATCATCATCTTGGCACTACTGGTCAGTTTACTGTGTGCTGCAACAACACAGGGAAGTGTTCACTATTTTGAGGGCCTTTACAAACATGCTAGACATGTAGCATACAAAATTGCAAACCTCTGTAACTTTTATACAAAAAGTTCAGTGATAGAAGAACATCATGGCAAAAAAATATCAGAGTTATTATAGAAATATTTCAAGCATTTCGTCCACATTTTGTACAGACATGTTTGATTTTAAGGCTTGCTACATTAAAACGACTGGTAAACAAAATCTTTGTACACTAAAGTATGCCTCAAATGAAATGCTACTATATAGAGGTTATTTGTACTTTAACTGAACTAAAACTAGACATTGTTGTTGCTTTGTAAACTTACAGCCATTGTAGATAATGCAATTATGAAGGATCCACTTAGCATCAGCCAGGAATGCCTCTGTGCATCCATACTGTTTCTTCTTTATGTTCTGAAGTACATCAAATAGTATGATACAATAACTAAATATCATTATGGTCATATGTGTTAAGCAACAGGTGAAGGTAGGAATTTGTTCTCAACAGAACGGCAAGTCAATGTGCAACTTTGAAACAAAACACACATGCTATATATAATGTATTTGAATCCAAGGTTTGAACCAACACCAATAATAGAAAGATTTTGTCCGAATACATCAGCAGCAAACTAAATGGATTAGCCTACTTGGGATTAACACCACTCTGAGCAAATTGGCCCAGATGTGTGAGAAAAACAACACACTTCTGTGAGTATTTGGTTCATTAATGTTGTTTCTCTTACTTTTTCAATCATGCTGAGGTCCATGGGATGGAAGATGTAGTCAGAATAGTTGGGCACAGAGCTGGTGTCCACTGGCTTCTGAAACGGCTCACTCTTAAATGAGACCAAATACAGTAAACTCCGCTTGTAGTGACATTGAGCAGACCAACGGATATATATAGTTATATCCGAATATCGTTACATCCGTAAATAGACAACTAACAGCATGACCATACATTTATAAGAAAAGAAAAGAGACGCAACACCGATCATGTTACATACATAAATTTAATGTAGGACTATGTATAAGGGAAAAACATAAAGAAATATCAAGTTTACTGTAGTTCAAACCCAGATATCCCCCACCTATCCAGACATTCCAAAAACTGTTAGGGATTACTGGACACTCCGTTCTGGATCTGAGTATTGAGTTAGTGCGTTAGTACAGGACCGGCTGGAAAATAACGAGTCAGATGCTTCGGTCTGGCACTTTTCGGAATGTCTGTCAAACCATTACAAATAAACATTGTTTCTGTTTCAACAGATATAGTTTTGTAACAGGTGAATGTTTGTGCTGTTTTACCACCGTTTATTGTTTAATTAGTTGATTGTAAGGAAAACATGCAGCTTGATTACTGCAATACATTTACTGATTAAAACAAACCCTGTATTCAAATGAGCAGATCCCTATTGGTGTTTATAACACACATATTAATTTCAATGGTTAAATTATACAAATTTAGCTTTCTTTTTATTAAAGTTTCTTTCCAGATGAATTTGATTTCTTAAAGAAAGTTTCTTGTTTCCAATGGCATTTACAACACTATCCCAACACAGAAATAAAATCTGAAAGTATTCACTATAAAATTAGAATCAATACTTCAAACTCAACAATAAAACAGCCACATCTTCCCATAGAGATTCTTTTTTCAGACCGACATATTACATCTACATACCCCAGCGTGTTTCATCCTCTCCAGCGCAGATCTCAGAAGAGTACACAGCTGGTCCAGTGTCAACATCTCCATCGCCTTGGACCTCGTATCCACACATTCAGCACGCATGATTTTCTGTGAACAACAAGTGATCTATGTTGGCAACATTAGAACTACTGGTAGTCAAAATAGCCAATGGCTATGGTGTTTGCTGGAATTATGGGCACATGGGCAACACTTACCTCACACTCAGGGCACACCCAGTCCTGGGGAAGGGCCTCACTGAGCCCCAGACAGTGGGAGTGGTACACTGAGGGGCACAGCTCACAGCACACCAGGGTCCCCTCAGGCACATGGGCTACACTGACCTCACACCCAGTCCTTGGGAAGGGCCTCACTGAGCCCCAGACAGCGGGAGTGGTACACCCAGGGGCACAGCTCACAGCACACAAGGGTCCCCTCAGGCACATGGGCTACACTTACCTCACACTCACGGCATACCCAGTCCTGGGGAAGGGCCTCACTGAGCCCCAGACAGCGGGAGTGGTACACCCGAGGGCACAGCACACCAGTGTCCCCTCAGGGCACATGGGCTACACTTACCTCACACTCAGGGCACATCCAGTCCTGGGGAAGGGCCTCACTGAGCCCCAGACAGCGAGCGTGGTACACTCGGGGGCACAGCTCACTAAGGTCCCCTCAGAGCACATGGGCTACACTTACCTCACACTCAGGGCACACCCAGTCGTGGGGAAGGGCCTCACTGAGCCCCAGACAGCGAGAGTGGTACACCCGAGGGCACAGCACACCAGTGTCCCATCAGGGCACATGGGCTACACTTGCCTCACACTCAGGGCACACCCAGTCCTGGGGAAGGGCCTCACTGAGCCCTAGACAGCGAGAGTGGTACACCCGAGGGCACAGCTCACAGCACACCAGGGTCCCCTCCTTGTGGCACAGCCAGCAGAAATAGTCATTGCGGTTGTCCTGCAACAAATTACATCACAGAAACATGTATCAAAGAACTCAGATTAACTCTGTAAATATTACCATTGCTATACAAACACTGTCCAAAAAATTAAAACTGACTTAATAATATACTTGTATAACAAACAAATTGTGAAGCCATTATTGCTCTGTAAAAATAACAACAACTAATGTTACGCATGCAATACAAACATTACTTAACAACCCAGGCACCGTCAGAGCATGAAAATCTTAGTTTTAGCTTTTTTTTGTTTTGTTTTTGTTGTTGTTTTTTTGTATGAAAAGAACAATTAGTTCAAAAGGTGCCTCTACTTGAACACTCACAAAAATCAAATCGCTAAAAAAGGAAGCATCTTTATCTTTTGCCCTATATCATGAGGAGAAAACAGTAGTAAATTTATGTAAAATAAACATAAAAAATTATTTTAACATGTTAAACTATCATCAAATCATCAGTTACCTCTCCACTGCCATCATTTCGACCAATTTTTCGTTTCTTGGGTGGTGGATGGTCGGAGGGAATGCCGTCGCTAGGTGACGGGGTGTGTACAGTCATAACAGGCCGCTTTTTCCCCGATATGGGCGGCGTCTTGCTGGGGGGCGAGGGTTGACCTTAGGGTGGGAAAGTGCAGTTTGACAACTATTTATTATCAAACAAAATTCTGTTCAAGATATATAAAAAGCATGTATGTATCAATTTTAATTGAGTTTAAATAAGGTTATATTTTCAAAATCATTCACCAAAATATTTACAATTTTATTTATAAGCTTAGTTATAAGGAAGGAAAGCAATTGATTTAACACCGTTCTATAAAAAGTCTGTCAAGTCCAGTCTTTTGAAAACATATTAGTCTAAACTTGACGTATAGGCATTACTGATAACCAATACACGCTGGGCTCACTCTGCCATTCGGCAATTAGCCAATCGCTAGAATTTTCAATATTTGGCTACAGTCATTTTCATTTGGCTAAAACTTTCTTTATAAAACCATATCAAATGCTTCGAATGAGAAGAAATTTAATGCCATATGGTAAATTTGGCAAAATAAAAATTTTAGCCTGAAGGACCCTTGAAAAGCATAAAATCTCAGGGACACAAGTTGACACCTTCAAACTGAACTCTCCTCAAATCAAGCTGCTATTTCCCTAGAACAACTTACCTTTAGCTGCAATCTGCTTCATGATATTCTCCTGCTCTGCTTTCTCTTTGGATACCGATATTGTTGTTGTCCCATTCATATGTATGCTTCCCGTCTTCAACCGAGTCCGAATGCCTGGTATCTTCGGTGTGGACTCTGTACTTCCGGGCTCAGACTTAACACTAGACTCCCCGTCTGACTGGTATGACACAGATGACCTTGACGATGACTTTGACTCCTGTTTCAAACTGACATTTCTTGTTTTACCAGTGAATGGTGTTGCTGAAGAAAACACTTCTTTCTGCATGCTTTTTGAAGCACCTTTAGTTGTTTGAGCAACAACTTCTTTGGCAACAACAGTTTCCATAACATTTGACACACTCGCATTTTTCTTCTCTTTTTGCTCACCTGGTTTGTTACCTTTAGTTATGTCCTTGTCATCATTTTCTTTTGCTTCGCATTCTTCATGAGCTGGTTTCTTAACTTCAGAAGCAGCATTTTTTGCTTCCAATACATCACTGTCTTTGGCAATATCTTCACTGGAGTCCTTCCGCTCCAAAATGACAGTATTACAAGCTTCATCCATTTGCTCATTATCAGCACTTGTCATATCAGCAGCCCCAACACTTTCTTCATCACCTGTCTCAGACAGCTTGTTGTCTTGTTTTCCAGACCCCTCATATTTGATGTCCCCAAGTTCAGAACTCTCTGTTTCCATGGTATCTGCTACCTCCTCAGAGTCTGTTGGTTTCCCTGGCTCTGGTGAATACATCACAGAGCCGTCCAATTTTTCACAGGCTTTACTTTCTGAAAACCAATGATAAATCATTAAGCAATGTTAGCGCTACCGGTAGCCGAATAGCCATTGGCTACTATAATTGCTAACAGACTCTACTAAAAATTGTCAGAAAATTTTCTGTAATTACATATTCACATTTCTGAGAAAAACAAATCTAAATAACGGGTTATCTTTGAAAAAGAAATAAAATGGCTACTAATTCAATATTCTTAGCACCAACTTCGATAAAGTCTAAAATTATTCTACAGTGCTCCAGCTAGGCCTAAATGGCAGAGCGCAGCGCCCGCTCCTCTTTGCCCCCCTCCTGCCCTGACCTCTTTGATCTCGGCTATGCCGTATATACAACCATATACTAGTTTATTGAGCCTTTGTGTCTATATACATGTACTATGCAATGAACCAAAACGGATGCACACTGCGTCCAGTTAATCTCCTGACCGACAAAATCCGTGGATACATTATATTACGTCAAATATCTCGCCTTTTATCAAGAAGACTAAAGCGCTTGCTCATTTTGCTAATCTGATCATGACGCTCAGACGCTGTCAATTAAAATGGCTATTGATTTACCATATCGTCACTGAACAAAATCAGTCATGTATGTGCAGTTTCTACATCTGGAGAATGCGCTTACGTTTTCCACATGGTGTCCTTGACCTTTTTATTATGGAGATACATGTCAGAAATACTGTACACACGTGTTCGTGTAATAAGAAAATACAACTTAAATCGATCTAGAGCAGTTGAGACGTCATTTACAAATTAAGCGCATCAAACCCACATATCGCCCGTACGTCAATGAATAGAATTGTCACATGAGTGACGGATATACCCCCATAATATGGCCTTGTCACAAAACTATGGCATCCATTTGAAAGAAATGGACAGAGAGAGAATGCTTAAATTTGTGAATGGTCAACAGTGTATTTGGAAAAATTTAATTTCAATACAAGCCATAAATCTGTCAACATTTAGTGGTTTTTAACCAAAGTTGAACTTGATCAGTATTTTATGATGATACACCTATGTACCAAAAATAATTTCAATATGTGAAGCTTTTCATGAGTTATTGTCCATGTTTTTCGCGAATTTAAGTCCAAAAGGGGCCATAACTGTGTCAAAATTTAGTGGTTTGTAACCAAAGTCAAACTTGACCTGTATTTTATGATGCTATACATGTGTACCAATAATGTCAAGCCATTGTTGAGTTATCGTCAGGAAACTATGTTTTTAGGGAATTTAAGTCAAATAAAGGGCCATAACTCTGTCAAAATTTAGTGGTTTGTAACCAAAGTCGAACATGACCCATATTTTATGATGCTACACATGTATACCAAGAATTATTTGAATATGTCAAGCCATTCTTAAGTTATCGTCCGGAAATCATGTTTTTAAGTTGAACATGATCTGTATTTTATGATGATACACCTATGTACCAAAAATAATTTCAATATGTGAAGCTTTTCATGAGTTATTGTCCATGTTTTTCGCGAATTTAAGTCGAAAAGGGGCCATAACTCTGTCAAAATTTAGTGGTTTGTAACCAAAATCGAACTTGACCTGTATTCTATGATGTTAAACATGTGTATACATGTGTACCAAAAATTATTTGAATATGTCAAGCCTTTCTTGAGTTATCATCCGGAAACGAAAAACCAACAGACCGACGGACCGACAAACCGACGGACCGACAAGCTCACTACTATATACCCCCCTAAACTTCGTTTTTGGGGGTATAATAAGTTAAACAATTACCGTATTATATTATATTTTAATCCAATCTAAAGTATCCATACATAGAAAACCACAAGTGTTTCAATATGAAACACAACAAATTGAATCAAAATTCTGTACTTTCCCATTTACGGCACTCAAACACTAAAACACGTGCATGTTTGCTTGCGACACATTTTAAATTTTTATCAGTTCCTCATCGCACGGATGAGTATATCCCCTTTCAAAAAATAAGAACATGTGCAAAAGTGCCCTTTTCAGGATTTAGCACCCTGCCCTTTTGAAATCCTGGCTGGAGCACTGTTCTCTTTAGGAAATTACATTGTGAGATTTTTCACAGGTATTACCGTCTCAAAATCATTAAGGTCATAGAAAGTCTATAAATATTCAATTAGGCCAATTAAATTTAAAGAACAAATTCACTTTTTCACAGCCATTATTTGTGGAATTATTCACGCTAATTTTTATTTTGGAACATCAACAACAATTCCTTATGGCCAATTAAATTCTGAGAATAATTATAATTTTGCCATTGAAAATCCATGAACAATTCACTAAAGTCAATGCAAATCAATCATAGTTCACCTAATGTGAATGGAATTACAGCAAGCATTGTATTACTATTTGTCAGTCTTGTTTGTTCAACTGGTTGACCACAATCCATAACAATTGAATTCTGTACTGTTAATTAATATAGCTGTTCAAATGAAATGATAAAATCCTGATTTTGCCTATTCTACGTAAAGAAATTTGTGAAAGTATGAAATAATGTGACATGAACTGAACACCAGCATAGTCTTGAACATGAGGCCTGGTATGTGACATGAACTGAACACCATAATAGTCTTGAACATGAGGCCTGGTATGTGACATGAACTGAACACCATAATAGTCTTGAACATGAGGCCTGGGATGTGACATGAACTGAACACCATAATAGTCTTGAACATGATGCTGCTACTGCTGAAATAACAAGATATATGCGTAAGAGAAGTGTCAAGGAGTGTACCACATTCAGTATTGATCCCTGAGGGAGTTTTAGCTAATGCAGACTGGTAACTTAAAACAGAATTGGTCCAATATGTGTGTAACAAAACGGGATTAAATTTCTCACCAATCTCAAAGTAACATGAAGTTGAACCCTGTCTTACTTGTTAGTTGCTGTTTTTGTGCTTCATGTTTCAATAAGGAGAGCATTTTTGAATAATAAATAACTTCACTGCTCATACTCCCTCAGACAACTAGTGCACATGGACACTGCACTGAATACTCCTCATACTCCCTCAGACAACTAGTGCACATGTACACTGCATTGAATACTCCTCATACTCCCTCAGACAACTAGTGCACATGTACACTGTATTGAATACTCCTACTACTCCCTCAGACAACTAGTGCACATGTACACTGCATTGAATACTCCTCATACTCCCTCAGACAACTAGTGCACATGTACACTGCATTGAATACTCCTAATACTCCCTCAGACAACTAGTGCACATGTACACTGCATTGAATACTCCTACTACTCCCTCAGACAACTAGTGCACATGTACACTGCATTGAATACTCCTAATACTCCCTCAGACAACTAGTGCACATGGACACTGCATTGAATACTCCTAATACTCCCTCAGACAACTAGTGCACATGTACACTGCATTGAATACTCCTAATACTCCCTCAGACAACTAGTGCACATGTACACTGCATTGAATACTCCTACTACTCCCTCAGACAACTAGTGCACATGTACACTGCATTGAATACGCCTACTACTCCCTCAGACAACTAGTGCACATGGACACTGCATTGAATACTCCTAATATTCCCTCAGACAACTAGTGCACATTTACACTGCATTCAATACTCCTAATACTCCCTCAGACAACTAGTGCACATGTACACTGCATTGAATACTCCTAATACTCCCTCAGACAACTAGTGCACATGTACACTGCATTGAATACTCCTCATACTCCCTCAGACAACTAGTGCACATGTACACTGCATTGAATACTCCTAATACTCCCTCAGACAACTAGTGCACATGTACAGGCATTGAATACTCCTAATACTCCCTCAGACAACTAGTGCACATGTACACTGCATTGAATACTCCTCATACTCCCTCAGACAACTAGTGCACATGTACACTGTATTGAATACTCCTACTACTCCCTCAGACAACTAGTGCACATGTACACTGCATTGAATACTCCTAATACTCCCTCAGACAACTAGTGCACATGTACACTGCATTGAATACTCCTAATACTCCCTCAGACAACTAGTGCACATGGACACTGCATTGAATACTCCTCATACTCCCTCAGACAACTAGTGCACATGGACACTGCATTGAATACTCCTAATACTCCCTCAGACAACTAGTGCACATGTACAGGCATTGAATACTCCTAATACTCCCTCAGACAACTAGTGCACATGTACACTGCATTGAATACTCCTCATACTCCCTCAGACAACTAGTGCACATGTACACTGTATTGAATACTCCTACTACTCCCTCAGACAACTAGTGCACATGTACACTGCATTGAATACTCCTAATACTCCCTCAGACAACTAGTGCACATGTACACTGCATTGAATACTCCTAATACTCCCTCAGACAACTAGTGCACATGGACACTGCATTGAATCACGTCTGCTTACACAGACATATTTTAAATTTTAATGGAAGAATGGTAGTGTTGTTAATCAGTGTCCAAAATGTCAGTCGATCAATTAGCAACAAGTTCTGACTAAATAATCGATTAATCAGGATTCTTGAAAATAAAGGAAATGCACCCTAGACTGCAACGTTTCAACGATTTGCCTTGTTTTATTTAGTTTGGTAATATATAAGTGTCTAATTTATATAGCAATTATGAAGGAAATAGGCATGAACATGTTTTTGTAAATACAGTTTGTAAACTGCATTATCCTACTAATGCGCTGGACTATTGACAAGATACATATTAGATATATTAATAATTGAAAAGTTGAGCAACTGCATCAACACTATAAATCTTTATCTTGTGTTGGGTACAAAAATACTAAATTTATACAAAATACAACAAACATGGCATAGATAAAACAACATGTAATGCTAAGGGTCTGAAGAAATAAGCAGAACATATAGATTTGTTTAGCCTTTTATTAATATTGTTATTTTTGCTCACCGCAGCATGAAGTGCTTGGTGAGTAATTGGTATAGGGGACCTATCATGTGTCGTCTGTCTTCCGTCGTTGTGAAATCTCTCAGACTGATTGAATCCATAATGGGCCAAATCAGGCCAGAAACTCTCGAGTTATTTTGCGTTTTTCGTGGAAAATGCAAACATTGCCTTTTTCAAACAGAGAAACTAAATTTTTCATCCTATCTGGATCAATCTTTTAGTTTGTGTGTGACAGTATGACATATTACGACGCCAAAAAACATAAACATCAAAGTTGTGACCCTTTGTTCGATGGACAAATATAAAAACAATTGTCCTTTACTATGTAGAGACTTTTCATCCAATCTTAACAAAACGTCCATAATTTATATGTGGCCATAAGATAATAGCTGGAACTATGGAGTTATGACCCCTTGTTTGTGAAAGAAAATGCAAAACCTCTAATGCCCCTATCACACCAGAGCCCGTCAGTACCACGTCAACCACATCCTGTCAGAACAGGGTGAGGACGGGCTTTGACGTGATGGTGACCGGGTGATGCGCAGCGGGGACCTGGTAAGGTCTTTCAGGACATGAAGGAGGTGAAGGACGTGAGGCGGTTTTGAGCATGCTCAAAACTTGCGTAGTGTTGACATGGAACAACGGAGAAGTAGTAAGGACCGTTTAGTAGCGTACTAGTGACCGGTTTAGCGTGTTAATGACGTACCAAGGACGCAGTACGAACTTCATGAGCGCAGTGCCTACGTTAATACTTCAGACCACGCTTTCACCACGTTGGTGCTACGCTGCCACCGCGTCAACACCACGCTTATTCGGTCATCTCTGCGTCACCAATTAGACATGGCCAGGACTGCTCCATGTGAGCACCACATCTATTGATGCTTTTACTACGTTCATGAGGTCGTTACTGTGCATCTCCCTCGTATGCTCTACGTACGTAGTGCGCCAGCACTGCATCAGTGGTGAATCAACACCTTGTTTATTTGAAAGGTAAAAATACTCGGTGAAATACTATCTTTGTCAATAAAAAGCCAGAAGATGGATGAACCTCTACAACATTTAGTCTTTGTGCAAGAGCAACAAATATTAATGGATGTACAAATTGCTGCCATTGTGGTTACAAGGCGAAGACGGGTGAGACGAAGAAGAGGAAGGACGTGCTGGGTTCGTAACTGGCTTAACGCTGACAGCCGACTTCAGTATGGACATTACCAAAAACTCATGGAGCATTTGAAAGTGCAAGATGTTAATAGACCATTTCATACTGATCTTCGCAAAATATCTACGTACGGCTCCGAACAGTATCCGAGTAAAATAATTCTCAGAGATCGGTCAACCAATCGCGGAATGGTGCCAACGATAACTAAAATTAGATTTTAGGCATAAACAAAGCACATGTCAGAGCTGCAGTGTATCCTAGTTATAAACAAAGCACATGTCAGAGCTGCGGTGTATCCTAGTCATAAACAACGCACATGTCAGAGCTGCAGTGTATCCTAGTTATAAACAAAGCACATGTCAGAGCTGCAGTGTATCCTAGTCATAAACAAAGCACATGTCAGAGCTGCAGTGTATCCTAGTTATAAACAACGCACATGTCAGAGCTGCAGTGTATCCTAGTCATAAACAAAGCACATGTCAGAGCTGCAGTGTATCCTAGTTATAAACAAAGCACATGTCAGAGCTGCAGTGTATCCTAGTCATAAACAAAGCACATGTCAGAGCTGCAGTGTATCCTAGTCATAAACAACGCACATGTCAGAGCTGCAGTGTATCCTAGTCATAAACAACGCACATGTCAGAGCTGCAGTGTATCCTAGTCATAAACAAAGCACATGTCAGAGCTGCAGTGTATCCTATTCATAAACAAAGCACATGTCAGAGCTGCAGTGTATCCTAGTTATAAACAAAGCACATGTCAGAGCTGCAGTGTATCCTAGTTATAAACAAAGCACATGTCAGAGCTGCAGTGTATCCTAGTCATAAACAAAGCACATGTCAGAGCTGCAGTGTATCCTAGTCATAAACAAAGCACATGTCAGAGCTGCAGTGTATCCTAGTTATAAACAAAGCACATGTCAGAGCTGCAGTGTATCCTAGTCATAAACAAAACACGTCAGAGCTGCAGTGTATCCTAGTTATAAACAAAGCACATGTCACAGCTGCAGTGTATCCTAGTTATAAACAAAGCACATGTCACAGCTGCAGTGTATCCTAGTTATAAACAAAGCACATGTCACAGCTGCAGTGTATCCTAGTTATAAACAAAGCACATGTCACAGCTGCAGTGTATCCTAGTTATCCTAGTTATACAAAAATGCAAACTTTATGCAAAGTAAAAGGCTGCCCAGTTAAAGGATCTGGAAATAATATTAAATTACTCTGATTTCATGTAAAAATGTCGAGATGATAACAACATACTGATCGGTTATCGTCTGGTTACAAGGTTTATTTACAAACGATAGCTGCCGCATTGATTATATAAATAAAAAGTTAAAAATAGATCACGCCCAGAGCGGGGGGGGGGGGGAGAATCGGCTATGCACAAAGCATATTGTACTTACTCAACTAATACACTGCAATATGTTACATATAATACGTTTTGAAAAAGCATTTAGTCGAGCTATCCTCTATCACTTCTGGAAAACACAAAATACACATTAATACCTATGATAATAATGAGTTTCTTTGAATTATTGACAATTACCTTCATTTTAAAAAATAGATCAACACGTGTACATGTCCAGTAAACAGTTCATAGGAATATTGTATGATGGCCGAAATAGTGAACTTTTACAATGACGATAGTTTCCCACCTAGGAAGCTCAATATAGCAGGATTTTTCAACAGAAATCGGCAATATTAATCTTGAATAATAAGCTTAACGCGTTTTAATATTGGCTCCAGGATTTCATTGGTTGAAAAAGTCACATGGTTAATCGCCACGTGACTTGTTCAACGAAATTTTACGAATATTTCCAATCTCCCTGTGAAATGTTCTATGCATTTGTTAACTTTCTCCGAATGCCGCAACATATGTTTGATCAACTAGTAAACAGAGTTGGTCCAAGATGTTTGAAACAGGACACAAATTATCGTAAAGCTCTGAAACCTGGTTTGAAAATTGCTATCACGCTAAGATACTTAGCAACAGGCGACAAATACCAATGTCATGAGTTTGCCTTCAGAGGGCCAGGCAACACAACAAGCAACTTTATACCACAGGTTTGTCAGGCCATAGTGGACGAGTACAAAAACGAAGTGATTATCTGGCTAACCACTCCAGAAGAATGGCTTCCCATAGCTGAAGAATTCTTGAAAAGATGGAATGTACTTCATGCCTGCGGTGCTATTGACGGAAAACATGTCGCTATAAGATGACCACGCAATAGTGGTTCGATGTATAGAAACTAAAAGAAGTTCTTCTCGGTTGTGCTCTTGGAAGTTGTTGATGACTGTGATGAATGTGTACTACATCAACGCTAAATGTGTGGCTGTTGAGTAACATATTGAACTTAAACTCATTTCAAAACGTGTTGCAATTGAGAGGACTTGAACTCATTTTAAAACGAGTATTAGATAAACGCTTGATATGTTGTTATAAATGTGCCATCTTCATTATTCGTTCTTGAATAAATTATGGCCAGTTTTCCGAAATGCATTTTGTCAATGTTTGAGTGTGTTAAAAAAATCATAGCGGAAGGTATTATTCTTAAGTATCGCTCATGTTAAAATTAATTACATTAGAATATACACAAAACAGTATACATAACAAGCCGTATATTTTATTTCAATCTATAGGAATGCGACTACTCAAGTATTCTACTGAATGATAGCCATTCGAATAGTTAAAACACCATTCGATTCGCAAATTGGTATTGATTAAAAAACAACAATAAATTCCTGGGGTGGAATTCACAAAGCATTTTAAGATAAATTGTATCCTTATCCTTAACTGTAGTACTCCGTGTGAAAACATTGCAGAACGAAATAACATTTAAAAATGATATCCTTTTTAAAATGTTGCAAAAATATCAGCTAAGAAATACAATGTATTAACATTTTACACTTAAATACAATATTTAGTAAATTACTTAAGATGTTTCATCAGTACCACCCCAGATTGTAGAAAGTATTTTCTCTGAACATTAAGCCTGCAGTATTTCACGAATAGAAACATAATACCATTTTTTCTCAATAATATGACCCGGTCCGGAGTGAAAGATACTGAATACGGATCGGTGTCAGTCACCTTATCTTGTCGCCAGGAAACCATCACAGTTGATTGGTAATTGCAACTCGCGTTACACAGAGTAGCAAAATTTAAATTACAGACGTACTATCACACATTTAGCATTATAGCTGAGAAACATACGAGTACATTTGCTGATAAACAAATGCTTATCAATGGGTTTTCATATATTGGTAAAAAGTATGGTGTTTTGATTTTGTTAATTATAACATTAAAGATGAGTCCTGTAGTTGTGAATGCGTGTATACCGCGCAATATATGCATTAATTAAAACGAGCAATTTGTAAACAAATAAAAAACGGTTCTGATATCGGTACTAAAATTTCATACAAAAATAATTATTATGTCTCATAGGCCAAATCAGTAACTACGAATCTATGCGAATATTTTGATTAAATGAAAAAGCGAATATTCAAATACCATTTTTTTTTTTTTTTGAGTCCCTAATAAAAACGTATTTATATAGAAAAGTAAATATTCAATCCGGTTGAGAATTGAGTCATTTAAGTTTTTATGATAGTAAATATAGTTTTACATTAACTAATTTAGCATGTTTACAAAACAAATAAACGTTTTCATTATTTATTATGAATTGCAGTTGTATTTTCAATTTACAATTTCAACAATGTTCATTTTTTATGAATACTACTAGATAATTCCAACATCACATTATTGTCACTTCAACATACAAATATGGTTTAAAATAAACAAATGTTCACATTACATAATAAGCATACGTGTTTCTTAACATAAATCTTTAAATGTATAATACGAGGTTTAATCAAAACATATTTTTAAATTCCAAAATAAATTATGAAATATAGATTTTCTATCCCGCACTAGTATTAATAAAAACTAAATAATATTAAATGAAAACTAAAGAAACAGAAGCACACAAGTGTACAGCATACATAATTCGCAACTCTGTTTTTAGCGCCAGTTGCTGCAACTACTGGTGCGACGGTGTTTTTGTTGGCGGCGTCGGCTGTTCCTGTACCTTTCCACAATCGGAAGTGTCATTGAGAAACTGGCTTAAGTTGAAGGGTGACTGGCTACTGTTAGAATTGTCCATTGTAATGGGAGACGGCATAGTAGAAACGGGAGTGCTAGCACTGAACTCCCAGCTGTGCGACTGTGCAACAGGCGCTGCGGATGCAGATCGTGGCTGTAGTTGTGTGAGAGACTACTGAGTCTGTTGTTGTGTTGGCTGTGCTTGTCCGTTGGGATACGGCTGGGTCATTCAGGTTGGATCCGGAGCTTTCCATATTGATTCAGTATTTGTAGGATGTGTAGAGCATCCGTAGGCTTGTAGAGTCCACGTGGAGGAGTTGCATTGCTGGGTTTGGGGAAACAGCTGTACAAGATGTGGACTGTTGGCAGCAGAAGGTCCCATGGACTTAAGTTGGTCATTATCAGAAATTAATTGGTACATCGTGTTGCTGATGTTCTGCTGGCAGCGCCGCCATAATCCATGTTCGAATTGGTGGACCACAGACCTAACCCAGTCGACGCAGGCATCTCTTTCACGGTCTGCTGATGGTTTAATACACCCAACATTTGCTGTTGCAGTGCCACCATCTGCGTGCTTCGCTCGTTGAGACCCTCAAGAATGGCATCCTCAACTTTCATGAATTTCTATTGGACCTTGATTTCTGAGTTATAGTGGAAGTAGAGGAAGATAAAGCCTGTGTGACCTTTTTGGAGCTGGACGACCGGGTACAGGAGTTTGCCACATTCTTGCTGTCCACGTCAATCACGGTCTGTTCCTGGTTGTTGGCGATCGGAGCTTCAGAGGTACTCGCTATCTTCGCTTTCATCTGGAAAGACATAAGAAAAGGAGCATTTTTAATACTAAAAAGTTAATTTCATGGTTCATATTGATTTTAGAAGTATATAATTTGCAGTACACAAGTCCATGCTTTGATTGTTTCATAAAGATTGTTATTTAACTGTGATGTATGTTTGTGTCTATGTCAAATTGTTAAAACATTGTTTACTTGTATACTAAACAATTTTAAAACTTAAGTATATACATGTGTACTTACACTTACTGTGGTCTTTTTCTGGACCTCATGAACATATGGTCGTAGAAACGCAAATGCCCTGAGTATCCATTCCTGTCTTTTTATGAGCTCAGCCGCAGCGTCTCCAGAATTAACAGTCACTTTCTTCCTCAGCCTGCCATATCTGCTACGTAAACTAGTGTACCAGGTTTTAAGAACAGTCACTGTTTTCCCAAGTTCAACGGCTTTCTCTGCCCAGACCCTATCGTTCTTGGCCACATCTTTATACGTGGCCAGCTTTTTGTGAAAAAATATGGGATGCTCTTCTAACCAATCGACCATGGCTTGTTCCTGGTCACCGTCGAGATCAGACACAACCATTATCTTTTTTGTGTTTGAGCCCTGCTCACTGGGAGATTCTGCTTTTGATCCACCTTCTGAAGGGGGCTGGATTTCCTCTGGTTCATTTGACGTTTCCGGTGGGTTGTTTGGCTTTTTCAGCGGTGTGACGCTTGAGCTCTGTTATTTTTCCCGTTTCCCCTTTTTTCGGCATTGTGCTTTGTCTCAAAATGCAGAAAACAATGACCTACTATAGAGCGTGGGGGGTATATATAGGACCCAATTGACGTGGGCGTGACGTATGTTTAGCGTAGTGCTAACGTGGTAATAGCGTCGCGCTATTTTCAAGAGTGTAGCGGTAACGCAGAAGCTGCGTCGTACGAACCGCTTTGACGTGAAGCGCGGGGTGATGTGCGTGGCAAGGTATTAGTGTTGACCGCCTGGACGTGATAAGGACGTGGTACAGTCCTACTACGACCGTAGAACTTACGTAGAATTGTTTTAAAATACCCTTTTCATCAGGTTCTCACTACGTCCCAATCAAAATTCATGACGTGGCGAGGACCTTGTGAACGCAGTACTGACGGGCTCTTGTGTGATAGTACCATAAGACAGTGACTTAATTTTTCCTCAAGTCTTGATCTGATTACTGATTACACAGTTTGTATTGGACCATAATTATATAATATCACAACAGAGTCTTAAAATCGACCAGATCAGGCAATAAACATAGGGTTATTGCCCGGGGCGAAAATGAAACAAAACAAGAGGGCCATAATGGCCCAAAGCGCTCACCTGAGAACTGGTACAGATGAAGACCATACAAACAATAAGCAGAGCGGGATAGGATCAATTTTGATTAAAAATATCGGTTAGTGCAATGGGCTAAATAAAGTATAAGTTTGGTAGTGGATGTGCGTTTTTTTTGCTAATGGTTCTCAAATCATATTTCTCAATATTCTTACCTAACCCCCTTTCATTAAGTCATTGACAATTCTGGAAAATGCAGAAACAGTAGATTTTGATGTCTTTTTCGCAAACAGTTTTGGAGAACTAGTTGCAATGCGATAATTGGGATGGCTGTGCTATAAGGTCAAGGTTTGCTTTTTTATAGATAATTTTCTGTCCAATGATGACAAATGCTATTTTATCAATCAAGTTTTATGGTCATACGCAAACTGTGTAAGTTTGGTCAACATTGAATCAAAAATCATGTGTGCAAGCCAATCATTGATAACTTGTTGATGTTTTTTCCCAAACACAAGGGGCAATAACTCTGGTGTTTCTGGCCTGATCATGCTTATATTCGACTTCAACTGTAACCTCATGGTAATAGACCAACTGTTCAAGACTGGTGAAGACTGGATGAAAAATAAAATCTCAATCCTGAATAATGTCCATTTTTGCATATTTTTTTCACAAACAAAGGGCAATAACTCTGGTGTTTCTGGTCCGATCTTGCTTATATTTGACTTCACCTTTAATCCTATGGTCATAGACAAAATGTGCAAGACTGGTGAAGATTGGATGAAAAATAAAATCTCTATCCTGAATAATGTCCATTTTTGCAAATTTTTTCACAAACAAAGGGCAATAACTCTAGTGTTTCTGGTCCAATCGTGCTTATATTCAACTTCAACTGTAATCTCATGGTAATAGACAAACTGTGCAAGACTGGTGAAGATTGGATGAAAAATGAAGTCTCTATCCTGAATAATGTCCATTTTTGTATAAATTTTTTTAAACAAAGGTCAATAACTCTGGTGTTTGAAATACTCTGGCAAATTTTGGGCGTCTGCTGAGATCTGATGGTCATACACAAACTGCGAAAGTTTGGTTAAGATTGGATCGAAAATAAATGCTACACGTTGGAGAAAGGCATTTTTGCACTTTTTTTGCATGAAAAAGGGGCAATAACTCTGGTGTTACATCTGTGATCTGACCCAATAACAATCCCATTCGAGATTTTATGGTCATACACAGACTGTGCAAGTTAGGTCAAGACTGAATAAACAAGATGGCCCTAGGATGCTCACCTGATATCTATGTATGAAGTTTTATTAAAATATCTCAATACCTTCTCAAGTTATTGATCAAAAACTGTTTTTCTATTTTTTAGTAACAGTGACCTTGACCTTGACCACACCCACCAAATACGTAAAGCAAGGTCTCGATATAAGGTATCTACATATGAAGTTTCATTAAAATATCTCAATGCGTTCTTAAGTTATTCAGCGTAAACCGTTTTTCTACTTTTAATAACAGTGACCTTAACCCCACCCATCCCAAAAGCAAACCCAAGTGAGGTCTCGATATAAGATATGTGTATTAAGTTTCATTTAAATATCGCAATGCGTTCTCAAGTTATTGAGCGGAAACCGTTTTTCTATTTTCAGTAACAGTGACCTTGACCCCATCCACCCCATATGCAATCCGAAGCAATGTCTCGATATAAGGTACTTGTGTATTAAGTTTCATTAAAATAGCTCAATGCGTTCTCAAGATATTTTGCTGAACCATTTTTCTATTTTTAATAACGGTGACCTTGACCTTGACCCCTCCCACCCCATATGCAATCCCAATCGAGGTCTCAATATAATGTATTTATGTATTAAGTTTCATTAAAATATCTCAATGCGTTCTCAAGATAATGAGCGGAAACCGTTTTTCTATTTTTAGTAACAGTTACCTTGACCGTGACCCCTCCCACCCCATATGCAATCCAATGCGAGGTGTCGATGTAAGGTATCTATGTATTAACTTTCATTAAAATATCTCATTGCGTTCTGAAGTTATTGAGCGGAAACCGTTTTTCTACCTTTAGTAACAGCAACCTTGACCTTGACCCCACCCATCCCAAATGCAATCCCAATCGAGGTCTCGATATCATGCTTTAACCAAATATGAAACCTCTGGGCCTTGTGGTTTCAGAAAAGAATTTTTAAATAATTTTGCCATTTACATCTATATAAACCATGTGAGCCCCAGGATGTGGTCAGTTTTGACCCCATGGGCATCATTGGAACAATCTTTGTAGAGGACCACTATACAACATTACATACCAAATATGAAACCTCCAGGCCTTGCGGTTTCAGGAAAGAGGATTTTTAAAGTCATTTTGCTATTTAAGTCTATATAAACATTGTGACCCCCGGGGTGTGGCCAGTTTTGACCCCAGGGGTATAATTTGAACAATCTTTATAGAGGACCACTATACAATGTTACATACCAAATATGAAACCTCTGGGCCTAGCGGATTCAGAGATGATTTTTAAAGTCATCTTGCTATTTAAGTCTATATAAACCATGTGAGCCACGGGGTGTGGCCAGTTCTGACCCCAGGGGCATAATTTCAACAATCTTTGTAGAGGACTACTATACAATGTTACATACCAAATATAAAACCTCTGGGCTTTGAGGTTTCAGAGAAGATTTTTAAAGTCATTTTGCTATTTAAGTCTATATAAACCATGTGACCCCAGGGGTGTGCCCAGCTTTGACCCCAGGGGCATCATTTAAAAAATCTTTGTAGAGGACCACTACACAATGTTACATACCAAATATAAAACCTCTAGGCCTTGAAGTTCCAAAGGAGAAGATTTTTCAAGTCATTTTGCTATTTAAGTCTATATAAACCATGTGACCCCCGGGCTGTGGCCAGTTTTGACCCCTGGGGCATCATTTGAACACTCTTTGTAGAGGACCACTATACAATGTTACATACCAAATATGAAACCTCTAGGCCCTGCGGTTTCATTTTGCTATTAAAGTCTAATATACCATGTGACCTCCGGGGTGTGGCCAGTTTTGACCCCATGGGCATCATTTGAACAATCTTTGTAGAGGACCACTATACAATATTATATACTAAATATGAAGCCTCTAGGCCTTGCAGTTTCAGAGAAGATTTTTAAAGTTATTTTGCAATTTAAGTCTATATAAACCATGTGAGCCCCAGCCGTGAAGGCGACGTGGGCGATAACTTCACCCTGGAGCTATTGACATCGCCCATAAATTTCATCAAGGAGAAGTCCACTTCGCCCTCTGTTTTAAACATTGCATAGTAATAATTATCAATCAAGCACCAGTCATAAAAGCTTTGAAGTCAACTTCCATAAAAAAAAGAGAATGTAATCACAGTAAATTTCAAAAACGCATATAATTACCTGATACGCAAAACACATATCAATCCATACTAGATGTAAATATTCATGTTTATATCCAATAATTTCTCTCTTAATACAGTTTCCATTTTAATTCCAAAATGTTTATTTCATCAACCCATTTAAATATCTATGCAATAAAGCAACTGTCTGATTTTGTTCACACCCTTGGCATTTCCTCTGGAACACTAATTCATTAATGCTCTATCAACAGTGCTTGCATTGTTCATATACAGTGGTATTGATTGATGCTTTTTTTCACTGACCATGTGCTAATCCTGTTACACCCTTAGTTCTACAAACTGCTAGACAATGGCCCCATCTCCACAGTCACATCAAAGACTTTTGGAAGTCTAACCCACACTATTTGCTATTAGCTAACAGCTTGCAGATTTCTAATCGATTACATCACCAAGTCACTCTTCTTAGATTTAACATGTATTATTATTAATGACTGGTGTTTTTAACCGATTTTATTGTTTGTTCAAATTAGAGAAATAATTTCAAGGTTACTTTAACAAAGTGTTTTATTGAAAAAAAAAAATAATTAATAACTAACAAAATATAATTAACATATAATTATTTTTTTAATTCCAAAGAAAAACAATGTTTTATGACGCACTGTGAACGTATAGATAAAAAAAAAAATTAAAATTTATAGTTCTATTGATGTGTGTATTGCTAGAATGGAAACTTGGAAAAAAAAATTGGAAACTAGAATAATCTAATACAACTTGAAAATATATTGTTATTAATTTATCGAGAATTTGATGATGATAATGACCTGATGATGATGATGATGGACTTGGTACTATGATAATGATTGACATGGTCTGATGATGGTAATAACAAGCAAAATTATGGTTAAGCGCTTTTTGGAAAACACTTCTCCTTCAAGTGGCCTCACTTTTCCCTAAACTGAACTGAGGGAGAAGTGACTTCTCCCTCAAATTTGTCCCTAGGCTGAGCCCTGAGGGTGTGGCCAGTTTTGACCCCAGGGGCATCATTTAAATAATCTTTGAAGACAACCACTAAACAATGTTACATAACAAATATTAAACATCTGGGCCTTGTGGTTTCAGAGGAGAAGATTTTTTTTGCTATTCAAGTCTATATGAACCATGTGACCCCCGGGATGTGGCCAGTTTTGACCCCAGGGACATCATTTGAACAAAATTTTTAGAGGACCTCTATACAATGTTACATACCAAATATGAAACCTCTGGGCCTTGCGGTTTCAGAGAAGATTTTTAAAGTCATTTTGCTATACAAGTCTATATAAACCATGTGACCCCCGGGGCGCGGCCAGTTTTGTCCCCAGGGGCATCATTTGAAAAATCTTTGTAGAGGACCACTAGAGGATGTCACATATCAAATATGAAAGATCCAAGCCTTGTGGTTTCAGAGAAGATTTTTTAAAGTTTTCAGTTTTTTTATCTATTTTTAGCCCTGGTGACCTACATATGCAGCGGACCGGAACGATTTGAACAATTTTGAAAGAGGGTCACCCAAGGATCATTCCTGTGAAGTTTGGTGAAAATCTGCACAGCGGTTTAGGAGGAGATGTTCTTTGAATGAAAATGTTGACACACGAAGCACGACAGACGACAGACAAAAGGCGATCCTTAAAGCTCACCATGAGCATGTTGTGCTCAGGTGAGCTAAAAATGTAGTCATTATCGCGATAATGGTCCTAATTGTTGACAGCATACGGACGTCGGATGATGGACGACGGACGACGCAGGAGACGTCCCCTATACCAATAGCTCACCGAGCACTTCGTGCTCAGGTGAGCTAAAAATGGACTTAATGGGTACCGGTACTCATTTTCCACCCAATCGGTACCAAACATCTTTTAGACAAATTTGAATATAGGAAGTGTAGATGATAATACAGTTTCACTCTAAGAAAGAAGCAAAACAAGATGGCAAGCATGACTTGACCTTTGCAAAGCCATCCCCATTATCTTTCTGAACTGCAGGATTTACACTATTCCTCCACAATGGAGTGCGAAAATTTGGATACCAGGGAAAGAAAATATACATGGGTCCCAACTCGTTAATGGCAATTATTTAGTTTTTGATAACCAAGTGTAAAACGGTGAGCTAAAGAAACCAGCAAAACAAAAGAATGAAAAAGAACATAATTTTGTTACTTTTATTTTTACATTTTATAACCTTTCACTAAAGTAATATCTCCATGTTTATCATGGGGCCATCATGAACTTCTTTGTTTGTAATTAAGACATAATAGCTTAACTAGAGACGAATATTAGTTCTACAAAACATATATAAATGTATAAATTTTATTCTATTGAACAATGTATTTAATTATATGTGCATGTTTGTTATTTAATTATATTATTTGGTCAATGAAACATATAAATGAATAGGATCACTTGTGCAAGTTAAAGGAAAGGGATTGGACATTTTTCAGAAAGACAACGTATGCATAGATATCTTCAATTAATCGACGAATCCCAAATCTTAATCGATTAATTAATCATTACCAATAAGTCGTTGATTAATGGACGAAATGATTAATCAGCACAATACAAATCAACGGTTGATGAATTGCTAATAGAGTTATAACCACACCTATCCATTATATCTCGGACAAACATTGTTTACAGAATATGAATGTTTTTACAGGACACCCTTCAAACCATGAAGTTCTGGCATTCTGAATTGTGAATCAAATCTCATTTATCTATCAATTTCATTATGATTCAATACAAAGCGCAAAAATGTTATTATAACATGCTTTTTGTTAATATCACATAAAAGTAAAAGGCAATGTATTCGTAATAATTAAACATGTCTTAAATTTGCTTGAAAAATGTTTCACACTATTTTGTGAAGTATCCTATAAAATTTGACATTTATTGTGAAGACAATGAACACATTTCAATTTATTTTTTTTTCAGTACCTTTCTTCAGTTTTTCTTGTTTCTCTCTATTGGCCCTCAACTTGTCTAGAACACTTCCTCTAGAGCCACTCGCTGGGTTTGACCTAGTTGCTCTCGTAGGCGTGACCTTACGACCTGAAGTGACCTTCAAACCTGCCCCGGTCACAACCTTTGACCCTGGTGAAGGTGTGACCCTTGGTGAAGCCTGTGACCCCTGGTTGCCGGGGGTTCTGCGTGCTGGGCTCTGCTTGTTGGGGGTTTTCATGGCTGGCGAGGGGCCAGCTGAGCCTGTACTGCTGAGACGCCCTGAAGTTGAAGCAGACGACATCTTGATTTCTACAAATGGTTTAAAACCTTTACATCAAATCTCATCAATAAAATAGTAAAATGTCCTTGTCTGTTGTAACCATTTAAACCAGAGACTGTAATGCAAAATGTCTCTTTTACAGAAGCAAAATTTCAGTATTTCAAATATGGCCTACTTTCCACCAGGCTATTTAGTGAACAAGATTAACAGACGAACAAAATGTTTTGCATAACAGACATGTTTTCTGAAATGGCATGAACCAAAATGGAAATTAATGCATAATTTTGTGATTTTCATTGAGTATTTAAGTCAGTAAGCCCCTTAGTCAAAAGCACAGATTGGCAAACAAGTAGTGTACTAATTGTGTATAAAAAACATTGGTACCTGTTTCGTACTGACAATGAATATTTCTGATAAGCACATTCTTAAATTTTAACACATTGAAAGAAAATAGCCAGCAGCGTTTTTTAAATAAGGTCCAAAAACAGAGAAAGCTTTATTACAGTTCTAAATTGTCAGTTGTTGTATTTAATGGATATTGGATGCTGATGCAGCCTTAACACTCAGTAGACTAAGAATACGCTGGCTGATTAATTATTGATAAATATTTTTATAAACAAAACTAACCACTTTCTTTCCTCAAGGTCACATGTATGTGAACAAGTTACACAACTAATACATTACATGTTAAAGATAGTGTTTCCTGAGTACAAATCTATGCATCCCAAATCAAGTGCCAGTACAGGTTAGATAACATACACAGACGGGTAGTGTGGAGGCAATTATCAATGCATTGTGTGTAGGGAAACTGGAACATGAAACAGGTTTAATACAACTTCAAGCCAGGAGGGGCTGACTAAGCCACAGTTTGGTGTAGAAATAATGTGTCGAGTTCATATTTCAGCAGGGGGAAGAGTGGGTGGGAATGGGTTCAAAGTGATAAAAGGATAGCATCAGTCTCTTTTTACATATCAGATAAAAATAATGCAAAACATTTCTTGAAATATAAGAATTGGTAAACTCTTAAGATATTATTAAACTTTAGTCTATAGTTGCCTACAATATACATCTATACTATTCACTTACATCAGTTAGAATGGACTACTTTGAAACAATTTATATAATATTATAATCCTCTCCAACTATTGAAATTATTAGAATATTAGATGGTATCATCAAATTCATCATATAATTATACCAACTAATTGTGTTATACAGATATCAATTGTTTGTTTGTTCAATATGTTTACACAAATTAATTAACACTATATGTGGTACAGCCCTTTGAAGCCCTTGTGAAGTTCCAATAGCTGGGGAGGAGTGTAAAATGTTTAAGTGGCAAAATTGGGAAAGGTTTATGATGATTCCACAAATGTCAATCATATGCCAAATAACTTATAGTGTGTTATGCAATCAGTGGGCTCAGATATCGGAAGTGGGCGGGCGTGGGGGGGGGGCCCCGGGCATTTGACTGCCAACAAGTTAACACATGTTAAGTAGTACAGGTGGTATAGTTCCACAAATTGAAATTAACCCTATCATATATAGGCAGGAGTTCAAAATGTTAGTTGCAAAAACTGAGTTCACTCTAGGTACTTTTGAGTGACTGTGTTATATAGCCCTGACAATAATGTTGGATGCTTTACAAGAAGTCTTCCAATTATTCAACTACACATCTGTAACTGATTTATAGCTCTGACTCGTTAACCTGACACTGACTTTTGTGCATGAATATATAACCAATCCATTACCATGAATATATATATATATATTAATAAAGAGTTTCCATAATTGAATCAAGTTAAATCAATGTAATTTTTCCACTGAAAATACAGTTTAATATGGCATCAATTAACATAAGCCACGACATTAATAAAACCTGACTATAAATATAGGAAATAATTCAAGCGCATAAAAGAGTTAAAGTGTGTTTCAGAGTGTCTCACTCAGAGTTATACCTATTAAATTGGTAGTAATAACAAACTTTCATGCTTGTGGTTTTGATTAGAGAGTTCCATAGCTTGGGGGTAGAATTTGTGTCAGATGAAAGAATAATGATCAATGCAAATGTACTCTAAAAACAAAAATAAAGCCAGCACACTAGAGATTTTCAAGCGGAATAGGACAAAAAGCATCAGTGTTTGATTTCAGTCCTTTGTGAATGGGGCCGGGGCCCTTTGAATTGTGAAAATTAGCGCAGCCATACCACATATTGTGAAAATAACATTTCGAACTATTATGTAACTATGAAGTTATTCTATCAGGATTAAAGTACACAATGTTGTAACCAATTTAAATTGAATTTGTTCTTATTATATGCCTTTCAATATAAACATCCTACAGTGATCTTTTTACCTCTGCGTCAGACTTCCCGAAAACCGTTGGTCCAACGGACATGACCCGCAAATTTTGAGTGCGTCCGACATTTATTTACTTAGAATCGGTCCGACCGTCCGACAATTTTTTACGACTTATTCCTATAATTTATTATGTAACTGAATAAAAAATACCTAATATCGGAGCAATTTAGTACAGCCCCGCTATATGGTGATCCGCACTTTGCGAAAATCGGCCGTGGATCTGATCATGATTTTTCTTTCATGCTCTTTATTTATTATCTTATTACCGCAAATGAGGTAAATAAATCCCGTTTGGTCCGAATTTTCACGCCTTAATCGCTACTTTTTCATTTAAACTCGTGATATGCGACAAACAATAACACGACCCACGCAACATCAATGTGTAACAGTTTGACGTCACCAGCTTACATTGCGCAACGTCCATTCACTGCAGTCGCTTTAATTAGCAGCCTAAATTCAAACAGCTGTGGGTCGTGAAAAACGTGCTGCACGCCGCCCACGTGGTGGGTGTTCACTGTAAGAGATAGATCAATACTAACGTATTCGACAACAACGTTATCGATACAGTGTAACTGCTTTTGCGTTTTAGAGGTAAAATAAATGGTGTCAACGAAAGATCTAGACTGAGTAAAAATATGACACATACAATTTGCACATCCTTCACGAGTTTATAGACACCTAATTGTTTTGCACTACAAAACTGTTATACAAAAGTAAAGATTTCACAGTTCTGTGCGCTACAATTTTTTTATATCACGGTCATAACGTCCACGCTTTCCATGCGGATGACATGACGGTGTGATTGTCAACATAATTTTTGCGGGCTTTTTTTAGCTTACCACGGGTTTTACATGAACAACATGTGAATACGAAATGTAAATAGAATATGTGTGCATGTCTCGTGAGCAGTAAAATTCGGACAGGTGTTTCAGATTTGCGTTGTCATATCGTAGTTTGATATTAATTAAATGTATTGTATATTGTAAGTAATGGGAGTGAACAACAATTAAAAAGGTGAGCAAGTTACGTTTGCTGTTTGAGATTGCGAAAACACACTAGTGCATACATGTATAATGTATACTATAGACTAGTCACTATACATACATTAATGAATTTTCGGTCCGGCAATTTTTATTTTGGTCCGGCATGTTTTAACTGGTTGTCGGACCGAATGTCTGACAATTTTTTTTAGCTTTCGGGAAGTCTGCTGCGTCCTGCGTCATGAATGCAGTAATATTGCCGTAGACGCAAAGTTTCAGTTTATGTGCGTTCACGGGACGCATGCATTTTGTAAGTAGCCAGTCCTGTCCGGCAGTTTCGAAGCATTTTGTGTAAGAGTACTGTCATAATAGCGAGTAAAGTTATTATTAAATTATGGACTGTTGGAGCCTATTTGTTTTAAGTGACTGTAAGGACCACAAACAACACACACACGTCGTTTGTCCATGTTTGTTTCACACTTACTGCCACTTCGAGTGCTGATGGGGCTTTTAATTTTGCCATCTCCGTTTGAGGAGCTTGCTGCTTCGTTGCCACGGCGATCACTTTTACTAGCACCTGCAAACATACCAACATAGCAGTATAATGTGTATGTGACAATTGGTAAGTTGTCTAACTTGACTTCATAAGGTATTAACAATTCAATTATAATGTTGCTCGACAACGGTACCTAATATCACTATTACTACTACTACTACTACTACTACTACTACTGCTGCTGATACTTCTACTACTACTGCTGCTACTACTTCTACTACTACTTCTACTGCTACTGCTGCTGCTGCTGCTGCTGATACTTCTACTACTACTGCTGCTACTACTTCTACTACTACTACTACTATTACTACTACTACTGCTGCTGATACTTCTACTACTGCTGCTGCTACTACTTCTACTACTAATATTACTATTAGTATTACTACTACTATCAATACTACTACTACTTCTGCTACTTAACTGCTACTTCTTTTAGTTACTATTGCTATTATAAAATTGTACTGGTTGGCGAGTAGTATCCGTGAACTAGCAGTATCTATAATTTGTATATTAAAAGGTGTAAAAGCTCTCCAGCATTGAATGTAGAGTTTACACACATCACCATACATGCCATAATTTTGTGGATCATTTCCCGGACTCTGTCCGCGAATTTACGGGATTTTTACCGATTTTCCAGGACATGTGCGTGCGTTAATTATTTTTCCAGATAAGCGTTATTTTGCGGAAAAATCGTTTTGGCGGGAAATAGGGGCGTGTGTTCATGTATTTATTCAAATCCAAGGCAATGTATCTTTTTGTTAATGAAAAAAAGTTTTATTGTTATAAAAATAAAAGTATTCATTAAAATGCTGAAGATTGCCAAGTTATTGCACTAAGAGACTTTTATACAAAAAGTAAAGATTTCACTATGTTATTATTAGTGTATGAAGTTATTATTGCCAGTTGACACATATATATTTAGCAAGCAACATGGTCGGCAAAAGCTGGCTTTCCATGCGTGGGACGAGAAGTCGTTGGTGCCAGCAAACATTTCGCGCTGTTTTCTAGCAAAACATGGGTTTTACACGGCATAACAAAAATTTGTGTTAACGACTATTTTAACTGAAATTTCAAGAAAAGTAATTTAAAACAATGCCTTATTTATTTTGTAAACTAACTGTGGATATTGTGGAAATGCAGTGCCCGTCCCGGAACCAAAAACTGCTTTTACTTCCGGTCGGGATTATAAGTACTCCTTCGTTATCAGCTGATGCATGTACACTTACTAATGCATGTATAAATGTGTATTACGGAGATTGATCGATCGTTCACGGAATAGGTAAACTGAAATAACTCGGCCTTTTAATTGGCTAATATCGTCTTTTCTGTGGGAGTGAAGCTCTGCCTTCAGGGCGGATCTTCTCGGTGACTGATTGCAGCTTAAGAATGCAGTCGGTTCAAGTGAAAGTGTGACAAGTGCTGTTCATTGGTCGTTTATGACACGTTGCCTAATCGGGTAGCCATTGCTTTGGGAACAAATTAGGGGATTAGTGGTCTGTCAAAAGTGCGACTAATATAGGTATGCACAGTTTTAATGATTTCCGGGACATATGAACAAATTCTGGGACCACGGGACGGTCACTGCATTTCCGAGACAATCCAGGACGATCCGGGACATATGGCATGTATGCACATCACCTAGCAACTGTTCCAAATGCAGAATAAGTTGAAATCTCCAAAACATCGTATTTTTCCAGATATTTACATTTTTTGTTAAAAAAAAATCCAAAAACAACTTAACTCCTCACGGGGCATTCACGCGCACGTCTTTGCGCATAAATCTATAACTGGACCCCTATTTTTATCTTGTACTTCCCTATTTTTGGTTGACCAAGGGTAATCGCTAGGTGATTCACATAAAGCGGCAATTTTAGTCTTCAAACACCACCAACCATATATATTCAACACCCATTTTTCGTGAAATAGGTTTTCTACAAATCAAGAATTGCAATTGCAAAATGATTACTTAAAAAAATATTAACAAAGAATTGCAATTTTAAAATGTTTACTCAAAATACGGCTAGTTTCGGGACGATTTTGACAAAATATCAATACAGGGGAGGCGACTAGTTCAATAATAACCTGGTTATCTCCGGGACTCCCGTTTACCATCAGCAAATAGTTAAGAGGTGCCAAAGGGGTAACCAAAAGACCATTTTCCGGCCTACACTTATGTTACTAGTCGCATTATCAGCGCTAATCTGACATAGAATTTAATAATATTACATCATAATGATGTAGGTAATGGAATGTAGAATAGTATAGGGCAATTAAAATCTTGAGGTGTTTAGCACAATAATCGCATTTTCAATTGAAAGGAAAAATCACAGATACTATTAGTTTTATTGCTTTAATTCATGCTTTATTGATAACCCCTTTGGCGCCCTTATATTGGAAAAACCATATGACGTCATGACAAGATATTTACATCCTCGTAAGCAGAAAACTACTAAACAATCAGGGATACTACTCGCCAACCAGTATTGCTATTACTGTTACTACTGCTGCAGCTGCTGATAATACTGTTACTACTACTGCTGCTGCTGCTGCTGCTACTACTACTACTTCTACTACTACATTATTTTATTATCATTATTAGACCTATTATTATTGTTATTATTAGCAAAATTATATTATCATTAGTATTTGTATCATTATTATTATTTATTATTATTATGTGAAAACCTGTTAGAACTTATGAACAACTATAATTGATACATCTTATAATAAACAGATAAATATGACAGAATAGAATTCCATTTTAAATGTTAAATCATACTGTTTCAAAATGCATACTGAAATATCTACTCCATCTGCATACCAGTAAGTTTCATACATAACACTTGGCAGTTAAACATCAACTTTTCTAGAAACAATGCATTAGCTAAGCGCAAAGAATCAAAAATACCTTCTTTATACATGCTTTACAAAGAAAAATACCTTTCATGATTAACAACTTCTTTTCAAGCTTTAAATGCCTCTTCCATTAAGTCTTCTTCTAAAAACCATGCTGCATGTTTTCAATAATGTGTAAACTACTTCACACTACATAAACTGTGTATCAAATATGCTTGGGAAAATCTATTATTAGCACAACTTGATAAGGTTGAGCGAACTAAAGCCAAAGGGAGAAAAATCCTACACTACGTTTGCTTTGTAGTCTCTCATTGATTAGTGAATCACAAGTCACATGACCAAATACTGAACTGCCATTGGCTGAATCATTGCAATATACTAGATAAAACCAACACAATGTACTTGACACATATTGATTATGAATTATTAAGTAAATGGAGAATGAATGAAATGGCAAACATCTGACTTAAAATCATTGGATAATAGAAAAAGTAGCTATTTTTCAGTAAATAATTTATAAAACTGGCCAAAATCAACATAAACACAACATCAATTATGGTAGTTACCGGTACATATCATTTTCCTCTACAATCAAAATGAGGCAATTGGTATTTCACTCTGCTGGCCGCATGTAGATAACAACAAATTACCTTTTGCTCAAACAAATGCTCGTTTTTAATATCAAACAACATGCTGTTTAAATCTCTGAATACTTAAGTATTAATTGTGAAGAAGCAACAGTGAAGGGTACATAATTTTTAATGAATCTCATATTTACTAGGAAAATGTGTACTTCGCTTATTGATGCTTTAAAAACTTTACTAAAGAATAAAAATGAACGATGACCTATCACACTATAGAACATGGATGAATGAAAAAAATGAAGAACAATACTGAAGTTTCCATAAACATCAATCTCAATCATATGCATATTTATCTGGTATTGTATCTGATCAATGCACCTGGATAACACATGACTCTTGTTTAAGTCATTAAATAAAAAGGCGACCAAATCACTAGTACATTGCCTGCACAGTGTCCGTGCATTTCTTTTAGCGATTTAACATTGCCACAATGATCGCATCATTGTCTGCAAGTAACGGAATCCCGTTAGGGCCATCGCCTATGAATGGGTTGATCTTAAACGCGATACTCGATAGTACGATGATGAAAACGCAAAATCACAATACTACGATAACGAAAACGCGATACTACAACAGTACGATGATGATAATGCGATATAATTTCGTGTTATCACCATCGTACTGTTGCATTTTCACCATCATAATATCATACTGTCGTGTTATCGCGTTTTTCATGATCGTTCTGTCGCGTGATCATTATCGGGATTCCGTAGCAAGTAGATGATGACATTATCTCACCGTGCAAGAACCGTGTGAACGTCAATCATACCACGCAATATGGAACGTACAGAGGCTATATGAATGGAACAGACATCTTTTGGTTTATGTAAGGCAACTGCTGGGACATTACAATGACAACTTTTAATGCTAGTTTGAATTCTGGTTCTACACAACTCTAAAATATTTGTTGCTATCATTTTTCTGGGTTTGGTCGATGCGGGTTACAAGTTTATAAATGAAGGAGTTAATAATGGATGAATAAGTGACTGACTGACTGACTGATTGACTGTATGATGAATGAATAAATTATATCTGGTTCACTATTATCTGCACCCCGACTTGTGCCCCCTGCCCCACCCCAAATCAGCCAAAGCTGGAGCTGGCCTTAAATCAATTCCTAAGACCTTTCAAACTACCATCATGACCCAGAAAATACAAAATGGTTACATGATTTAAGGCCAGCTCCAGCTCCAGCTTTGGCTGATTTGGGGTGGGGCAGGGGGCACAAGTCGGGGTGCAGATAATAGTGAACCAGATATAATTTATTCATTCATCATACAGTCAATCAGTCAGTCAGTCAGTCACTTATTCATCCATTATTAACTCCTTCATTTATAAACTTGTAACCCGCATCGACCAAACCCAGAAAAATGATAGCAACAAATATTTTAGAGTTGTGTAGAACCAGAATTCAAACTAGCATTAAAAGTTGTCATTGTAATGTCCCAGCAGTTGCCTTACATAAACCAAAAGATGTCTGTTCCATTCATATAGCCTCTGTACGTTCCATATTGCGTGGTATGATTGACGTTCACACGGTTCTTGCACGGTGAGATAATGTCATCATCTACTTGCTACGGAATCCCGATAATGATCACGCGACAGAACGATCATGAAAAACGCGATAACACGACAGTATGATATTATGATGGTGAAAATGCAACAGTACGATGGTGATAACACGAAATTATATCGCATTATCATCATCGTACTGTTGTAGTATCGCGTTTTCAAAGGCAATAATGTAACTTTATACTGAAAAGGTCATCTGATTGTGGGGAACCTCCAATGCGAAGTCACCATACACCGAGCAGCACTTATAACCCGACATTTACACAATTTAAGGTAAAAAGTTTAATTTTCAAGAAAACGTTATCAAATTTGCACAACAACTGAATTAATGACATAAACATCCACCTGTAAAATTTTAATTCATTCAATAATAAATTTATGATGAACCAAAACAAATTTCAACAACCAGTTGAAAATAAAAGTAACTGAGCGGAAACTGTTTAACTATTCTTAGTAACAGTGACCTTGACCCCAAAATTTCCATATACAATCCCAAGCGAGGTCTGGATATAAGGTATCTACATATGAAGTTTCGTTATAATATCTCAATTTGTTCTTAAGTTATTAAGTGAAAACCGTTTTTCTATTTTTAGTAACAGTGACCTTGACCCCACCCACCCCATAAGCAATCCCAAGCGAGGTCTCGATATTAGGTTTCTACACATGAAGTTTAATTAAAATATCTCAATACATTCTCAAGTAATTAAGCGGAAACAGTTTTTCTATTTTTAGTAACAGTGACCTTGACCCCACCCATCTCATATGCAATCCCAAGCGAGGTCTTGATAAAAGATATCTACATATGAAGTTTCATTAAAAAATATCTCATTCGTTTTCTTGAGTTATTGAGCGGCAGCCCGCCGGCCACCCGCCCAACCAACAGCATACCCCAATCTAATAACCCACTTTCTTGTTTTTATTTGGTTAATATAATAGTGCTGAATGTATTATACTGGACTGTAAGCCAGGGCTACATACATCTTGCCACAAGTGTCAACACTTCGAGACGAACACAAAGAAATAAGTGTGACAAGAGCTGTTTGAAAATATATATGCCCCCTCTGGGTTAAAAGTAATCTTTAAAGGGCTCATGTCAATGAATAACTAATCTTTTTCAGCAATTATAATGTTATAATATTTAAGAAATGAGCAATACAAAGGCGTATACAATAAATTAAGTACGAATAATTAGCTATATTATGCATCTGCAAACTAATGTTATATGAGAAACCCACAAATCTCAGACGTCAAAGTGTAAACAAGAAAAGGGCCAAACAAACACGATCTAAATAATATAATAATTGTTTTCTCCAAATGCATAAGCTCTTTTTCCATTAAATGTACATTATTTTGGCCTTTATTTTCATGTCAATATTTATATTTAATTTTCAGATTTTTTACTGCAGTTGCCCCTTTGGGGCCCTTCTTGTTGACATAGTGATTGAGATATTATGCCCACAAAGATTTTAACTAAGTTTGGACGGTGAAGATCGGATCCAAACTGTTAGAGAGTGGAAACAGCTTAAAAGGCCAATTTATGATAATTCAAGGGCCATAACTCCAAATTTCATAGGGCCGAAAATAAAATATTGTTTGTTTCCCCTCCCGCATCTCATGCTAATAAAGGGTGGGTCGGTAGGTCGGAAAAATATTTTATTTTTATACACAATAAGTCATTTTCATTCATGTTTTCCTTATGTTCGAAATGTTACTTTATAGTATAAATTCTTAATATTTCACACACAAATGTTACCTTCTCATGTCTGCATTATGGGGTCAGCACCATAAACAAGTATCTTAAGTTTCAATTTAATGTCTTTGATAATTATTGAGACATTTGATATTTAACAACAAAAAAATGTCAAAATATTCTTAAATATTATAAGTTGTAAGTCCAAACAAGGGCAGATAACTCTGGAAATACAAATCACAGGGTTACCTGCCTTGTTGTAATAAATTACCCTTTTGATAGTGAACATGTATTTTAAGTTTCAAATGGATACCTTGGATAGTTTTTGAGACAACTGAGCGACAACAATAACTCAACTTGTTTTCTTTGAAAGGTTAAGCTAAAAATTCTAATCTAACCAGTAGAAAGCAATTTTGGGATAGAAAACCACTTCGACATAACAGAGAAATCATGTTAAAAGTTCGAGATAACCATATTTCCTTTACATAAAATGAGAAGTCACTAATTATTTTCCACTTCAAAATATTCAGAAATTCGACTTTTAAGGCGAGTTCGAGATAACAAAGTTCAACTGTAATTAGAGTGCATCTACATAAAGTAATGACTGCTATGGGTAGGCCTTCGATGTCAACATCAGTACACTGGTCCATGTTAGAATGAGACAGTATTTGTCAACTACATGTAATATTGCATTTAAGCCATCCTGTACATTTCATTCATATTGATTTTACTAATACATTGTAATAATAATTTACCCGCACACACGCAAGTGTCACCACGCAACAAACTTGTCAGTGCAGCAAAGTATTATTTTTGTTTTAAATATCTCACTTAAGAAGCATTACTGAACTGAAGTTACTCCTAACATTTATTATAATATTATATTAGAAATATAGTGACATCATTAGAATCAATGGATGGTTTTACAATATAATTTTCATACAAAATCGTACAGTCCCTCTTTAAGAAATGCTACTGAAACCTTAAAAAAGCTGTCAGACAGTCGGCCTGATTTTAGGTAAATAAATGCCCGTCTGGCTCAAAATTTGTCCTTAGACTGATGGCTTTCAATTATGCTGAAAGAAATATTGCCAAGATAAACTAGAACTCTGCGAGTCAGATGTGTCGCCTGACGGGGCATTATGCCGCATAACTCAAGTACGTTAAGAGCAATTAGACAAAAACCAAACTTAACCTTCCTATATGCATACTAACACACATAACTCCAGTAAGATAACAGCAATTATGCCAAAAACCGAACTTGACCTTCCTTTATGCCTACTAACACTTCCCTAAAGTTTCATTATGATTGCACAAAAACTTCTCAAATTATTGTCTGGACGAGCCTTATTTTTTTTAAAGGGGCATAAATCAAGTACAATTAGGCCGAAAATTGAACTTGACCTTCCTGTTATGCCTAGTAAAACTTCCCTAAAGTTTCATAATGATTGCACAAAAACTTCTCAAGCTATTGTCTGCACAAACTCAAGGAGACACCGCCGCTGCCAGCACTGCCACCGCCACCAAAGTAACCCCTACATGTCCCCTTTTCAGACGATACAAAAATTATCCTATATATAGACAAAACATCTTCATCAGCAAACTGCTATAATGATGGACTTCTCATGATGTTACAAGTTAAACTTATTAAATATTGAAATTTCCATAATATAAGTGGATTTTGCATGCAACCTATAAAGAAAATAAATACTTACAGCAATTAAAGTTTTGATGATAATTTATTGGCACTATGAGCATTAAATACAAGTGCGTAGATAATGGGGCGACGGCAGCCTCCCCAATATTTCGGCAAGTGATCGCCATGTAGAAATTCCGCCGCCCCTTCTCGGAAATTGGATAATCGCGCCTGGCCTGTTGTTTAAAGTCGGTTGCTGTTCCACATGGTCAATTAAATGACCATCCATCATGCTGGCCCCTAATCCGTGGCAATCAACAGCCCATGTGTCATAAATCATGGCACTGATAATGATTGGTGCAGATTAGCGTCTCTATGTTTCTCGTTGAGGCCACTAATTAAGGTAGACGATAAGTGTTATAAACAATATACAGAAAACATCTTTTTTTTATCAATTTTTAAAGAGGATTTAAAAAACACGCTAATGATATATATAATATATAATAGTTATATAACTCAAATCTTAACTTCGAATATCATGAAAACAGAATTTATGTCCTTTTCTTATATTTTAATTAAATATGAATGTACCTAATCAGCCAGCTTATTTCGACTTTCATAAACGTTCGTTCGAAAAGAAATATCCAGAACAACGTTAATTCAACCCTCACTGGTTTGCAGCTTGCAAATTTATGTTGATATTTCACAGACTGGTATAATAATTTGATGGATAGTTCATATTTTATCATAGAATATTTTTATGTGCATCTGACAATTCTTGAGGTTGTTTACCAGTTTATAAATACGATTTTATGTATATAATTATCAAATTGCACCAATAATATAGATGCGATATTATATTCATGTAGTTACTGCATCCCAATTAATTCCCAAATACAGGCCCTGGAATAGTCTCAAATGTGATATTATACTCATTGAAATTCAGAGAAAAAGTATAAATCTGGAAGCTACCCCCCTCGCCACCCCAATGTTGAAATGTTGCCAACGCCCATGAAATAATGGATATTTCTAACAATGTTTCAAGTTAAACTTAATAAATATTCAAATTTCCATAATATAAGTGGATTTTGCATGCAACCTATAAAGAAAACAAGAGATGTTTGTAAAACATGTATGCCCCCCGACTTGCAGCTAAGTTGTGAATATGTGCAATTGTTAAGAAATTTTTTTAATATGCAATCTCAAGCGAGGTTTCGATATATGGTATCTATGTATGAACTTTCATTAAAATATCTTGATGCGTTTTCAAGTTATTGAACGGAAACCGTTTTTCTATTTTTAGTAATGGTGACCTTGACCCCACCCACCCCATATGAAATCCCAAGAGAGGTCTGAATATAAGGTATCTATGTATGAAGTTTCATTAAAATATCTCGATACGTTCTCAAGTTATTGAGTGGAAACCGTTTTACTATTTTTAGCAATGGTGACCTTGACCCCACCCACCCCATATGCAATCCCAAGCGAGGTCTCGATGTAAGGTATCTATGTATAAAGTTTCATTAAAATATCTCAATGCATTCTCAAGTTATTGAGCGGAAACCATTTTTCTATTTTTAGTAACGGTGACCTTGACCTTGACCCCACCCACCCCATATGCAATCCCAAGCGAAGTCTCAATATAAGGTATATATGTATGAAATTTCATTAAAATATCTCGATGCGTTCTCATGTTATTGAGCGGAGACCGTTTTTCTATTTTTAGTAACGGTGACCTTGACCCCACCCATCTCATATGCCCAAGCGAGGTCTTGATAAAAGATATCTACATATGAAGTTTCATTAAAAAATATCTCATTCGTTCTCGAGTTATTGAGCGGGAGCCCCACCCACCCCATATGCAATCCCAAGCGAGGTCTCGATGTAAGGTATCTATGTATAAAGTTTCATTAAAATATCTCAATGCATTCGCAATTTATTGAGCGAAAACCATTTTTCTATTTTTAGCAACAGTGACCTTGACCTTTGACCTCAAAATGTATAGGGTTCTTCCTTTCCTCCCAAGTAACCAGTGTACCAACTTTCATGATTGTAGGTCAAAGTGTTCTCAAGATATCGTGCGGAAACGAAATGGTCTACGGACAGACCGAGCGACCGACGGACAGGTGCAAAGCAAGATACCCCCACTTCTTCGAAGGGGGGCATAATAAATACTTATAGCAATTAAAGTTTTGACGATAATTTATTGGCAGTATGAGCATTAAATAATGGATATTTCCCCAAAATACTGTTTTAAATCTGATAACAGGAGTGAATATAAATTTTGTGTCTGCACTTCTGTCAGCAGGACAATGAAAATGATTCACCTATGACTGATCTGATCATTAACCATCAGATAACCATCAGATAATTATAAAGTTTTCAACTTCAAAATATCAATTGTGCCTCAGGCCTAATACATGTCACAAATACATGTCACTGGTGATTTTTTATTAAAAATTTACATTTGCTTCTTCAATCTTCACTTCATATATTATTTCTTATTATTTTCACAGGTGTGCAGATAAGTCAATATGACTTATTGACAGTAATATACTTTCAACGGTGAAAGCAAAAGACAGTCTAAAATGATATGCTGAAAAGGAGTCATTTATGAAAACACTGAATATATTTTGTTGCTCCTTTGCTCCTGCCTTGCTACTGAAACAAACGATACAATATAAGGCACATTACCACACACAACAAACTCAGAAATAAAATGGAATTTGGAAAACTAAAAAAATCTCCATCAACAGTTATGCCTTTTTCTGTAAGCTTCACGGGTCAGAATATCTGACTGGTGCAGGATGAAGCGTACCATTTCCGAAGCGTACCATTTTAGGATGAAGCAAACCACCCCTGTACACATGCGTTTTTACAACATGTTGTTCGCACCCCACTGATAATGTGTGATAAACTCCATCTGATACTGAGGGTGGAGTAGGGTAACTCGCCCTTGAGTCGAATTTGCCCCAGAGTCGAACATTTTGTTCTTTGTATTGTGTAAAGATGGGTGTAGTTTGACATGTTTTGAGATAGTTTAAAAATCCATCATTTATACTCAAAGTAAAAAACATCAGTCGAAATAATTATGATGTCATCAAAAAATTTCTCAGGATGACATTAAACATGTAGCACTATTTATAACTCCACGAGACGGGAAATTCTGAATTTTAAATTAAGATGCAACTGGATACCATCGACATTTTGGTCAGATACATTTGCAGCATCCACTAAGGACTAAATATTGAAAACATTAACTTAATCTAAAATTATAAATGGCAGTTTTCAATGTTTCGTTCTATTTTCATAGATTTCTCAATTAAGTCTGTGTAACAAGTCAATTAGCCCATGAAACGAACGCAGTTTGCCCTTATGACGAACAGGTCTTTAACTCCTGGTATATGTATAATACATGGGAATTAACAACATGTCTATGTCATTTAACATGATTCGATCTAAAAAGAATCGCCTAGTTCACAAACAATAAGCAGCACAAACTGTTTATATCTTCTATTACGCATTTTTCTGTGTCCCGACCAGTGCTAAATATGTAAATGTTGTTGCGATGTTCGAATAGACACTAGAAGTGCCCATGTAATTCATTGTCTTTTTATTTTTTTCAGCATTTGGACAAAGTAATTTTTTAGTTTTACAAAGGACACTATATGTGATTTTTATTGTGTCTAGGCAATGGATAATCTGATCAATGCTATGGTAACTTGTGTTTGTCTCAAGGGCGAATGTGTTTGACTCAAGGGGGAATTCAGTGGGTATAGTTTAGTCAACTACATTCAAAGCAAACAAGCCGGGAACCAAATGGTTTGCCTAAAAACAGAGTCATTACATATGGTGCGTATGGCCTGCACCAGGTGAGTCCCCCCATTGTACAATCAGCATTGAATTGAAGAGGAATAGCGTTGACCTGTTCGACTTAAGGGCGAGTTACCCTATAGAAAATGTGTGAAAGTGTCGATAAACAGTTGTTTATAGGGATTTTACAGGGACAGTCTTAGCCTGATTTTAATTATTTGAAAAAGAATACAATTAAGACATTTAGTTTGTTAAATTTAACAGGAGCATGTAAAAAGTTACTAGTCAATAAATATTTTAAAATTCATCAAGATGGACTTTATTTGTTTCAAATTATATTGAAATATATTTTAATATAATACATCAATTTTTAATGGTTTAATTTTAATTAAATTACTATTATATAATGCATATAAAATAGCATAAAACAAAGCACATATAACATAACAATGATGCTCATTTCATAACATTTATTGTATTATATATATTATTTCAAATTAAAATACATCGATATCAATAAAATGTACTGTATGGCCACTCATTTTTAGTTATAGAAGACTAGTATTCAGTACAGAACTTTTATTTTACGTAAGAACACTTAAAACATTATTAAACAATAAAACTATTACCATCATATTTCTTGATGAGTGCCCAATTTAACTTATTTAAGATATACCAAGTAAAGTATTCAATAATAACAGTAGTCACGCATTCTTTACGTTAATTTACTTTAATTTATAATTGCAAACGGCTAATTACATCCGTAATTTCTCAGTCAACCAAACAAGTCATAAGTTAATTAATTGATTAATATTTTGTTCTCTCTCTTCATTTTTCATTATGCGTTTAATCTTAATTTTTTTGTTTCATGTAATTTAAAAAAAAATGACGATGGATAATTCAAGCAATATTATATTTCATCATTAAACATATTAATCATTCCTTGTCTTTATGCAATATAGGGTGGTACGCTTCGTCCTGCAAAGTGGTACGCTTCATCCTAGTAGGCTTGGGTACTGGTACGCTTCATCTGACATTCATATCTGACCCATTCCCAATGCAAAATATGGTTGTTTTTTCCCAATTGAAAAAATAAATTCCCCTCCACTACAAAATTTGATTTGACATTTATGACAAACTTGAAAAAAATTACATCAAGCAATATTTTAAGAATAAAAACATTAAAATCACAATGAAATTTTGATATAAATTGCAATTTAATCAACTAATCAATTGAAATTGATACCAACAAGCTGTAGTGAATATGGTCACTTCCAACAGCCTTGCTGAAGAGCTTGCTTTTCAGTGATGCGGTTAAAGTGTACTGACTGCTGTTGTGAAGTTAAGCAAAGTCAGCTATGGTTACTGCCTGGATGGGTGACCGCTAGTTACATCAATGGTGTCAGAAGTAAACTTTGTCAAGCCACCAATTTATCTTAGGGGAATAGAGCATGTAGGGGGTTGAGCTCAGGGAGCTTGAGAAGTGAGGTCTCACAAAGGTCAGGGAGCTGGAAATTTCTACAAGGGCTCTAGGTTGTCAAACAGATACAGGGGAGGAGTGTAGTGAATATGTTCACTTCCAACAGCCTTGCTGTAGAGCTAGCTTTTCAGTGATGCGGTTAAAGTGTACTGACTGCGTTGTGAAGTTAAGCAACGTCAGCTATGGTTACTGCCTGGATGGGTGACCGCTAGTTACATCAAAGCTTTATTTGTACATTTGTTTCCCAATTTGCAAAATTTTACGTAGAGAAATTCCGATTTTCTGACTAGGTACTTTTTCCCAAAAAGGTCAGAAACAGGCCTGACAGTCATACAGTCACAATTGTGAAATTGCCTAATTGGACACTTTTACCATCATAAGTTAACACTGGAATGACAACAAAAAATGTTTTAAAATACGGCTAGGTGTGGATACAAGTTGACTGGTTGCTTTAGTTTCAACAAATGTGTGTCTTATTTCGTCAAAGCAGAAAACTTAGATCGTTTTGTAAGTTATCTGTAGTAATGACCCTCACCTGTCAAATTTGACAAATTTCCCGCGGAAAAAGTTAGCTGGGTCCAAAATCGTGCCCCGGCTCCGTGACACGTGGCCGACCAATAAAATTCATCGTTACATCGCGTCTTGCATCAAGGGCTTCTGGGAAATTTGCCAATAACTTCCGCTTACCGGTAGTACACTGTACACAGTTCTTGTTGCAATTAATAGGAAAACATGGGAATGCGAAGACCAAGAAGTACCAAAAGCCCATCGGTGTTTAGCCATGAGTTCGTTATACAGAACCATGCAGATATTGCATCGTGCATCGCAATGGTTTTTGTGGTTGGACTTATGTTTCAGGTAACAGATTTGTCACCACATGTCAAACATATGTTGGTTAAACAAACAACTTTTCCATAATGCATGTATGGGGTTATCATTGCATGAACATAGTTAATGTTGTCGGCAATTTCAACCACAATTGTGTCCTTTCGTAGCTTCTTATGTGTATTGCCTGCTTAATGATAATTTTTGTCTTTACATGTCGGCGATGCTGATATGAGATACACAGTGCCAATGCCATCATAATTTGTAAAATATTTATAATTAAAAGTTTTTGCAGTAAAAAATAAAAGTATAAACAATAAAAGAGACTTAAAACTGCATGATTCAACTCTTAAATGAAAAAAAATCATGAACGAAAATACCATTTACAAAGAAGTGAACACTTAGCGAATAATTTAGGTTAGAATTTGTTTATACATCAGGTCTTTGGTAGTTTCGCGCCCAAGTAGTTTCCTCCCTGGTCGTTTCCACCCTCATAGTTTCGCCCCCCATTTTCATTTAATTGTATCCTAACCTAATTTAAAATCGCGATGTATCTTGATTCGCGGCCATTTTTGTTTTGACCGGAACTCTCGCGCGAGGTCACGGATCAGTGATTTTAGTGACGTCACATTTACTACGATGCGTACTTGACCGTATTTGCTGTCAAACTTTAAAACATGAGATTTAAACAGGTATTTTGTACTATACTTGACAAAAACACACAAAAAACATAATTTTTATTATATTCATTTAAATTACCATGGAAATTAGTTGTTTTTCTGCATACAGAAGGTATTTTTAAAAACAGTTTAACTGTCGGCTGCAATTGTTTACTTTCATCAATGAAAGTCATGTGACGTAAAATTTCCGTAGTAAGGCCAAACATATTAAACACTATGTTTTTCAAACACAATCACTTTTGTGATTTTTTTTTTAAAACTAGTTTTAGGCACATCCACAGCCTATTCGTAGGAAATACAGACTACTAGCTATCTTCCCTCGTAATTGCATTCAAGGCAGTAAAAGATGATGGAATGTCTGTTCTTAGAGCATCAAGGGTGTACATGGTGCCTGAAAACGCACTCAGGGACAGAGTTTTGGGAAAAGTTGACCCAGAAACTGTTGTTATGGGGAAAGTGCCTTTGTTTGATGAATTTGAAGAGGCCCAAATAGTAAATTTTAAGACTATGGCTGATTTAGGGTATGGGTATACTCAACAAGAGTGTAGAGATGTTGCTTCACAGTTCGCTGTTCAACTAGGTAAAAGAACAGCTGATACACCACTTTCCATGATGTGGATGAAAGGTTTCCTCAAGAGATGGCCAGAAATGAGGGTTGTTAAACCAAGAGCACTAGAACACGTTCGATCCAAAATGGCCAGTGCAAGCGTGGTGTCAAACTTCTATGACAACCTTCAAAAGTGTCTGCAAAAGCATGACCTTCGAGACAAGCCTCATTTAATATACAATATTGATGAGAAAGGTGTGTCTATCGATCACAAACCGCCGTACATTGTAGCTAGGTCTAAATACCCTGCCCAGGCTGTGACATCCGGTAAGGGTAAGACAGTCGCTATCATTGTTGCTGGTAGTGCTAGGGGTGTAGCTATTCCGCCATTCTTCATTTTCCCTGGAAAGCGGATGAACCATGAATTGTTTAAAGGAGCATCTCCAGGGGCAGGCGGAACAATGTCTGAAAGCGGATGGTCAAATCTGCAATTGTTCACTCAATATTTGACCAAACACTTCATCAAGTTTGTGCCTGGTAGGTGTGACTCAAGTTCTGTTGCTTCTAGATGGCCACAAGTCACATGTATCCTTTATTCTTGCAGAGTGGGCAAAGGACAATGGTATCATTTTGTTTGTTTTACCAGCCCACACAAGTCACTTGCTCCAGCCATTGGACGTTTCATGTTATGGTCCTTTCCAACGGATGTACCATTCACGGTGTCACAGAATTATCCGTGAAACATCAGCTGCCATTACGCAGTATAATGTTTGTGATATAGTCAGCCATGTATATCACAAAGCTTTGTCAGCTGAATACCTTCAAGTGGGATTCCGTAAAACAGGAGTGTTCCCATTGGACAAAAATGCAGTTCCCAGAGAAAGTATGCTGCCCGCTGAAGTGTATCAGACAACTCATGTGGACAGTGATGATTCAGATGCAACCATTGAAGGAGGTGTAAGAAATGAAACTGAAACAAGTATTGGTATATTTGAAACAGTAGAAAACAAGATCAGGTCTGTAAAAAATGAAAATGCAAAGAAACCCAGGAAAACAGTAAGCAGATTAGTGTCTGGAAGATAACTTACCAGTAATGAGGTGATTGAGGCAATAAAAATTCATGAAGAAAATCAGAAACATACCATAAGAAAATCTATGAAATCAAACAAAGGCAAGACCGCAGTAAGTAAAAGTAAACAAACTGTTTCATCAGTGGCACTGAGTCCAGTAGCTGGTCCATCTTGTGTTCGCATGGCTGATGACAGCTCCAGTGACAGCGAAGGAGTTTCTGATGACACTTGCTGTGTGTGCAACAGAATCCTACCGAAGGAACTGTCTGGCTGCATATCTCTGACATTTGTAAAGTGGGTACAGTGTGATGGTGTGAACAATGGGATCGCATGCAAGCACTGGACACACATAGTTTACTGCACCCCTGTTAGATGTGTAAGAAGGGGTGATACATTTCTGTGCCCCCATTGTGATTCCAATGAAGAATAATTTTTAGGCAAAATGACTTGTAAATAAGTTAAAACATATTCTCTACTTTTAAATTTTTTTGTTTTAAAAGCTAATTGACATGGAAACCTCATTCGTGATTTGCCTTGGCCTTAGCCATGAACTATTTGAATGACGTCATAGGTCGCGACCTTACATTCAGCTGTCAAAATGGCAGACGCTGATAACTTATTTGGGAAACAGTGATGCTGTGGATTATAGTGAACATGTTGCAAAAAATAAATTTCATGAATTAAAAGGAGGATTATTAAACTATTTAATTCAGGTGAGTAACAAATTGCTACATTGATATTTTGTTGTTCATTTTATTGCACAACCTTAACATCGCGAATCAAGATACATCGAGGATATTATTTAAAAGTGTAATAAACGTTGTTAATGTGTAAAAAATTAAGTGCAAATTATATGTACAAGCCATTTTGTTACAAAATACAACGGAAAATAAATAATATATTTTAAGGTAGCAGTTATAAATATAAAGACAGATTTCAAAGACATTGTCATTTCATATGCATGTGTTTTTAATAAAAAAGATTAAATTATGAGTCTTCATTTATTTTGACTACTTTAATAGAATGTTTGTTGTAGTGTGTCATCCAGTTTGTTGTTATATTTGCAGTTTATGTCTATGTCGTCAATAAACTAATAAAATTATATGAGTCTTAATTCGTAGAATATGGTATTACAATGTATATTTCTGTCGCCAAAAACTTAACTCAATTAGTATAATTATATTCAAAACAACTCTACCTATGTATTGGGGCCGAAATGACCAGGGTGGAAATGACTTGGGATCGACACAACAAGGCGAGGAAATAGATTGGGCGCGAAACGACTGCAAATCGTATACATAACTTGTATAACTAAGAAAACCTCAAACATAAAAATTGTGGATTTGTTTCTGTTGCAGGCCACACAACCAGTTGCTTCGTTGTTTGTCACCTTACAGCACAACATCACGATGAATGGTGAGAATTAATCTTATGCAGAGTTAAAGAAATTTATTAAACATTTTGCTCACCAACGTGACTACTAGGTGGTGATAAATAATCTTTCGTGAAGTTAAGACATTTTTCTAGTGACCAACATTATTTCAAGGTATTTAATTGGTAGTGTTTCATTCAATGTTCATAATGTGTTGAAGATTTTTTTTTACTTCAGCATTATGAATAATAAAAGCTAGAAGATAGAAAGTCACCGTTTCAAATCAAAAGATAAATTAAATTAAAGCATTTCTTATCTAGGTGCATTTCTTTATTTCAGCTACTGATTCATCTGAGACGTTCTCCTTGTTTACATGCGGCCTTAAAGATGTTTTCACAACTTTCTTTTACCTGCTGATCTGCATCATTGCGCATGCTGTCGTCCAGGAATACATTCTTGATGTAAGTGTTTTCTGTTATATGTAATACAGGTCAGGTGTGGCGAAATCTGATATTGCCTGTCTTACTCTGAAACAAGCTGGGCAATTCGTACAATTGATTTTGCCATCCCTGCCAGTAATGATGTTTTATCTTCATAAGTTTGTGTGGCTATGAGGATGAAACTTAAAATACAGTGTATGCCATACCCTGTAAAACAAGGTTGCGTTGATCATGAAAAATATTCAGTGTTGAAAATCATTTTGTTACCATTACTCACCTATAGACTTTTGCATGACATAATATTACTATGATTAGTTCGACACAGTAGCATAACAGAACAATTTTATTTTCAAATTTAAAAAATATAATTTATAACAATTTTGTGTTCAGACTCAAACTTTATTTAGCCAAATTCACAGTATGTTGAAATTCATCTGATTTGGGGCATCTTGTGGACTTTTATGGCGAAAAAGTTGTAGCCATATGAACATTTCAATTTGTAGCTAATCTGGTTAATTGCAGTGTGAGTCCTGACTAAGCTGTATTGTATTTTTTTCTTTTACAGAAACTGAATCGCAAAATGCACCTGTCGAAGGTGAAGCACAGCAAGTTCAACGAGTCTGGACAGCTGCTCACCTTCTACTTCATCTCTGCAGTGTGGGGAGCGGACACCATTATCAGGGTAAATTTTTTTATTTCAGAATGGTGCATTGATATATACTTGAATTTAGAGTCTTGGATGATCTTGATCAAAATTACTGGAATGAAACATTTAGGGAAAGATCTAGAGTAAAATATCAGGGTGCTGCACCCTGCTCCTTTGGTTTTTCCCTGCTGTCCCTCTAGGCTGGTAAACACAGAAATGTTGAATATCTTTTGAAATGTAATATATTTTTGCAAATAGTCAATGACAAATGAATCGACTAGGCTTAAAAACCTTCATTACAAGCATTAGACTAATAAATACTGGAGTTAGCAATTTATTAGAAAATGTCAACAGACTGGTCCGGATTTCCACCCTGCTCCTTTTTAGCAGCACCCTGTACCTTTTGTGATCCTAGAAATTTCCGTTGAAACATTACATGTTACTTAAATTGTAAATTGGAGTCTTCAATGCTCTTTCTTAAGGACTTCCAGTACACCACAATCTCATTAAAATCAAATCCTAACATTGTTAGGAACTGAAGACATCGTATAACACGTCACGTTCAAATGACCTTCCGTACAATAAAACATCAGTCCTGCTGCTTCCAATGAAATTGCCTTTTGCACAGCAATGTTGGGCCACGGTTTTTGAAAAGAGATGCATTTCCAGCTGATCCTCTGGAATAAATCATTTACATTTAAATTTCACGTGATAACAATCGATATAGTGGTATAGTAAACTTCCGAAGTTCACTTTAATTTCGTGCATAGTATTTGTTGTTTATATATGAAGTTATACCACAAGATTTTGAAGGCAACAGTTTGATTAACTCCTAAAAAGGTCATCTGAACGTGACCTGTAATGCGAAGTCATCTGATTCAGTCAGTTGATAATTAAGAAGTGTCAGACTGGAGATGATCTTAATGTGATTGCAGTACATCACAGCTCAAGATTAACTTTAACCTGATCATGTATAAAGCATTTTGTCTTGTCGTGATCTTATTTACAGAACTAATAGTTGACAAGTTTTTTCATTCTATCCAGATGGAGTTTTGTTGATTAACAGTTCTTAGTATCGGTAAACCCTTTTATAATACATATTGAAGATCAGCAATGAAACACAAACCATATTGTTCATTGTGGGCTGTCAGATCTTATTTATGTTTCTACATCTACTTGTTGTAATTTTTCAGGAGGGACTTCACAACATCAACCAGCTCTGGGAAGACTACCCCCACGCCAACATGTCATTTGTTATGAAGATCTACTTCATCATCCAGCTGGCCTACTGGCTTCACTGCTTCCCTGAGCTGTACTTCCAGAAAACAAAGAAGGTGAGAAAACACTAGTTCTTGTTGTTTCTGTTAAGTTTGCAGATGATCTTTGTCGAAATGAAAATTAAGCTCTAATTTTTTAGCTCGACTTTGAAGAAAAGGCAAACTATTCTACTCACCCCGCGTCGGCGTCCGAGCTAGGTTAAAGTTTTTTGGTCAACTAGTTTCTCAGGAATGGCTTGAGGGATTTCATTCGAACTTAAAACATTTATTCCCCTCATTTAAATGAACCTATAGGCCAAGTTTGGTAACTCTAGTTTAAATTTGTCAAAATTATGGGCCTTTTTACACTTAGAAATTTTACATAAGCTATATGGACAGGTTAAAGTTTTTCGGTAAGCTGGTTTCTCAGGAATGGCTTAAGGGATTTCATTCAAACTTAGAACACTTATTCCCTATATTAAAATGAATTCATGGGCCAATTTTTATAACTCTAGTTTGAAATTTGTCAAAATAATGGGCCTTTTTACACGTAGAAATTTTATATGTAAGCTATATGGACAGGTTAAAGTTTTTCGGTAAGCTAGTTTTTCAACTTTTTGTTTCCACTCTCTAACTCAAGAACGTCTTAAGCTATTGTAATGAAACATAGATACCTTATAGCGAGACCTCGCTAGGGATTGCATATGGGGTGGGTGGGGTCAAGGTCACTGTTACTAAAATTGGTAAAACGGTTTCCGCTCATTAACTTTAGAACATTTTAATAAAACTTAATACATTATAGTAACATATATACCTTATATCAAGACCTCACTTGGGATTGCATATGGGGTGGGTGGGGTCAAGATCACTGTTACTATAAATAGAAAAACGGTTTCCGCTCAAAAACTTGAGAAGGCATTGAGATATTTTAATGAAACTTAATACATAGATACCTTATATTGAGACCTGGCTTGGAATGCCATATGGGGTGGGTGGGGTCAAGGTCTCTGTTACTAAAAATAGAAAAACTGTTTCCGCTCAATAACTTGAGAACGCATTGAGATATTTTAATGAAACTTTATACATACATACCTTATATCGAGACCTCGTTTGGGATTGCATATGGGGTGGGTGGGGTCAAGGTCACTATTACTAAAATTTAAAAAACTGTTTCCGCTCAATAACTTGAGAATGCATTGAGATATTTGAATGAAACTTAATACATACATACCTTATATCGAGACCTCTCTTGGGATTGCGATATTTTAATGAAACTTAATACATAGATACCTTATATTGAGACCTGGCTTGGAATGCCATATGGGGTGGGTGGGGTCAAGGTCACTGTTACTAAAAATAGAAAAACGGTTTACGATCAATAACTTGAGAATGCATTGAGATATATTAATGAAACTTGATACTTAGATACCTTATATAGAGACCTTGCTTGGGATTGCATATGGGGTGGGTGGGGTCAAGGTCACTTTTACTAAAAAATTTATTGATGTGCTGACTTTAATGCATTTCGTTATAAAAATTTGGTTTTCGTGGAATTTCCATATTTCTTGTTTTAGAAAAAAACATGCCAGTAACTCGGACAAGCACGAGAAAAGTTGAGCGCGCCGTCCTTCAACAGCTCTTGTTACTAAAAATAATAGCATTCACTTCTACAGTGACTGTCATACAAATAAGTTTTAATATGAAGCTTTAACCCAGATCGTTTCATTTTACACATTTGGAGATATATTTTACCTTTTGCACTTCAAATCTTTCAGTCCCTTATATATTGGTTCATTTTAATATTGAACTTTTTATCCTGATTTGATTTTTTTCAGGATGAAATGCAAGGCAGAATTCAATACACAGTACTCTACCTTGTGTTCATTTTAGGTGCATATACACTCAAGTAAGTAGTTCCAGTACTTACATTATAAAAATATAGTGCGTAAATGGAATGTAACATGAATAGATTTGCTACTAAATCAGAACTGTGAGGCTGGTATGGTTGATGAAATACAAGAAGTAGGAACACAATTGATCAAATGTGTTTTTCTAATGTTCGTTATCGGGACTTGGGTTGATACTGGGTAATAGCATGAAAGGTAAAATGTGGATTTAAATGCATATAGTCAATAGAGTGCATGAAAATTGAATGTACTGTTAGGGACAAATTTTAGGGAGAAGTCACTTCTCCCTCAGTTCAGTTTAGGGAGAAGTGAGGCCACTTCAAAGAGAAGGGTTTTCCAAAAAGCGCTTAACCATAATTTTGCTTGTTATTACCAACATCAGATCATGTCAATCATTATCATAGTACTAAGTCCATCATCATCATCAGGTCATTATCACCAAATTCTCCATAAATTAATAACAAGATATGTTCAAGTTGTATGACATTATTCTAGTTTCCAAATTTTTTCCAAGTTTCCCTTCTAGCAATACACACATCAATAAAAGTTCACAGTGCATCATAAAACGTTGTTTTTTTTGGAATTAAAAATTATTTATCTATTAATTATATTTTGTTAGTTATTAATTCTTTTCTTTTTCAATAAAACACTTCGTTAAAATTACCTTGCAATTATTTATCTAATTTGAACAAACAATAAAATCCGTTCAAAACACCAGTGATTAATAATAACACACGTTAAATCTAAGAAGAGTGACCGCGTGGCATAATCAATTAGATTGGGCTTTCAAATCTGCAAGCCGTTAGCAACAGCAACGGTGTCGGTTTGACTTCAAACAGTCTTTGACGTGATTGCCGAGATGGGGCCATTGTCTAGCAGTTTGTAGAACTAAGCGTGTAACACGATTAGCACGTGGTCAGTGAAAAAAGCATCAATCAATACCACTGTACCTGAACAACGCAAGCACTGGCGATAGAGCATTAATGAATTAGCGTTCCAGAGGAAATGTCAAGGGTGTGAACAAAATCAGACAGTTGCTTTATTGCATGGAATAAAATGGATATTTAAATGGGGTGATGAAATAAACGTCTTGGAATTAAAATGGAAAGTGGATTAAGAGGGAAATTATTGGATATTAACATGAATATTTACATCTAGTATGGATTGACATGTGTTTTGCGTATCAGGTAATTATGTGCGTTTTTGAAATTTACTTTGATTACGTTCTCTTTTTTTATGGAAGTTGACTTCAAAGCTTTTATGACTAGTGTTTGATTGATAATTCGGCGTAGCTGTCTAAGATCACTTTTGACCCAGATTTTCTTGCGATAATTATGCAGCGGGAAAATTGAATGCCAATAGAATTGGGCAAATTTTCTAATTCTAGGGAATGCAAACTGCAAACAATGGTTTAACGTATACCAATAACTGTTGCATAGTTTGGAGGATTACAGCGGTTAAAATGAAGTTATAAACATATCTTCAACATATACTCTAGAACTGAGGCTAATTATGAGCGTATTTTCTCATTGTATGCCATGCACAGAATGCTGTATTCATTCACGTAACGAAATATTTTGTTTAGCCTACACTTATATAAGCTGTACGCTCTGTAAATAGCAATTGTGCAATGTTCCCATTCATAAATCTCAAACACAGTGTTGCCGTTCCATGTAGCCCATTGATTCTAGCGAGTTCATCACATTCTAGAAACAGCAGTGTCATTCTAAAATAGCGCGCGTAGCTAGCAACCGTTGTATAACTGTGTTAATATACTCGTACATGCATCAATAATAGCGTTCAGAGAATTATAAACCTAAAAAGTTCAATAAATGGGGAATTTATATTTATAAACTTACTGTTAATTTGAATTAAAATTGTGGTAACGATTTATAACGATTATTTATAATTGCATCTTTCTATCAACTGCTCCAGTAGATGTTATTTAATCTATAAAAAGATGCTACATTTTCTATACATAAAATGTTATGAAAGAAGATTAGGAATACGTCGAAGTGTTATTCGCGTAGCATGAATACACAATTTGCAATACTAATTATACACTGATACAATTATATATACTGATATATCATATTTCTACTGAAATAATTTAAAATCGTCATAGTGTGAATGAATTTTTATGGTTGCGTTATCAAAAATAAAGTCTTAACATTTCAAAAATCGCTGAATGTTCCCTGACTATTGCTTTTTATTGGGATACACAGTATAAATGCTTATTTGACTTTCAATCGTTATTGTATTAGATAACTAACATGAATGGTATATTACCGGTACTATAAATAACTATATACACTCGTCTGATACATAATAATTTTAATTCATTCCCGAAAGTATTTTCTTACATTGTTAATTTGTCAAATTGGCTTGACAAAATCAGATATAACAATTATGTTAACCTAAATTATTTTGGTTATTCATATATCACTGTTGAAACATGGAGCTGTATGATTGGTTTATTCACAGCATAGATATTAATTATAATTTTATTTAATTTTTAAATTAATAAATTTATATCAAATTAACTTTTTGGTCCGAGAAGTTTTCTTATAGTGTCCGAAAAATCTGGGGTCCAATAAGTCTTAATATTGGTGGGGACCAAAAAATCTGGGGTCTGAGAAGTCACGTTACCGATCATCTTGGCCGTCTGTTTAGGTTATTTTTAAATGACATCTCAATATTAATTTCAATGCCGATTGTCTTTTTTAAGACATTTCTGGTTATTACTATGCGAAGTTTAAAACAGACAGCGAAGTGGACTTCTACTTGATGAAATTTATGGGCGATGTCAATAGCTCTAGGGCGAAGTTATCGCCCACGTCGCCTTCACGGCTATGCCCTGAGTACATATAATTAATCAGTTGGAAAAAAAAGTAATTATTGACCAGTTCAGAATTATGTGACGTGTCCTTTTCGTTTCACAAAGAAGCATTGCTGTGAACCATTTTGCATTTCCAAAATGTTAGTCAGTCTCATATATCGTATGTAATGCGGTTAACAAACAACAACATATTGTTCAATGATTTAAGTTTTTATCATTATAAGTGGTGCTCCAGATCTTGCAATGCACAGTGTCAGTCTGTCTCCTACATGTAATACAGTTCACTTTTCCATTGCAGTTTCAACCGAGTGGCCCTGATCCTGCTGGTCCTTCACTACATAGTGGAGTTCTTGTTCCACCTGGCACGTCTCGTGTACTTTGCAGAGAAGACGGATATCGCCAAGCACTGCTTTATGGTCTTCAATGTGCTCTTTGTTCTCGTGCGTCTAGGGTCCATAACTCTGGCCTTCCTTACCTTCTGGTGAGTTAATTGACAGATTAACATGATTTGAGTGATGCTGAAAGTCAGAACCTCATTGTTTGTTGGAAATGTTTGCGATAACACGTCTGTTATGTAAACAGTGAAATCTGAGTAGCCTGTCTGATATTGTGCATCGATGTACTGTTTTCTGATTGCTAACTGTTTGGTTATTATTTCCAGGTATGGACTGCAGCTTACAGGCCAGGAAACAATTGATATTGCTACTGGCAATTTTAATACTAAAGTTTTTAGGTAAGTTGTAACAAACTATTTTCAATTTGACATTAGTATATAAATTTATACAACCATTTAAACAAACCCTATAGGAAAAAAAAGCATTTAGGCCCCTTGCTTTCATCTCGCTGTTACAGAATCAATGCTTGCTGGCGACTTCTTATAAGTGAATAAAAATGAAACAGTGTACAGAAATAGCTGTAACAATGTATAAAGTCATATATGCCATAATTTGGTGCGTCGGTGTTTCAGAATCAACTGCCTGATGGCCACGTGTCTGCTGCAGGCATGGATGATGTGGAACTTCATCACGTTCCACCTGCGACGTCTGCGGGAACGATCTGCAGTCGCCCGCAAACCTCGCTCACCAATGAAGAAGAAAGGAAAAGGTGAGTAATGTAGATAGATTACTGTGCTTCTTTCTTATATTGGTTTTGTGTTTTTGCTGTTTCACTCTCAGTTTTCTTTTGTTTCTTGAGTTATATGTCTGTATTCATGATATGTATGATTTTGTATGGCTGTTTAAAAAAAAAAAATGCATGTTACATGTAGACATATACCAGTATACAAATAAAAATAAGAGATAATTAAAATGGAAACATTGATAACGTTATTGAAACTCATTTCTTTTGTAATAATTAAATTAGTTTTCTATCCTTGGAATAAATTTTGTATGGTATGCAGATGATATTGGAGTACATGTACGATATATTTATTTCTAGCATTATGTAATGACTATTATTGTTTGCTTCTACTTTCATCTCTAGAGGATGATATCTCATCGTTGCCAGAGGTGGACCAAAACACAGCTCAGAATGGAGTACGCTCACGAAAAACACAGAAATAAAGAAATACACCTGGTGCTGATTCAAAAATGTTTCAAACTCTTCACCATCACCTTGCACTTCAAGTTATAGAATAGTAACAAAAATAATGACTCAATCAAATTTGTAGAACTAATTTAATGCTTTGTATCTCAATCTTCACAGTCGTGACTATTCAAGTTGATTATAAATATATATAATTCTAGAGTGTACATACCAGTATTTAGTTATTAAATTTTAGTTACTAAATGTTAATATATAGAAAATTGAGAGTTGCATATAAACAAATTGCTTGTGTTACATTAAAACAATTCATAGTACTTGTTTATGTTTTCCAATTCTTACTCCGAAACTTCATATTTGTGTTTCTTGTGTTTTGGGTTTGTAGGAGTGAGTATTTGTTTATTCAAGGTGGAACAACTGTTTGGAAACATGTTATCACATTTTAGGGTATCTCATTTTAAGATATAATATTTAATGTGAATGGATGAGCAAAGTCATATTTTTGAATTTTAATATATTTTTTCTGCTTTTTTCTGTGGTACATACATTGCTTTTAGTAGTGTAGTATTGTGACTAAATAAGTTATTATATGATATGAATTACACAGTTAAACATATTTTGTATTTCATGCATGTATGTATTTACAGTTGTTGTAATGTGGCATTTCAAGTTCACTTGCTATAATGATACTGGTATTTAATTTATGTTGACCACTATTCAATGTTGTGTGTACTTTTCTGATTACATGCTTTGCAAAATAAATTTATGATTTTATATTGAAGTTGTTTGTGAAACATAATCAGACATTGCATGCTTACATTTCTGTTATAAATTGCAGGCATTAACATATATGTGTGTTTTTAAAGATCTGAAAATTGTGTTAAGTAGACCCAGTGAAATACCCCTGTATGCATTAGTCCGACATAAAAAACATTAAGGAAGTATATCATTACAGTTTAACTTCCAGTCATGGCTAGTCCAGATAGGTAATACATAATGATACTTCTGTATTTAGTGGTGTGATGGAGCATGCATTTGCAATCGTTGAGTGCTCATTGAATGTGTCAGGGTGTTAGAATGGGTGTCTATACTTAATCACATTCTAAATCTAAAACATATAGTTGATATTGGGTAGCCTTGTATGCAGATTTAAAGTGTCTGGGCTATGGTTGGATCATTGGATCAGATATATGTATTTAAGGAAAACATACCTCATTTGCTCTGAATGGTCTAAATAATGGCATCAGTCCAAGAAATAATCATTTCTAGTATGTGTTGTCAAACATGTATTGACTAATTGAAATATTGTACTGTTGTCTCTATTGCTAGGTATTGTACATACTTCAACAATGACATAATTGCAATTCTTTTAACATAATCTGAAACATATATTTCATTTCTCACTCGCAATTGACAATACGTGTTAATGTATACACTTACATCAGAAATGAATTCAGTTGAGTAAAACATGATGTAATTTTACTTAATTTAATGTTACAGGTTTGTTGCCATGTTTCGTCATGTTTAAGCAGTGCTCTGTAGATATCAAAATGTTTTACATTCAATCAGAATGCTAGGATGCTTGATCAGTAGGTGCATCATTCTGGGAATAAAATACTTCTATTTCATATAATGGGTAGTTAACAAAACATTTAGTGCATGTTACATAAAGATATCATATATACAATCAACCATGTTTTGAGTGTTGTATATTAATTGTCTGAAATATAATGGCTTTGTAAAGACAAGGGGAGGTGGGCTTGTAGTTATCTATATGTTATTGTTTTTTGTTCTAGATGATTGTAATTGTTTATTTCTTGTATTTGATATGATGAAGAATAGCTGCCTTTTTGCATGTAATTAGGCTTTCTTTATGCAACTGTTGAAGCGTCTCATTCGTACAAAATTAACAAAGTTTTTTTAGGTGGCATATACCCCCATTTATTGTTAAGTATTTTGTATGTTATATAATTTTATACAGGAAATCTGTATAACTTTGATAGTCATGTGTGTGCCAATTTGTGGTTTCAGTTTTATTTTTGAGTGTGCTTGTTAAAAATTGCTTGAAAATAGTGTTTTGTGGACATTAATTAACCGTCTAATGCTTCTCATCGTGCCATTAATTGTCAGATATATGGCCAGATTTAAGTTTCAATTTTTAGCTCACCGGAGCACAAAGTGCTCATGGTGAGCTTTTGTGATCGCCCGTTGTCCGTCGTGTGTGCATGCGAAGCATGTGTGCGTCGTCAACTTTTCATTCAAACAACATCTCCTCCTAAACCGCTTGGCAGATTTCACCAAACTACACAGGAATGATCCTTGGGTGGACCTCTTTCAAAGTTGTTCAAATCTTTCCGCTGAATATGTAGGTCACCAGAGCTAAAAATATATTTAAAAAGTGAAAACTTAAAAAATCTTCTATGAAACCGCAAGGCTCAGACCTTTCATATTTGATATGTGACATCCTCTAGAGGTCCTCTACAAAGATTGTTAAAATTATACCCCTGGGGTCAAAACGGGCCATGCCCCGGGGGTCACATGGTTTATATAGAATATATAGCAAAATGACTTTAAAAATCTTCTCCTCTGAAACCACAAGGCCCAGAGGTTTCATGTTTGGTATGTAACATCCTATAGTGGTCCTCTACAAAGATTGTTCAAATTATGCCCCTGGGGTCAAAACGGGCCACGCCCGGGGGTCTCATGGTTTATATAGAATATATAGCAAAATGACTTAAAATCTTCTCTTCTAAAACCGCAAGGCCCAGAGGTTTCATATTTGTATGTAACATCCTTTAGTCGTCCTATACAAAGTTTGTTCAAATTATGCCCCTGGAGTCAAAATGGGCCACGCCCCGGGGGTCACGTGGTTTATATAGAATATATAGCAAAATGACTTTAAAACTCTTCTCCTCTGAAACCACAAGGCACAGAGGTTTCATATTTGGTATGTAACATCCTATAGTGGTCCTCTACAAAGATTGTTCAAATTATGCCCCTGGGGTCAAAACTGGCCACGCCCCGGGGGTCTCATGGTTTATATAGAATATATAGCAAAATGACTTAAAATATTCTCCTCTGAAATTGCAAGGCCCATAGGTTTCATATTTGGTATGTAACAACCTTTAGTGGTCCTTTACAAAGTTTGTTCAAATTATGCCCCAGGGGTGAAAACGGGCCACACCCCGAGGGCCACATGGTTTATATAGAATATATAGCAAAATGACTTTTAAAATCTCCTCCTCTGAAACCACGAGGCGCAGAGGTTTCATATTAGGTATGTAACATCCTAAAGTGGTCCTCTACAAAGATTGTTCAAATTATGCCCCTGGGGTCAAAACTGGCCACGCCCAGGGGGTCACATGGTTTATATAAACTTATATAGCAAAATGTCTTAAAATCTTCTCTGAAACCGCAAGGCCCAGAGGATTTGTATTTGGTATTTAACATCCTTTAGTGGTACTATACAAAGATTGTTCAAATTATGCCCCATGGGTCAAAACAGACCACAACCCATTGGTCACATGGTTAATATAGACTTAAATAGCAAAATGACTTTAAAATTCATCTCTGAAACCGCAAGGCCTAGAGGTTTCATATTGAGGTTTCATATTTGGTATGTAACATTGTATAGTGGTCCTCTACAAAGAGTGTTCAAATTATGCCCCTGGGGTCAAAACTGGTCACGTCCAGGGGGGGTCAAATGGTTTATATAGACTTAAATAGCAAAATGACTTTAAAAATCTCCTCTGAAACGGCAAGGCCCACAGCTTTCCTATATTTGTAACGTAACATTGCATAGTGGTCCTCTCCAAAGATTGTTCAAATTATGCCCCTGGGGTCAAATCTGGCCGCCCCCGAGGGGTCACATGGTTTATATAGACTTAAATAGCAAAATGACTTAAAAAATCTTTACCTGAAACCGCAAGGCCCAGAGGTTTGTTCAAGGTTGTTCAACTTATCCCCGGGATAAAAATAAGCCACGCCTCGGGGATGCAAATTAAAATTGGGTTACAAGGTCTCAGGTGAGCGTCTTGGGCCCTCAGGGCCTCTTCTTTTTAAAGTGTTTTGCAAAACTGCTTTTCAATACTCTCAAAATTAGTGTACAATACAAGAAAGTTCAATATTTCACAAATTGTTATCTCTGAACACACAAGCATTTGCTGTATGGAACTATTAGATTACTGTTAATGGACTCAGTAGCGTAACTTTTGATTTCATAATTGTATGCTTTTCAGAATAAAAATTTCTGTATCTCATTTGTTATTTCTTCTAAGTATTTGACCATTTTGTTATTAGAACTCTGAATGTAGGTTTATGTACAACTTTGAATGCCGGAACAGAATCCTATGTAATATAAATTCACATTTATTTGCATGTGTTATTTTACATGTACATGGATATGAGTCAGAATAAATGAGACAAATGTGAAGACAACAGTTCAGTTGTTCTCTCTGGTTAATATTGATTTGCCATTATCATAGCTTGATGTTGTTTATTTTACAAATTAGAATAATCCACAATTCATGCAGAATTTCAATGTTGTGAACATCGCCTTTCTTGATTCAGAACAGTTTCGACATGAGAACCAGTGGCACTCTATTGTTGGAGTGGTACATTTAATTCAGATTTATGCCTTTGGATGTCTGCGCCTATGACTCCCGAGCAACAGTACCGTTCCAGTCAGATTTCTGTTATCTATTTCAATGTCCGCTTCAAGTATTTACCTGATAATACAAATGACTTGGAGTGTTATTAAGGATTTATTTGATGATATGAAATCAATAAATAATGCCCATTTACATAATATAATATGGTAAGAACGTTGATGTTAGTAAACATTTGTTTACTGTTGAACGTCGGTATTCACTAATTGATGACATAACTTGGCACAAAATGAAAACCACGTTTAACACCTAATACATTAAACATTTTTTTACGATTCGCGAAACATGTTGACGTAACTTCAGCCAGTTCAACATCGGGGTCATTTTTCAAGCTAACATGTCTATGCGAAGTCAGTTTCAGAAAATTTTTACACGATTGACAGCATTCATTTTCAAATAAAACAAATATTGTGACCAATTTAGCTAACATTTACACTGTATTACCACTTACAATTGTATAAAATGGTATAGTGTAGCTATTAAAACATAGAAACTATTGCCAGATACATTTAAAACAGTTTATGTACACAGAAAAAAAAGATGAAACTGATGACTACAATCTCTATAATTATATAACTAGGGCTTTGGCTTATTACATAAAGAACAACACATATTTTATAAAATCATTAAGTGTTACTGGAGTGTTAGCTGAACTACCACAATCTGGTCGTGATGAACGTTACCAAACTGAACAGAGGCCGTCTTGACTTAAGTTAAATTGTGACTAAGAATCACAACTAAATAATTTTTCGAAATAAGGAAAAAGTTGAAAGACGAACGGCAACAAAGTGATCTTGTAATTGTCATTGGCCCTCATCATATTTTACGTAAATCATCAACATGGGTGACGATTTACAGGCCAATATTTCCATGTATAAACTGCAGCTTCAACAAGTATGTATACGTGTCCTTCTCAACCAAATGTCGACTAAAGCAATTCGGATAAATAATTAAATGTAAAATTCGGAATATCTCGCAATGGCATGTGGTTCGTTTGATGTAGCTTGTAAGCTTATGGTTTGATGCTGTGTAAAAAAATTAGTATTGCTAAGATTATAACAAAGCAAACATTCTACAGAATAATATCGCGTTCTGTAACCTGACTTTCCTAAAAATATTAACACAACAAGTTAGGCCCTGTGCCAATATTCAGCTACTTTTTATATTGTCAATATTGGCCCGGAGGGCCCAACCGGCGAAGGATCAAAACAGTGGTGGAAATTTCTCTCTACTGGTTGGCAAGAAGTATCCGTGAACTAGCAGTATCCGTGATTTGAATATTAAAAGGCGTAAATGCTCTCCATCATTGAATGTTGAGTGTACACACATCGACTTGCAACTGTTCCAAACACAGAACAAGTTGAAGTGTCCAAAACTTCATATTTTTAAAGATATTTACATTTTTGTTAAAAAAAAATCTCAAAACAACTTAACTCCTCACGGGGCATTTACGCGCACGTCTTTGCGCATGCGCATTAATCTATAATTGGACCCCTATTTTTGTCTTGTACTTCCCTATTTTCGGTTTACCAAGGGTGATCGCTAGGTTATTCACATAAAGCAGCAATTTTAGTATTTAAACACCACCATCCATTTATTCAGCACGCATTCTTCGTGAAATAGATTTTCTTAAAAAAATCAAGAATTGCAATCGCAAAATGTTTACTGAAAGAAAATATTAACAAGAATTGCCATGTTAATATGTTTACTAAATTATACGGCTAGTTTCAGGACGATTTTGACAAAATTTCAATCTACTTCGATAATAACATGGTTATCTCCCGTTTACAATCATCAAATTTTTACGGGGCGCCAAAAGGGTAATCAAAAGCCCATTTTCCAGAATCCACTTATGTTTGTAGTCGCATTATCACCATTAATCTGGCATAGAATATAATAATATTACATCATTATGATGTAGGTAATATAATGTAGAATAGTATAGTGATTAAAATCTTGAGGTTTGTAGCACAAAAATCGCATTTTCAATTGAAAGGAAAAATCACGGATACTACTAGTTTAATTGCTTCAAGTAATGCTTATTGATTACCCCTTTGAAGCCCCTTATATGGAAAAAACCATATGACGTCATGACAAGATATTTACATCCTTGTAAACACAAGGAGCCCAACTTTGTACTGCCACAAGCTTTTCTTTAAAAGTATTACTTACGCGATTGAAAATAAAGAAAAACTACTAAAAAATCACGGATACTACTCGCCAACCAGTATATGTCTATAGAGTAGCGACAGGATTTTGGTCGCTATTTTCATGCGCTGAATTGGCATGGTTAGCATTAATATTTCTTAATAAAATTTACATACTTGCGAAGAGAATTTATTCCTCAATAATGTTTCATAAATATGTGTACTATAACACTTCATTTTGAATGCAACACCAATTTAAACCTAGACACTATTGCATTTTAAACACATCTCGCTGTCCTCCGCCGTGTAAACTTTAATCGATATTCTGCTACACTGAAACGATTGCGTCATTTTGATTTGTCATTTAATTATATCATTCATCATCCAATTGGTTGTAGCATATTATACAAAAGTTTAAATCGGAATTAAACGCATGTCTAAGGTAAATTTCGGCACATGTTAAGCAGTTTAGGTGTTGTTTAAGTAAAATACATTGATGGATAACTTTTTTGTTGCAAATAATGGAAATTTATTAAATTTTAAACGTTCAGTTTTCCACCACGTAAACTGCCTTTTGGCGATGAGACGTTACAGCGAATTTAGCCCAATCTAAAAAAAGTAGTACTAAATTTGCGTTAAACATCTCATTTATTAGACTACTAAAAATATATGCATTTTATTTAGACATCGTCTTAAAATAGTAAATAAAGCCACAAAATAATGTTATACAAGCACAAATATAACTATTTGAATGTGCTACTTGAGTTTAACAGCAGTGCCATTACCCCATTTCCATCAGTATACACTTGATTTTGCGAACTAAAATAAATGAAAAATATTTGATTAAAATTTAGATTAAAATAGATTGCTCTATAAGTTTGTAAAGAACAATACCGCGTGCACCAGCCTCAGATGACCTCATTATCCAAACAATAGTAAGAAACAGTTTTGAAAAACGCTTTTTATAGGAGTTTCAATCATTGCAATGGTTGACCTGTTTTAGGTGCTGTCATTTGTTTACTAAGTTATATTTTACATATTTCGTATTTTTAATTCAAGATAGATTTTTGGTTCCTTTGTATATGTTTTAAGACAAGGATGATCAAACATATTTGTGTATGATTTCATAGTGTGATTAAGAGAAACAGTGTCTAAAGAACAGAGCATAGTCTATGAACATTTCAGGTTGAAGACTCCCTGACCCTGGACACAGAAAATGAAGATTTACAGAAACTTAAAACTGACCTTCAGGTGAGTTGAACACAAATTTTGTTGTATTTTTCCTGTTGACATAAATAATGGTTTGAATTGTTTATTATGATTAAATGAATTTCAGTATTTTTAAGTGGAATAATTATACATATTGCTGCTTGGTTTTGACATTTCTTTTATTGGATGAGAATTAATCCAGAAGTTCATGTACTAAGCTCATACCAAGGCATCCAAGTGGTCACACAGCTTACCAAAATATTCTGGAAACCATAGCATAACCTTGAAATCTTATGTAAAAACAAGTTATATACATTTTAAACTGATGGTATAAACATTAATTTGTTATATACTATAAATATAATAAAAAGATTAAAATTTAAAGCATTTGTAATGGCAATAATGTTTGTCAGTTTTCAAGTGTCACCTTGAAATGCACCTTTACACGGTGAAATATGGTGTGACCCCTTTGATAATGGGTTAGGACATTATATGAATATGTTTAATGTGCTATTAGATTGTATTTTATAGATGAGAGTGAAATTGTTATCTGTAAAGTCCTCGAAGGCCTGGGCAGTGTAAGTATGTGCGGCAATGAATCATCTGTTTCAGAAGCTATTTCAGTAAAAAAAATGACTTTAAAACAATAAAGCAGCCTTGTGTGCAAAAGTATATGATTCATGTGCTATTTTCTTCAAAGTTGAGAAAAAACAAGATTTTATTATCTAAGTTCTTATTTAAACATATTTTGACATGTGACGGTTAAGCATATTGCAACTAATGTTTCAGTCAACAGAAAATACCATAGTTGTGTTATTAGGTTGAGCTTAAAATTGTCTTCTATGTAAAGCTTTTTCTTCCATAAGTTATTACTGCTTTCTCGTTATTCTAGTTCTAAAGTCCCCATGTGTTTGCGTGTATTTGCTGACAGGAGGTCATCCAGCTGACCTTGGATCTGATTGGTCAGAAGCAGTCACCTGACGAGGCTGAGGCAAGACAGGAGGGTGGTGCTGGCCAGGATACCACGGCAACCAAGCGGGCGGCAGTACAACATTGGCAGCCAGGGGACAAGTGCTTGGCGATATGGTCAGAAGACAAGGGGTAAGCTTCAAGTAACAAACCAATAGCAGTTTGTAGTTGATATTCACTTCTTCACTTTGAAGAAAAACTGGGACATGTTATCAATGAAAGCATGTGCTATTTGATGACTTTGTTTGGTCAAAAATGCATGAACAGAAATAATAAATGGTGTGTAATAACAATTATTGACAGTTGATCAGTCATTTGTTATTTAAATTTCCCAGCGGCTACAAATTTGAAATGTGTCTAAAAAATCAGTTTGGCTGAAACTTTTTTAATTGAAGTATAACTCCTAAAAATTACCCCAACAGGAAATTATTTAGACTGCTGTGGAATCACTAATTTTCGCTCATTTCGTGCTCACGCCATTGCGCGAATTTATGACCAACGGGAATATATACCGAATCAATAATTAAAAACACATGCCGAGATAACGCATCCATTCATATGTAGGTAGAAACATCATCTGTGAATGCTGTCATAGGACCCTGCATCAGCGTTCTCCCCAGTTGGGTGTTACAATGATCAATGGATACGTTGTTGTTTTTTTAAACACAACTGACTTCTTTTTCAAAATCGTGTTTGCGCGAATTTAAGACCACGGCAATACGTCCGCCAGGGACTTCCCCAGGCCGTTTTAACGCCCCGAGACCGGGGCGCTTGAATTTTAACTTGAACATTCCCGGGGCGCCTTAAATAAGTGTTGCGCTTATAAACATCGCCTGGGGCACCTGTATTGTACCCATGAATCAGCCATGTTGACTGAAGTAGACCATCAATACCTGCTGCTAATCTCTTGTTTTTCACTCTAGAAACATGTACACCCACTCAACCAAGTCGGTGAATGATCAAAGCGAGTGTCACTTCGCGGAAAATTTTAATAATTTGCAGTTATTCCTAAGCCGCAATCAATCACCGTGAAGCCCGGCCCCTGTAGGCTGAGTTTCATTATGCAGTAAAATCGATATAAGCCAATAGAAACGCTCAGGTTATCTTCGCTATGGAACGACGTTATCATTGAAGAATCGGCGCAATCGGCATGTATCCACACACAAGTAACCTCATATTTGCGTCAAAACAAACCCTCGCTCTTTCGTATTTTATAATATCCACACTTATTATATATTTTTTTGCTAAATTTAATAACTGCAATAAAAAAAAAAAACTGCGAATATCAGTCTAAAATACGCTAATATGAAATCATAATCGGAAAAGCATATCCAGTGTTACTGTGGTAGTTTCGTAAAATAAGCTGTCATGTTTTACAGGCATGCCATGTAAAACCCGTGTTTTCTACAAAAGAGCGCAAAATGTCTGCTGACAACCACGAAGTCACGTTCCAAGCATGGAAAGCGTGCGTGTACGGACCATGTGCTTTACTAACATTTGACGCGCGTAGGTACGTCGTGCACGAGGAAATTTTCCCGCCATTTTTGCACGAACAAAACATGTATTACATAAATGTATAATTTTAATGAAGATCTTTACAATTCACTATCCAATCAATACTATGTACAACAGTTGTAACGATTAAAACAGTGTTAAAACACTAAACGCATGCCCATATGAACATAATTAATTGAACAAAAAGAGGCTCCGTAAGTAGATCGAGTGTAACCTAAATATTCGAGAACGCCGAGAATAGTTGGTTTGATCACTGTGCGAAAAGGATGCGCACTGGACATAAACATCGGGAGAAAATTATTAGCTTTCAGTTTCGCAACAAAATTGACGCCAGATGCTTCTAAAAGGCTCGAGGTATACCGTTTTAACGGTCATGTTTCGTTTATTTCATTTCGTTTAAACGTTTACAAAAAATGAAAAGCTGTTTGCCTAAATTTTAAAAACTAAAACGCACCAGATAACGTCATTTGATACATGCCGAAAAAAAAAAATCCTCCCTAGGCCACCCCTCTCGGGACCGGGGCGCCTTAAAAATATCCTGGGGAAGTCCCTGTGTCCGCGATCACATTTTTGCAAAATTTGTATCCCGCAAATTCAAATGATTCCACAGTATGTTTGATAAATTCAGCCAGGGTGAGTTCTGAATACCAGCAGATGTTTTAATTTAAAAAAATTTGAATTGATTGATCTGTCAAAAAGCATTTTGTCAAGCAGCTAGTGATGTATATATCTGTCAAGCAATACTATTACAGCTCCCAGGCTATTCATAGACTCATCTGTAGCTTGTCATAATTCCCTATTCTGTCTCTACCTACAGGTATTATGAAGCCACTGTGGATGAGGTATTGGAGGATGGATCATGTACTGTCACATTTGATGAGTATGGCAACACAGAAGTCACTGAGGTAAACAAATAGTGTCTTTCTCTTGGTATCATATTCGAGGCTCTATCTCGTAGCACAACAGTACTAAAGCCACACTAGTGATATATTCTCTAGGAACAATTGATTAGCACAATATTCCATTTTTGTTGCATGCTAGTATTAAGTGTTAACATACTACATCTACATTGTAATAAAAGTTAAACAAATGGGGAAAAAACTAAGCAGAATTTGTATTTTGTCTGTTATCAACTATAAACCATGGGAACAGATTAACTACAGATTCTGCACTATTCATGGCGAGGCCAAAACAAAATGAAATGTTTCTTACTTCAGGTCTCCCTACTCAAGCCCCTGGAGGTAGATTCCAGCCAGAAGAGGGCCCTGGATGGGGCTGCGGGAAGTGCAGATCAGAAGAAACCTCTCTCAAAGTGGGTATTGTCACTGAGGTTTTGTTAGAACATACCCTGTCATGTTAGAAAATATAGAATGTCAAAACTGTTTACAGTCAATATAAAGAAGCAACATTGAAAACACAAATTGTATAGTCTTTCTCAAAGCCCGCCAATTCTAATGTATGAGAAATGCTTTGCATTATTAAGTGTATAGAATAAAGGAAATGTCATAAAACATAAGAAATAAACAACATTGTTTGAAATTGGTGTATAAATGTGTATGAATATTTCCAACAATAGACATCGACCATTAATATTCCTCAGAACAGGAATGACAATGTATATTTTTTAACAGTAGACTCTGACCATTATTAGCTGTATTTCACTTAATTTAACTAAGTTATCGGAATAAAAAAGTGTATAAATATTTCCAACAAGAGACTTTGACCATTAATATTCCAATTAACAGAAAGGGCAATGTATATATCTAACAATAGACCAAAGATATGTGTATTTCCATTGACAGGAAGGACAAGTTGGCCCTGGAGCGTGAATACAAACGTAAGAAGTCTCAGAAGAAAGCTCAGCGTCGCAAGGAGTTGGAGGAGGAGAGAGAGACGGAGAAGAACAAGTGGCTGGACTTCAACGTTAAGGTACACAGAACTGCGCCGGGGTTGTGACCAGGCCTCGCAAGGTCTCAAACTTAGTCTCAACCTAAAATATTGACCAATGAGAATGCTTGTACCTTCAGGCTTTGATTTTCATTGGTTTAATATTTACAATTTACCGGTAGACTAAAATAAAACTTAAGAATGTTCTTAGTCATAGGGTGGTATTCACAAAGCATCTTAAGATAAATTTGATATTTATCCTTAAATCTGCAAACTGCCTTAACTGTACCATTCCATATAGAAACATTTCAGCACTTAGTTACATTTTTAATTGACATCAGTATTTAAATGTTGGTAAAGGAATATCAATAACATACGCATTTGCTCATTTTTGCTAAAAAAAAACCAATACATTCAAAGTTTTCATGTAAGTGAAAACATTTGAGAAATTACTTAAAATGTATTTGTGAATACAGCCCTTGTCAGGGTGTGATTCTGAATTGACAAAATGTTAGTTAATTAATTCAGGAACATTATTATATGGAAGGAAGTGGAGGAAGAAATGTGGGCCTCTATTTTCCAAGATCTCGAAATTACTGAGAGTTAAAATAGCGTACTCAGTGTGTTTTTAGTAAATTGTGCAGTCATTATTTCTAGTTTAATTCTATATTTGACCCCCACCCCAATCTGGGGTATTGTAATCTTGTGTGTTGGCACCCTGCTGTGGACACAGTGTGGCAACCCTTTTCAGCTGAGATCAATACACTGCTGCAATGGAAACAGTGCACAAAGCCATTGCTCAGTCAGCTGAGAGAAAAGATTGCAGATATGATAAGAGATTTTATGGTGGACCAATACACAGAGTGTTATATCCCTATGGAGAGGCCAGACATTCCTTAAACTAGGCCTTAAATTGTTCTTGCTGTTAGGCATGTCAGTGAAAACAGCGTATCTGTAAATATTCAGGAGTGTCACGAGCGTGATGCGTTCTCTTTCGACTGATTTCCTTCCTTTTAGTGGAAAATGTTATATCCCCATACTGTCCCATCCTGTTACTCTGCACACTTTGTAAAGGACCTTTTCCATTAGCTGAGAAGAGTATTGTACATATCAGATTGCAGAGAACATCAAATGTGAGGTTGCCTCAGGAAAATGGATTTTCTAATGCTTGGCTTGAAACTACACTATTAACAATTTAAGACATCAGTCTAAAATATCATTCAAATGTCTTCAAAAACATTGTCATATTTGAATATGTTTTAGGTATTCGAATACTTACCTGTCCGATTAATTAAATTTAATTAGCAAACAAAATACAATATATGTCAATGTTAGCATCTAAATATCAAGCATTAGCTTCACTAGTACGCAGGTTAGGTGTCAAAGTCAACTAGCACCCTATTGTAAAGTAGATGACAGTTTGTTGTTACTTCATGTTAATCCCATTATGTGGACCATTGCCTCTTTATGAGTAGTAGGAGATTTAAGTGTCTTGTAGATGCTAATTGGTGTTGCTGCGTACATGTGCTCTGAAAGAACTCATCGCCTCCCTAGGTATATCTGATGGTTTGTGGTACTCCGAACACATGCTTGAAAGTCATGAGAACAGGCAGCATAGTTGTCAACAAAGCATGAGTTTAATCGAAGGCTAAGTCTTTCTCAAATGTAATACAAAATATTGTTCTAATATGTTGCGCTTTGTCCGTGTATTGGCTGCGGTTTTCTAGCCGTACATATGTAGTAACTACATATCGCACAATTAAGTCTTTTTAGCATTACCATAATAATAATTACTGCATACGACGATCGAATATTCAAATACTTTATCAATTGAATATTCAAATATCAGTTTTGGTATTCATTGCCATCTCTAATACATATTGATAAACTGCAAAACAAACAAGGGGCTACCATAGAGGTAACTTGACAAAAGGTTCACACTAAGTTAGCTGCAATGAGTTCATTTTATTGCAGACATTCTCCAAGACAAGCAAAGGGAAGGTAAAGAAGAGCATATTTGCCACTCCGGACTCTGTGGAGGGCAAGGTCGGGGTTGGGACGTGCGGCCACAGCGGAAAACCCATGACCAAGTTCACACATCAGGATAAGTGGAGAAAGTGATTAACAAAGAAAATTGTAGATTAATGAGCAACTACCAGTATACTATTATTCACTTCACACATCAGGATAAATGGAGAAAGTGATCGATAAAGATAAATGCACAAACTGTAGATTGATTGGAGAATATGCTATTCATCGTGTGTAAATGAGATATTTTATTAAATACCTTTTGTCAAAAGTGGAGCTAGTATTCATCCTAGGTTCAAGTGTTACATTAATAGAATCATCGTCTGTTGAATGTACCAAGATTCTTGTAAAGATTTTTATGCATTATAGTAAAACTTAGACCAATATTACAGATTTTCATTTTTGTAATGATTCAAGATACATTGTAAATGTAAACTAAAGTTGAAACTGTAAATGTTGTTTTATTGTCATTTTGTGCTACTCTAAGTTAAATTTTGCAGAGTAGAAAGACCCTAGTAGTTTACAACCTACAAGTAATTGTATTATTATTAGGGATGGCATGGAATACTAAAATCGGTATTCAAATATTTGCTTTTTCATTCAATAGAATATTCGCATAAATTGGTATGAACTATGTTGAACTTTGTGGCCTAGTAGACATAATGGTTATTTTTTGTATGACATATTAGTTTCGAAAGAGCCAGTACCGTCATATTTTCATTAACAAATTGCGCTTTCTAAATAATGTACTTATTGCACAGTATAAAAACATAAACAACTTCATTACCCAGGGGCGTAGCGCGACCAAATTCGTTGTTACTCGAAATATAAAAAATAAAACAAAGTAAGCTGGGGGCCAGGGGGCCGCTATGATCCCCAGTAGGTCCAGGGCAAAGCGTTGGCTAGGGGTCCAGGGGGCTGGAGGCCCCCGGGAGCTTCAGAAAGTTCAAATTCTATGACCCACTAAAATGCCATTCCTGACCTTTAGACCATTATATTCTCTGACAAGTTTGGACCGTCTCTTTAATATGAGTTGCTCTTAAAATATGTGTATTGGCTGGTGCTTAGTTATTAAACAACACTAACTGAGTTTGTTAGTTCTTTAGGATATCTTTATAAAATTTGTAGTTTATCTGTCATCAATTTCGACAAAGTTACACCTTAAATATCAAAGCAAGTGGCCTTTTCCTTCGTCCTGTGAAGATGTCTACCACAATGTTAGAATTTATTTCTTTTTCGCGGTAAATTTTGAGAAGACCAATGCCAGAGAGACACTCAGTTTTCAGTACGCAAATGGGGTTCATCACGCAGTAAGCGAAAACAAACATTTAATTTTCAATACACAAATTCAATTTTACGCAGTATTCAATACTCTGGTCCTAAAATTAGGCAGTAGTCCACATGCAAAGGGGATGGGGGTGACACCTTGTGGTTTGCTGCCAGTCTGTTGTGGGGTGGATATCATAAATCATTGAGCTGGTCTGCTGTATTGTTAAAGTTCAATAATATCAGTTAATATTGGGGTAATAATTCCATGCGTAATAGCATCATAACTAACTAACTAATTTTACATTTACATTCTAACCATTTAGTTAAACGTAAAGTCTTAGACATAATCAAATGTATGTGAAAGAAATTGATTTCGAATAAACAATATTCGTAGGGGTTTATTAGGTTCATGGTTTCATTATACCTATTGGGGAAGACACTAGCATGTGTCAGACCCCACTTAGATGTGATGATTTTTATCTTGAAGATGCCATCCTTGATTTGTGTACACAAATCGATAAAAACATCCGGGTTAGGCGGATCGCTGTTAGACGACTTTTTTTTTTAACTCGAGGCAAACTTTGGCGTTTAGCAAGACAAGAGAAAGAATACATTACGCACATAAAAGAATAAACTGTTTGCAAAAAATAACAGCCGCAATTTTGTTGTAAAACTAAAACAACACAGACCGGCGAAAATTAAAATATGCCAGTGTCAGGATTTATGAGAGTATTGTTTACCGCTAAGCCCCCTTTGGCACTGATTGTTATTTCATTTTTCGAAGTAAATATAATTTTAGTTTTTGAGATTTTAATTTCAATGTTTACTGGAACAAGTAAACGAGTATGCGGCGCTACGCGCCTGGTACCCATTTTAATTGTTCTTTTATCAAATAGTTTTTAAAAACACGCATTTTTATCAATTTAAAAACACTCCGATGATCATTTTTTATCAGCATATATCAGCGAAGTTTCTCAGATATAATGACTGCTAAAATTTGTGATTTCACGTCTGTAATTTATATGTAGTTACTTCTTTCACAAGTCTAAACGCGAGTTGCATTACAATTAACAGTTATGTTTTCCTACTGTCTAGTCGCCAGTAATACGCAATTACACCAGACGATAGGCGACTGACACCGACCCGTATATTCAATATCTTTTAGTCTGACACGTGACACGGGCCCATACTATTGAAAACACGGTATTAGGTATCCTTTATGTTTACAGACAAATACTTTCTACAATCAGGAAAGTATTGGTTTTTAAACAGCAATACAAATTTGCGAATATTCGAATAGCGTTTTAACTATAGAATGGCAATCAGTCAATCGAATATTCGAATAGTTTTGCCATCCCTTATTATTATTATTGTTGCAACATTAAAGTGATTTTGATAAATATGTATTATCTTTAATCACTCTGCTCTAAAACAGTTTGGAATGTTAGTAAATCTTCACATCTGTAAATATTTTCATGAACTCCTTACATCACATGTCAGACTGAAAATAAATCATGTTAAAAATCTTGCTTTGCTAGTCCTTGATTCAGTTCAATTGTCACAGATTGGCATTTCGATCCATGATTGACAATAGTGCCATTGTCACAAAGATACGCCCATCAGAGAAGCTTTTGTGGGGTTAAGATTCAATGACTAAACAGAAACAATTCAAAAACTAAAATAAGGTAGAGTCATGGTATTCGTGCATCTAATTCATCTCCAAAACCTCTGTCTTAGTGGTGAGTTGAGGTATCAAAACTAGTCCATATATATTATTAAATCTATAATCAAGATGCCAAAATAAAACGTAGAAATTATTCGAAAACCAAATTTTACTAATCAAAATGCATTAAAGTCAGCACAAAAATACATTTTTTCAAAATTGTGACCTTGACCCCACCCACCCCATATGCAATCCCAATTGAGGTCTAGATATAAGGTATCTACATATAAAGTTTCATTAAAATATTTCAATGTCTTCTTGTCAAGCAGAAACTTGTTTGTATTTTTTTAGTAACGGTGACCTTGACCCCATCCACCCCATATGCAATACCAAGCGAGGTCTAGATACAAGATATCTATGTATGAAGTTTCATTAAAACATCTCAATGTGTTCTCAAGCTATTGAGCGAAAACCGTTTTTTTTTTTTTTTAGTAAAAGTGACCTTGACCCCATCCACCCTATATGCAATCCCAAGCGAGGTCTCATTATAAGGTATCTATGTATGAAGTTTCATTAAAATATCTACATGTGTTCTCAAGTTATTGAGTGGAAACCGTTTTTCCATTTTTAGTAATGGTGACCTTGACCCCACCCACCCCATATGCAATCCCAAGCGAGGTCTTGATATAAGGTATCTATGTATGAAGTTTCATTAAAATATCTCAATTCGTTCTCAAGTTTATGAGGGGAAACCATTTTCCTACTTTTAGTAACAGTGACCTTGACCCCACCCACACCATATGCAATCCAAAGCGAATTCTCAATATAAAGTATCTATGTATTAAATCTCATTAAAATATCTCAATGTTTGCTCAAGTTATTGAGCAGAAACTGTTTTTCTATTTTTAGTTACAGTGACCTTGACCCCACCAGCCCCATATGCAATCCCAAGCGAGGTCTCGATATAAGGTATCTATGTATTAAGTTTAATTAAAATATGTCAATGCGTTCTCAAGTTATTTAGCGGAAACCGTTTTTCTATTTTTAGTAACAGTGACCTTGACCCCACCCACCCCATATGCAATCCCAAGCGAGGTCTCGATATAAATACCGTATGTATTGAGTTTAATTAAAATATCTCAATGCGTTCTCAAGTTATTGAGCAGAAACCGTTTTTCTTTTTTTAGTAACAGTGATATTGACCTTGACCCCTCCCACCCCATATGCAACCGAAAGCAAACTTGCAATAAGGTATCTATGTATGAAGTTTCATTACAATAGCTCAATTTGTTCTCGAGTTAGAGAGCAGAAACGAAAAGTTAACGCTGCCACTACGCCTTTGACCTTGAATTTTGACCTTGACCTAGGTCCTAAGGACCTGGTTCTTGCGCGCGACTCTACAACTCACCATGCTTGTCACTTCTGCCAAGTTATTTGAAAACCCATCCATGCTGAACGAAGATATGCTCTGGATTAAGTGTTAAGGATTGATTTCAATATTTGACCTTGAATTGTGACCTTGGACCTAGGGACCTGGTTCTTGCGCACAACACTCCGCATCACCATGCTTGTCACTTCTACCAAGTTATTTGAAAATCCATCCATGCTGGACAAAGATATGCTCCAGACAAAGTGTTTAGGATTGATTTCTTAAATTTGACCTTGAATTGTGACCTTGACCTTGGGCATAGGGGACCTGGTTCTTGATCGCGACACTCCGTCTCACCATGATTGTCACTTCTGCCAGATTATTTGAAAATCTATCCATGCTGGACAAAGGTATGCTCCGAACAAAGATCTCCCGCAGCCTGCCTGCCCGCTCGGGCGTTCTCATAATACGGTAGTTTTTCAAACGGGTGTATCAATATCATATCTAACTTATGGGATACAAGAGTATTTATTTAACAGTAAAGTTACACTGCTATTGTGTTAATATTTAATGAACAAAATGTTTTTGATTCTTGTCTGCCATGATGTACATGACATGGCATATGACTGCAATGCCTTTGCAGATCTATGCTAAACCATCATCACTTAGATGTCACATACTTCACAAGTAGATGGCATATACTAGTACACAAATTTCAAAGTTGTTGAAATAACCCCGAGTGAAATAATCAAATAATGTCATATAATTCGACCCACAGTGAAATGATCAGGGTACCATTTACCAGTATGTTCGCCTCTCGTCACATAGCATTAAATAAAGTACAAACATGTAAATATATGTCATTTGCCCATCCAGATATTATCTCTATATCTCTCAAATTCATTTAACTTAAAAAGACATACCACAGCTTACTTGATATCTTCTTCATTTACAATAATATCAAGTGTCAAAACAATTGCGTTACAACTTACAAAATATATAATGAATATTTTGTATTGGCATAATGTAAGTGCAAATTGTATAATACCTAACACAATTACATTCACTGTCCTGATGGAGAAACTGCTAGAATATATTACTTGCCATTGCCATTTTTAGCAGAATACAGACAACTGCACACTAACTTCATAATAAACAACGCCAATTTTTATACATAACAAATACGACTAACAACCGCAATATACCGAAATATACCAGCACACAAAGCACGATCACACTTATTTTTTCTTCTTTTGTTTTCCCGCCATTTTAGTCAGTGCTATATCAGCTTCGCCTTGACTAGTGTCCTTGGCTTTACAGAATTTATCCATTCTCTCAATGATATCTGAGGATTTCAGGTGTTCTGTCTTGAAGATCAACTGGTGTCCATCATCTGCATACAAAAGGTCACAACATTGTCACAGTGCATTTCTGTTTTGGAAAAAAAAGTAGATAACAAGAGGGCCATGATGGCCCAAAGCGATCACCTGAGAACTGGTACAGATGAAGAACATACTGTTGTGACAGGTTTGAAAATTAAGGTATCTGAACAATACGCAGAGGGGGACAGGATCAATTTTGATTTAAAACAAACTATGTAGATTATTCTGGCTTTGCGGGGCTGTCTAGCTCAGTTGGTAGAGCGCTATACTCTCAATCAAGGTTCGCGAGTTCAAGCCCCAGCCCGGCCACATAACTTGTGTGGGGATTGGTCGCGAAATAGTTTCTACGGCCATTCTCCACCTACCTCTGATTCCAGTAGGGCAGTTGTCATTTACTGGCATAAGTATGTGCACTTGGTACTGGTAAACCACTTACATTGGCTTAGTTTGCCCAGAATAAGTGTGAGTAGGTTAACTGACCGCCATTATATCACTGAATTAGTGGTAAATAAGGTGAAAAATCTCTTAGGAGAACACAATTTCTAGGTTACATAGGAATACTTATTGTTAACATTAACAACCATACAACTATCAACATTGTCTGATTAAATTACAAATAACTATAAAACCTTTTAGTTGTTTTGCGTAAAAACTTACTAATCATTTTGAGTTATACTTTCCAAATGTACTCTGACGAAAAGGGAAATTTCTATGTTATATAGGAATACTCATTGTTAACATTAAGAACCATACACCTATCAACATTGTCAGATTAAATTATAAATAATTATACAACCTTTTAGTTGATTTGTGTAAAAACTTACTAATAATCACACCAATTTTGAGTCAAAACAGTGTATATTTTTCAATTAAGGAGAAATAATAAATCAGCTTCAAAAATCATGTAAGATAATTACCTGAGTTTCCAAAATCCCAATTCAAATGTATAAGTCAGTCCACAAGTTACATGATTAAATGATACTGAATAAGTTACTAACTAAACAGTCCAAAAACTACAGAAAATAATTAACCCTTACAGGCACTAGATTACATGATATAAATGCTATATTCTGCTTGCTTGTTTACAACATGAATTGTAGCTATTTATTGTTTACATCTTTTTCCTAACTGTTTCCCAAGACAGACAGTGGAAAATTTTACTGATGCACATATAGGTCAAAATCAGGCTATACATAGATTACTATGTGTAAAGGTGCTGATGTAAAATAGAATTATCATGTTGACTCATAGTGATGTATTGATTTTTCTGATAAGCAGACTCCACTATCTGGGTTATATCTATTAACTAAAGGGAAATAACGCATTTATAGCACTTATTTTCCTGATACTGCATTTACCTCCCTTTACCAGGTGAGTTATTCAGGAATAGATGTATTTGGGACAATAACTCTGGTGTTCTTGGTCCGATTGGGCCCATTATCGAACTCTTTCAAGATTTTATGGTCATACACAAACTATGCAATTTTGGTCAAGATTGAATAAAAAATGTAGTCTTTATCGCGATAACGGTCCAAATTGTTGACGGCACACTGACGACGGACGATAGACGCCGGAACGACGCCAGAGATGTCCCCTACACCAATAGCTCACCGAGCACTTCGTGCTCAGGTGAGCTAAAAAGTACAAAATAAGTAACAATTATTAGTATAATAACCTATACTTTATGGTGTGTCATCTTGCAAATAAACAATAACACACATTTTTGACATGCCTATTAAGTTGAAATTCCATTATGCTTTTCCTCATAGGCAAGTTCATTAAAATTCTCATTGTGAAAACTGTATAGAAGCGGTCATTGCAAACTCAAAGTATCTTCCATTTATATTTTACATTTAAATTTAATGGGATGAAAAGAACTGTTAATATCTGGTGCAGTTTGAATACAGAATAGATTGTATCATATCCTTTAAAACGAATCTGGTTACAAATAATCATTAAATATAAATTTTTGTCACAGATAATTGGCAAGAAAATAATTTGAACATAAATCTCAAAAATTATGCTGCTACAGAAACATGTTAGCAATATGGGTAATGTGGTTATGGAAACATTAAAACGTAAAATCAGAACATCATTTACATGTGAAATGATTTAATATTAGGAATACTTTTTGTTGTGATTCTGTGACACTATGTAACTTCTACACTTTCAAAAACATACTTTGTAACCTATTTTATCATACAAGAAATCAACTCACTAAATTCAACATCAATCTGTGGCTTGGATCTGTCAGATTTGATGTCCACTCTTACACGTGCTGTGGTGTCCCTTTTTAAAGTTTTTGAAGTCAAAATTGACAGACAATTCCTGAAAGCAGACCATGAAGAAATTTCCAGTGAAGATTCAACATTTTTTTAAACCAAGACAACCATAGGTCACAGTGCTGCAATGTTTATTTATTAACCGAAATAAGTTTGACTGTACGTTTCGCCCACCTAACTACAAAATTTCCTTTTAAAATGACGTTTGTCATATTATAATTAATTAATTAATCAAATTATAATTGCTAGTGTATAACAAGAGCTGTCTCAGGACAGCGCGCTTGACTATTCAACCGCTTTGTCAGAGTTATTGGCTTTTATCACTACAAAAAAGGGGCATAATTCTGCTAAAATGCTGGTCACAGTTGGCCAGTGACCTTATATAATGACTTTGAAGACATGTGTGAAGTTTTAAATGAATATCTGTAGCAGATATAGAGATATTAAGTTGTTGCACTCAAACTTTAACATGAAATTTTTAAGTACAAAATGGGGCATAATTCTGCTAAATTGCAGGTCAGAGTTACAGGCCTTTGTCAGTGACCTTATACAATGACCCGCAGGACATGTGTGAAGTTTCACTTGAATATCTGTAGTAGTTATAGAGATATGGAGTTGTTGCGCACAAACTTTAACCTGAATTTCTAAGTATAAAAAGGGGCATAATTCTGCTAAAATGCTGGTCACAGTTATGGGTCTTGGCCAGTGACCTTATATAATGACCCTGAAGCATGTGTGAAGTTACAATTGAATATCTGTAGTAGATATAGAGATATGGACTTGTTGCATGCAAACTTTAACCTGATTTTCTAAGTACAAAAAGAAGCATAATTCTGCTAAATTGCCAGGCAGAGTTATGGGCCTTGGTCAGTGACCTTGCATAATGACCCCGAACACATGTGTGAAGTTTCAATTGAATATCTGTAGTAGTTGTACAGATATGTACTTGTTGTACGCAAAACTTAACCTGAATTTTCTCTTGCACGCAAACCTTGACCTGACTTTTAAGTACAAAAAGGGGAATTCTGCTAAAATGCTGGTCAGAGTTATGGGTCTTGGCCAGTGACCTTATATAAATACCCTGAAGGCATGTGTGAAATTTCAATTGAATATCTGTAGTAGATATAGAGATATGGAGTTGTTGCATGCAAACTTTAACCTGATTAAGTACAAAACGGAGCATAATTCTGCTAAATTGCAGGTCAAAGTTATGGGCCTTGGTCAGTGACCTCACATAATGACCCCGAACAAAAGTGTTAAGTATCAATTGAACATCTGTAGTAGTTACGGAGATATGGATTTGTTGCATGCAAACCTCAACCAGAGCATGACGCCGACGAACGGGTCAGTAGTATAGCTGGAACTATGCTGTGAATAGTCAAGCTAAAAATGTTTTAAATCCCTTAATGATAATCACATTATTAAGTTAAAACAAATGCAACACAAGTACGGTATTGTATATTCCTTGTTTAATGCTCCCCTGCACCCACCTTTCAGCACAGTGCCATAAAAGTGGAGACAAAAATTTGATTGTAGCAATGTGTGACACAGGAAAACATTCCACTAGGTAAATGGTTTTTCAGGCCTGTCAGTGTAAATATTCCCCATATAAAAAGTATCATGGTATCCCATTTGCCTATTGTTTAGCAAGTTATGCTAGGATAAGGCATGTAGCCCCTTGAAGTGGCAAAGACAAGGCAGTTGACCAGACTTTATGAATCACTGAAATCATTTCAATGTGTTAAAAGTATCTGTTTACAGAATTGGTTGTATGTAACCGTATGAGAAATTGACCTTTACACTCGCGAAATTCTATTGCATACATAACAATTAATAATGTACCTGATTGAAAATGTGTTTGGTTCATATGGATCAAATGAAAATTTAATTGACTTCACTGGTTTTATGTGAAATTCCTTTAAAAATTGAGAAACTTTCATGAGATCCGATAAATAATTAGGCTTAAATCTCATTTTGCCGATGTTTTTGTAAAAAAACTCACCGAATAGTATAGGTCAGACACTACATGTGAGCATGTCCAGTTTTTACGAGTCCAAATGTACGATCTCTCATGCACAATCCCGGCCCTCCAGCTGCGAAGGTTACCTTAATAATCGACATAAGACGTATGTAATCAAAGCGCCGTAAAGTTGCCCCGAAGACTCGTGCATGACGTGCTGCATACATGTACAAGGTGTTAGGTTAAGAACCGAACGCCGTTAGTTTGAAGTAATTGGTTGCATATTCATGAACGCGCACATTTGAGCCCAACTATATTGACATATGTTCATGTTTCCATGTGTATTTCTTTAAATCCTCGAAAAAAAAACATTATAGTTGTAGGTATTTGGGGGATGGTAAAGTCACATTGTGTTAAACTAGTCAAGTCGGACTAGCTGCTTAGCATATTCACAAACTTGAATGCTCTTTTACTAGCTTAAAGTCGGAATTAAAGCTATGGAAATGAAAAAACAACAACACTGAATTACGTTGCTTTACACAGTAATCAAGTTTCAATTTATTCTTTAAATGTGGGTGACGTAAATGTAATATATCTATTTGGTTAACTTTTATCGCAATGCACTCCAGCTAGACTGAAAATGTTAACTTTTATTACTTTTATCATATCTGTTCATAATATTGTTTCATGATAATTTTCTGCAAAAACACTACTGTGGCCCAATTGGGCTAGGAATATGTAACGATTCACCCCATTAACGACTCGCCCTATAACGACTCGCCCCATGTTTAATAACGACTCGCCCCATATGTATAACGATTCACCCCATATGTATAATGTGCGTACAAATTTCCACTAGCCCCAAATCAAAAGCACTACTGTAGCCCGGCATGGACACCGGCAAGAAGATTTTGGATGTCGGTAATATACTGTACAGTATAGTGACTTCTCGAATTGTTAAAAGCTGTCAAACATAGCTAGCACAGTATTTGGAATTTCAATAACTGGTCCGAGTATATAGGTAGACTCATTGTGGCCACCAGGTGTCGCTTCTCGCAACTAACGACGAAAGTAGTGACGTCACACTCTATGTATAGAATGTAAGTCGATAAAACATGTTGCGCGTGACCTGCGTGTCGATAACATTGCTTTATTCGTAATTATATTACTGTATGAAACTGACCAATCAGAATTTAGGTCACACCTTATGGATTCAATCAATACGTTTGTAGCGCATTGTAAAGACAAAATTTCTTTTGATTTTTTGTGGGGTAATTCAGGCAAAACCCGACCTATGAAGGTATTGATAAAATTACAAGTTAACTTAACTAATAAATTATTTTGACAATCGTATATAGTCTTTAAAAGTCGTGTAAATATTTAGATTTTAAACATGTAAACACATCGAACTGCCACAATACTGGTCATGAATCACTTATGATCCGGATTATTTTGGTTTGTCCAATTACTGCTGCCTCCTGTTCCTGAGATATATTTTACACCTTACGATTAATTATATTTCCTATTTATACAATATGACTTTAAATTTGAATGTAAACCACACTTTAGTTAAAATGCTTTGTAGTTTAATTCTTGAAAAAAAAAATTGCATAGCCTAATAAGAGGCACCATGGCAGTGTTTTCATAAACTATCCATCCAATTTGAAATGTAATCTCATCCTTCTAAAGATCACAACATCCAGTAGGGAGCAAGCATAACTGGCCCCAGTCTAAAACGGCCCCACATTTAGGCAAAACCGTCCTCAGTGGTGTAAAACTGGCGCCAAATTGTTTATATAAGAATTGAATCAGTGATTTTTTTACAATTTCACAGCCATGAGTCCTAGGACTCGCTGGAATAAAAATATATGAGTCCAAAGTTAAATGTGTGAGTTTAAAATTTTTCATTTATTCAAATGGGAATATAAGCTGTCAGTTAATAAGATGAGTAAGGCAATAATGCAATTAACTGTTTATTATAAATCATAACACAAGTAATTTTAACTTTGTGTCTTTGGAGAAGCATGTAGAGTAAGTAGAATGTTGAACATTTGTGCAGTGTGCATTTTTTTACCATTCCATTGCACCCTTTGACTTTAAAAATCTTCTCCGAAACTGCAAGATCTAGAGGTCTCATATTTGGTATGTAACATTGTATAGTGGTTCTCTACAAAGATTGTTCAAATAATGCCCCTGGGGTTAAAACTGGCCATGTCCAGGGGGGTCACATTGTTTATATAGACTTAAATATCAAAATGACTTTAAAAATCTTCTCATTTGAAACCGCAAGGCCCAGAGGTTTCATACTTGGTGTGTAACATTGTATAGTGGTCCTCTACAGAGAATGTTCACAAGATGCCCCTGGGGTCAAGACTGGCCACACCCCGCGGGTCACATGTTTTATATAGACTTAAATAGCAAAATGACTTTTAAAATCTTCTCCTTTGAAACTGCAAGGCCCAGAGATTTCATATTTGGTACGAAACATTGTATAGTGGTCCTCTACAATGATTGTTCAAATAATGCCCCTGGGGTCAAAACTTTCCACACCCCAGGGGTCACATTGTTTATATAGACTTAAATAGCAAAATGACTTTAAAAATCTTCTTCTCTGAAACCGCAAGGCCCAGAGGTTTCATATTTGGTATGTAACATTATATAGTGGTCCTCTACAAAGATTGTTCAAATGATACCCCTGGATTAAAAACTGGCCAAACCCCGGGTGTCACATATTTTATATAGACTTAAATAGTAAAATGACTTCAAAATCTTCTCCCCTGAAACTGCAAGGCCTAGAGGTTTCATATTTGGTTGGTTACATTGTATAGTGGTCCTTTACAAAGATTGTTAAAATGATGCCCCTGGGTTCAAATTTGGCCACACCCCGGGGGTTACATGGTTTATATAGACTTAAAAAGCAAAATGACTTTAAAAATCTTCTCCTCTTAAACCGCAAGGCCCAGAATTTTCATATTTGGTATGTAACATTGGATAGTGGTTCCCTACAAAAAAAATTCAAATAATACCCCTGGGATAAAAACTGGCCACACCCCGGGGGTCACATGGTTTATATTGACTTAAATAGCAAAATGACTTTAAATATCTCTGAAATCTCAAGGCCTAGAGGTTTCATATTTGGAATGTAACATTGTATACTGTAAATACGCAGTCATAAGTCAATAAGTTAAAATTCATTCCAGACACGTATTTCTAATAATAACCATTCCATAAATCGAGTTAGAATGATCATAAAACACCATCTGAAAATTGGCCAGAGTATGCCCTATAAGTACGATATTATTGATTTGTTTTGCTATATACGCACACCTATACGCTTCGAACACACGCTACATAACTACTATTTGTATAGTATGGTGTAACCAATTGATAGGTGTAAAAACAAATTGCTTCATAAAAACGGCAAATCATAACAAAAACAAATATCGCTTTGCTCCTTTATTTCGGCATTTCTGCTTTTCATTAAAAATCTGATTTCATACACGAATGTTTGGTATGTAACATTGTATGGTGGTCCTCTACAAAGATTGTTCAAATGATGCCCCTGGGGTCAAAACTGAGCACACCCCGGGGGTCACATTGTTTATATAGACTTAAAAGTTAAATAGCAAAATGACTTTAAACATCTCCTCTTAAACTGCTAGGCCCAGAGGTTTTGTATTTGGTATGTAACATTATATAGTCGTCCTCTACAAAGATTGTTCAAATGATGTCTCAGGGGTCAAAACTGGCCCTGCCCTGGGGGTCACACTGTTTATATAGACTTAAATAGCAAAATGACTTTAAAATCTCCTCTAAAACCGGAGTGTTTCATATTTGATATGTAGCATTGTATAGTAGTCCTCAAAAAAGATTGTTCAAAGTATGCCCCTGGGGTAAAAAGTGGCCATGACCTGGGGGTCACATGGTTTATATAGACTTATATGGCAAGTGGGCCTTAAAAATCTTCCTTTTGAAACTGTAAGGCCCAGATGTTTTATAGTTTGCGTGAAACATTGTGGAGTGGTCCTCTACAAAGATTGTTCCAATGATGCCCCTGGATGTCACATGGTTTATATACATTTAAATAGCAAAATGACTTTAAAAATCTTCTCTGCAACCGCAAGGGCCAGTGGTTTCATATTTGGTATGTAACATTGAATAGTGGTCCACTACAAATATTGTTCAAATTATGCCCCTAAGGTAGAAAGTGGCCACGCCCTGTGGGTCACATGGTTTATATAGACTTAAAAACTTCTGAACCTGCAAGGCCCAGATTTTTATACTGAGGTAAGGGGTTTAGTGCCATTTTGTCCACTTGTTATTAGCCATTATGATGCCTTAAACTCAGATGAGCGACTTAGGGCCATCATGGCCCTCTTGTTAGTTATACTTGTACTTGTAAGCCCTGGGCAAACATTGAGATACTTTTTATATGGGCAATATACTGGGTTTTTTTTATCCCAACTGCCAACTTTCACATCCCCATGATCCGGAAATAAGACTGTTATTGTGAAAGGAATGCAATAAAAGTTACATACCTGGTCAGAGAAACTGTCCATAATTAATGTTCCATAAATATTTGTATAGCACTTTCAGATTGCATGCTGAGCAATTTTAACCTGCACATCTTGCTGTCCTCCACTGTGTTAACGTTATTCGATACTCTGCTACACTGTACATTTAGAAGTGTTAAGTCAGGCGGTTTGAGAATTGCTTCTATTTGTTTTGCTTTTCTGTCTGCTGATTTTAGGTTGCTATTGTTGGGCCTGTCATCAACATTGGAAAGTAATATTAAAAATCATCCTATAAAATAGTGCCTTGTTATAGTGATTTTATGAGTTTTAAGCATATTAAATACACTACTACAAAGGTCACGATATAATTATATCACAATAAATATTGTGATAAATAAACATAAATTGCAATATGGATTTCTCATCGTGACACCGCTAGTAATTAATTAATTAAATACGTGGGAGTTTAAAACATGCACATCACAAAACGCTTACCTAACGGGTATGGTGTAACAAAAAAAAAATCACTTGCCCCTTTAATGAGGGCGTGATAAACTTTCTATCGACAACGCTCATTTGCATATTGGAAAATTTATGCGTTATAATTGGCTGACTGGTTTGGCTGTAGTAAAACTGACTCCTCCTGCGTCTAGAATATATGGATAACTGATACACCGGTGCAGAAGGGGAGTGTGTTAATTGCCGAGTAGGCGTTCTATCTCTTTGATAAACATGCGTACGCAAACGGAAATGGTTGCATCCTAGAATCTAACACTGAATCTTATGGTGTCCTTAATGTATTGATACCAGGTTATCGGTGTTTTTAAATTGCAATCGAAATACGAATCATGTAATTCCGTTCAATTTTATAATAAATTTTAATATGATCATGTGCTGTTTAACTTTCTGTTTGATAGAAAATATTTTAGTCGGACATTTTGGGTCGACTTGGTTTGTTTTTCGGACCTTGACAAATTTTGTCGGTCAGGTCGTAGTTCAACAGAGTTTCGTGAAGACTGTTCTCGAAAAAGTGTATTAAATACGCATTTAATGCGTATTAAACGCTGCGGTATTGGCACCGGTATTTTTTCTGCATTTAATACGCATTTAATATACTTGAAAATGCATTTTTTCTGCATTGACACGCTTAAAAGTGCACTTAAAGTGTATTTTTCTCCTTGAAAAATAAACTATATCTTAAAAAAAAACACTTCAGAGTATTTAAAGTGCATTTTAAAAGTGTGTTGTTTTTTTTTAATTAATACACTTTTTTGTAAAAAAATGCAGAAAAAGTACAGAAAAAATACACTTAGTGTACTAAAAGTGTATTTAATGAGCATTTAACGCCGAAAAAATTCAGTGCCAATACTGCAGCGTTTAATAAGCATTAAATGCGTATTAAATACACATTTACAAGTTCACAAGGAGGCTGAAGGAGCATAATGGAAAATGTCAGTGTTTTCATTGGTGGAAGGGTCAAATACATACACTGATAACTTCCTGGCAAGATCTTATCAGTAAATGCAACACTGATTAAGATAAGGTAGGCCTAATGTGTTAATAACAGACAATGTCTTGACTGGCTTCAGTTGTAAAGGAAGTGATGATGCAATCCAGACATTTACCAAGGGTCAATATGACCCTTTGGGGGATTTTACCATGGGTCAATTTCATGATTTCCATGAAAATCACTGGTCAAAACCCCCAAACTCAGGTCAAACAAACACCCTGCTAAATCCTGATTGTTTTGTGACAATATGATTTGACAAATTTGCTATCTGGCATCCACTGAACTGATTATAAACTAAATTTGTGAATATCACAACACAAATATAGTTTTTTGGCACTGGTCATACATTGGAAATAACGGAATACCCCTTGAATGAGATAAGCGAACGAAAAACAAAAAAGCGACATGTGCTAGTTACTTATTGTCTGCTATTGTGGATATTACGAATACACACAAAAATGACCAAATCACTTTTACTTTTTTCATGGTTGGCGATAAACATCTATGGGACTCTTTTATCAATGTACGAGTGTATACTAAAATGTGTGAATGCATGTACATTACGGCAAACAAGCGATTATTCACATCATTGCCTAATAATAACAATGAGAAAATTCCCCTTTGTGATGGACCAGCCCATTCTTGTAAAGTGAAGTGAGAGCCCAGGTGCTACTCCATGTCACTTGACATCAGCTATCAGTTGTAATCATACTCATAGTGACTCAGCATAATTTCCTTGCCATTAACGGCTACCACACCCTGTAGATTTGCCAAAACATTTAAGGGTGTTTGTAAAATTACAGTTAAAATGACATTTTCAGTTTGAATTAATGATTTCAATGCCATTTTCAGATGCCACGGGCACGTCATGACAGGTCGCGGTCTCGTTCTGAGAGTAGCGAACTAGATCATAGACGAAAGAAACGCAGATATGAAGATGAAGAATGGGACAAAAGACAGTCAAGGTAGTTCAAACATTTGTGCTTGATTTCTACTAGATAGAAAAATCCTTATATACCTCAATCATAATGCAGGGCTACAGATAATTTTTCAGGCAAACAGTTCTTTAATTCCATGTTTAGCTCACCTGAGCTCATGGTGAGCTTTTGTGATCGCCGTTGTCCCTCGTGCGTGCGTGTGTGCGTCGTCAACTTTTCATTCAAACAACATCTCCTCCTAAACCGCTTGGCAGATTTTCACCAAACTTCACAGGCATGATCCTTGGGTGGACCTCTTTCAAAGTTGTTCAGATCTTTCCGGTCCGCTGCATATGTAGGTCATCAGAGCTAAAAATAGATTTAAAAAGTGAAAACTAAAAAAATCTTCTCCTATGAAACCACACGGCTCAGAGCTTTCATATTTGATATGTGACATCCTCTAGTGGTCCTCTACGAAGATTGTTCAAATGATGCCCCTGGCCACGCCCTAGGGGTCACATGGTTTATATAGACTTGTTTAGCAAAATGACTTTAAAAATCTTCTCCTCTGAAACCGCAAGGCCTAGAGGTTTCATATTTGGTATGTAACATTGTATAGTGGTCCTCTACAAAGATTGTTCAAATGATGCCCCTGGGGTCAAAACTGGCCACACCCCAGGGGTCACATGGTTTAAAGAGACTTAAATAGCAAAATGACTTTAAATATCTTCTCTGAAACCGCAAGGCCCAGAGGTTTCATATTGATAGGTTACATTGTATAGTGGTCCTCTACAAAGATTGTTCAAATGATGCCCCTGGGGTCAAAACTGGCAAAACCCCGGGGGTCACATGGTTTATACAAACTTAAATAGCCAAATGACTTTAAAAATCTTCTCCTGAAACTGCAAGGCCTAGAGGTTTTGTATTCGGTTGGTAACATTGTATAATGGTCCTCTACAAAGATTGTTTAAATGATGTCCCTGGGTTCAAAATTGGCCACGCCCCGGGGGTCACATGGTTTATATACATTTAAATAGCAAAATGACTTTAAAAATCTTCTCTGAAACCATAAGGCCCAGAGGTTTTATATTTGGTATGTAACATTGTATAGTTGTCCTCTACAAAGAGTGTTCAAATGATGCCCCTGGGGTCAAAACTGGCCACGTCCCGGGGGTCACATGGTTTATACCAACTTAAATAGCTAAATGACTTTAAAAATCTTCTCCTCTGAAACTGCAAGGCCTAGAGGTTTCATATTCGGTTGGTAACATTGTATAATGGTCCTCTACAAAGATTGTTTAAATGATGTCCCTGGGTTCAAAATTGGCCACATCCTGGGGGTCACATGGTTTATATACATTTAAATAGCAAAATGACTTTAAAAATCTTCTCCTCTGAAACCACAAGGCCCAGAGGTTTTATAGTTGGTATGTAACATAGTATAGTGGTCCTCTACAAAGATTGTTCAAATTATGCCCCTGGGGTCAAAACTGGCTACATTGTTTATACTGCAGCACTGTAATTTCAATCAGCCTGTAACACTCAAAAATTAATACAGCAGACCACATTCCTGCCAGGTGTATACAGTGTGCTATTTTTAGATCTTATGAAACCAGCCAGCCAGTTACACAGTGTTGTGAGAGTGCTTTAGAGAATTGTTGCAGATGACCATTGAAATGCATAGAAAATATTATTCACCAGCATGGTCAATCATGTTGTTGTGTAAGTAAATTAGCTGGATGTAATGTTTAGGCAATGTGTAAGAAATGTAGTCAATCAGTCTTTGTATATAAGACCGTCTTATATCATACATTTTCACTTTAGATCTACTACATTGAATTTTTTTACAGGTGAAGTGTTAGCTGTGCTTGTAAGCCCTATGCAAACATTGAGCTACTTTTTATATGGGCAATGTTTGCTGACAGGCTGTACAGGGGAACGACCATTTCTGTGCTGGAAAGTTTTCCTTCTTTGTCTACATTGTTCCGACAGGAGTTTGATCGCTATTTTCACGTCCAGAAATTAGATAGTTATTGTGAACGGTTGCAATAAAAGTTACATACCTGGACAGATAATCCATTCCTAATTAATGTTCCATAAATATTTATATGAAAACACTTTCATTTTACATGCCTGAGCTATTTAATCCTACACACTATTGCATTTTTAAATAATCTCGCTGTCCTCCACTGTGTAAAATTAAATCGATATTCTGCTACGCTGTAGAAGTGTTACGTCATTCTATTGGTCAGTATCAGGATAGCCTCACTCTGATTGGTTTGAGTGCTAAACGATGCTGCAATTTTGGAATTTCTACATACATGTGATAGATTTATACACAAGTTTAAATCGGATTTAAATGCTTGTATTAGGTAAATTTCGGCTCATGTTAATCAGTTTAGGTGTTGTTAAAGTATAAAACGTTGATTGATAACTCTATTGTTGCAAATAATTGAAATTTAAGAAAATTTAAACTTTGAGGTTTCCACCACATAAATGGTCGTTCGGCGCTGAGACATTCTAGCGAATTTAGCACTATATAAAAAGTAACACTAAATTCGCAGCACGTCTCATGAATAAGACTAGCGAAGTGCATATTTCTAATTTAATAATGAAATGCCAATATGAAATGATAGCATTAGATCTATATCTAGTCTAACTTAGGTGGAACTGCACAATTTTTTGTAAGGCAAAATGGTGCAGCAATCGATTCTGTGACTCTGACACTGTAGTCTGTTTTACCAGCATGTACCGAAACACGTAGCATAGAGTTTAGTCATCTACTTTAAATCTTTCATTTGTACAGTTTAATTGTGTGCAGCACGAAAAAAACTATACACAGATCATGTCTCTCCAACAAAGTTCTTAATGCTTTGTTGGCAGCAGCCACCCAAGGACCTCTTCTCAGAAGAAAAACTTTTTAGTACCAGATATTGGACATGAACACTATGCCTCATCAGCATGTGGGTGGACATGTTGCACCAGCAGAAACCATGAAGGACAGCTTCCTAAATTTGTGTATAGGGCTTGCACTAAAATGAAATGTTTGTGTTGGATATAAGCGTTGGATAGTGGAAGACCTGAACATTTCAGACATGAAATATAAATGAGCAAAACGAAACGAGTATATATAGGCATGTTCAAACAATGTGTTATAATTAGGAGATAATTGGCACCGCGTCAATTAACAAAACAACATTCAAAGTTATTGGTACAATCAAATCTTGGTTCTTGATGTGGCTTCAAACTGCTAATTATCTCAGCTCAAACATGATGGCAAAAACAACACGCAATTATGAATCCACCATGTGCGGGATCCTAAGCTAGGTGCGAAAACGGCTTCCTTGTGTCCTGGACGTCTAAAAAGACAAGCAAACATACATGTATGTCAATAAAAAAATGCATCAGGTGTGAAATACACAAAATGGAGGCTATGAAAATTAGACACACCTATTATATGTACTGCTATAAACATTGTAAATTGTTTCATGCAATAAACTTGACTTAAAATAGAACGTTTGAACTTGAACTTAATACTAATTCGGAACAAAGAACCTAGGCCTAGTAACTAAGTGATTATTAGCAGTCGGTGTCGAAAATCCATCATAATTTTTACGTAACATAAATTTACCAAATAATAAACACTTATAACAATACAATTATTGTGAACCGGTGCCAAAATCTAAATATTTTCATATCACATAATTTTACCAAATAAAATAATCATATCACAATAACTACACAATAACTACAATAATATAAAAATGTAAATTTTATGCATTCACTTGGGAATGTCGTAAAAACGGGTTCAAATCGAATTACGGCCAGTTTTACATGTACTGTATTTTGAAAACAACAACACAGTAAAATTAATTAATTGTTTCGGCATATACATGTAATTGAATTATTTAACAATATGATAAGCGGGATGCCTCGACATCATGCCGCGGAAAACTGATGCGGAGTGCCTCGGCAAAGCGATGCGGAGTGCCTCGGCGAACCGATGCGGAGTGATTCGGCGAACAGACGCGGCTACGATGGTCGATGCCGAGTCGACTCCGCTTAGACTCGCTGTCATTAAACTCCGCGGATCGAGGGATTTGTTGGTTTTGCGTGAGCTGTACTGTACTATATCAACCTTATAAAACTTTCATTTTATTAAAATAATATTTCTCAGTATATGATATATTTATTAAAAGAAGTGTACTACTACGATACACTAATTCCTTAAACAGTCAGCAAACATCGAACAAGTGATTGATAGCCGTCTAGACTATTGTCCGTTTTGAATTAGGGCTCTCATTCCCAATAGAAAGCGCTTAAGTGACGTCATGAATTACAGTGAATTTTACTAAAGTTGCATTGATCGCCTAGATATTTCAGTCCTCATGAGTTTCCGACACTGCCAAAATTGGTTTACATATATGTTACGCGCGTCTGCGAATTCTTATTTTAATTTTGTCAATGCTTAACTTTACGCACAGATTTTAAATCGAAATCATTTTTGGATAATTTAAATGTGTATTTAAGCCTTTACGCACGTTATCTGGAGCTCTGACTACAACGAAACTATGAAGAATTTATACTATAATGTAACATTTCGAACATAAGGAAAACATGAATGAAAATGACTTATTTTGTATAAAAAATTCTGACATACCGACCCACCCTTTATTAGCATGGGTCGCGGGAGGGGAAACAAACAATTTATTTTCGGCCTTATATTGAGATCTTGCTTGGGATTGTATAATTGATGGGTGGGGTCAAGGTCACTGTTACTAAAATTAGAAAAGTTTTTGCTCAACACCTCAAGCAGGAATTGAGGTTATGTACTCCTAGCCTTAGCTGACCTTCACCTTGCAACATTTCTTTTGTTATTGTGCAGACCTTTATGCATTTCGTTCGAACATTTTGGTTTTTCGTGGAATTTCCACGTTTCTTGTTTATATTATACATTAAAGTGTTCTTGTGAAATAGTTGTTTGTATGTAGTCATTCAGTGCATTTAGTTAAAAAGTATATTGCAAAATTTTAAGTCTGCTACCTAGACGATTTATAATTGTTTATTTGTGCTGTCCAAATGTTGCGTGTTAATCATTTGCTTGGGTCATTATGTCTTATTCTTACTTTCATGCATACAATCTTAATCTTTATTAAAGAAAATGCTATATTATGCACAAAGTTTGTACAAACGCAATCAACCTTTGTGCATTTTTGTTGTATATGTGAAAGTTTTTTAGTAATCAGAACACAGTTACCCTGTCATAATTGTAATTATGCCCCACATCGAAGATGGCGGGGTATATTGGTTTGCTAATGTCGGTCAGTTGGTAGGTAGACCACTCTCGTTTCTGCTCTTTAATTTCAACAGTTTTCATCTGATCTTCACCAAACTTCATGAAACTGTTTGTGGGCTTAATATCTAGGTTAAGTTCGATAATCAGCCAAATTGCTCCAGGAATTCTGGAGTTGTGGGCCTTGAATTTTCTGAAATTCGCCTTTTTAGCTGTTTCCACTCTCTTAAGTCCAACAGTTTTCAGCCAATGTACACCAAACTTCATGGAAATGTTTGTTATAATATTATCTAGGCCAAGTTTGATAATCAGCCAAATCGCCACACTAATTGTGGAGTTATGGCCTTTGAATTATCTAAAATGACCCTTTTTAGCCGTTTCCGCTATCTAAGTCCAATAGTTTTCATCCAATCTTCACCAAACTTCATGAAAATGTTTGTAATAATAATATCTAGGGCAAGTTCCATAATCAGCCAAATCGCTGCAGGTATTGTGGACATATTGCCCTTGAATTATCGGAAATTGGCCTTTTTAGCAGTTTCCGCTCTTTAAGTCCGACAGTTTTCATCCTATCTACATAAAACTTCATGAACATGTTTATGGGCATAACATCTAGGCTAAGTTGAATAATCAGCCAAATCGCCCCAGTAATTGTGGAGTTATGGCCCTTGAATTATCTAAAATGGGCCGTTTTAGCAGTTTCCTTTCTCGAAGTCCATCAGTTCATAGCCAATCATCACTGAATTTGGTGAAAATCTTTTTTGGTGTATTAGTTTGATATTCAACCAAAATCGTCCCAGTAACTGTGGAGTTATGGCCCTTTTTTATCTAAAATTAGCCTATTTAGCTATTTTAACCTAGAGGGAGCATAACTGTTTTACAAATAACCCTTGTGAAAATGCAGATAAGCAGCAAAACAACATGCATGACATTGGGCATATTCATGTAACTAGCTTGCTTTCAAGGTTATTTGTTCATTGGCTGGTTCTGTTGATTTCCTTATCTAATGTTTATGTTATGATGTAATTGTGCCCCCCATCAAAGATGGCGGGGTATATTGGTTGCTAATGTGTTGGTCGGTGGCTTGACCACTTTCGTTTCCGCTCTCTTAGTCCAATAGTTTTCATCCTATCTTAACCAAACTTCATGAACTTTATCAGCATAAAATGTTTGTGGGCATAATATCTTGGCCAAGTTCGATAATCAGCAAAATTGCCCCAGGAATTGTGGAGTTATGGCCCTTGAATTATCTAAAATTGGCCGTTTTAGTGGTTTCTGCTCTCTAAGTCCAACAGTTTTCATCTAATCTTCACCAAACTTTATGAAAATGTTTGAGGTTAAAATATCGTCGCTGATTTTGAGGAACAACCAAAACACCTCAGGAACTGCAGAGTTGTGGCCCTTGATTATCTAAAATTAGCATTTTTAGCAGTTTCTGCACCCTGTGTCCAACAGTTATTCGATCATCACCAAACTTGATAATTTAAAGATTGCCTTTAACCTAGAGGGGGCATAACTGTTTTTCAAACAGCTCTAACTTGTTAATATACAATTAAAATACGAATGTGGTGGCTTTTTAACCATATTTTTGAAAGAAACATTTCGGTAATTAGATTGGCGTATGTCGTTGGGCGGTCGTATTGGCGACTTAGACTTTTTGTTTCCGCTCTCTAACACGAGAACAGATTGAGCTATTGTAATGAAACTTCATTCATAGATACCTTATAGCGAGACCTCAATTGGGATTGCATATGGGGTGGGTGGGGTCAAGGTCACTGTTATTAAAAATAGACAAACGGTTTCCGCTCAATAACTTCAGAACACATTGAGATATTTTAATGAAACTTAATACATAGATACCTTATATCAAGACCTTGCCTGGAATTGCATATGGGGTAGGTGGGGTCAAGGTCACTGTTACTAAAAATAGAAAAACGGTTTCCTCTCAATAACTAAGGAACACATCGAGATATTTGAACGTAATTTAATACATAGATACCTTATATTGAGATCTCGCTTGGGATTGCATATGGGGTGGGTGGGGTCAAGGTCACTGTTTCTTAAAATAGAAAAACAGTTACCCCTCAAAAACTTGAGATATTTCATCGAAACTTCATACATAGATACCTTATAACAAGACCTCGCTTGGGATTGCGTATGGGGTGGGTGGGGTCAAGGTCACGTTACTAAAAATAGAAAAATGCTTTCTGCTCAATAACTTGAGAACACATTGAGATAATTTGATGAAACTTCATACATTGATACCTTATATCTAGACCTCGCTTAGGATTGCTTAAAGAGTTGGTGGGGTCAAGGTCGTGGTCACCATTACCAAAATTAAAAAATAAATGGTTTCCGCTCAATAGTTTAGAACACATTGAGATATTTTTCAGATTTTTTTAAGTTAATACATAGATATCTTAATATCTAGACCTCGCTTGCTATTGCATAAGGGGTTGGTGGGGTCAAGGACAAGGTCTACATTTCTAAAAATTGTATTTTTGTGCTGACTTTAATGCATTTTGTGCGAAAAATTTGGGTTTCGTGAAATATCCATATTTCTTGTTTTGTTGTAAAATTCTGGACTTAAAAGTGAATGACAATGTTGATTAAAAACTCCGCAGGAAAACATCTTATTAATAACAGATGTTGAAACTGCTGTAGCAAAACTCCAAATGCATCAGCAGAACAAAAACCTGCATTAAGAACTCGAGGTATTTTGTTTAATATTATTAAATTGCCTACTCAGCACGAGTCACAATTACCAGTTTCAGTAAATTTTTGCATTTCAAGTCATTGAAAGCTGCCTAGCAAACATTTAACAGAGAAAATTGTATTAAAGAATGAAATAGTTCATATCAAATCAGTTGTTAAATCCTGACATAAATGCTGTATCTGGAATGTGATATAAACTCATTGGCCTGAGGAAGGTCATGAAATTGGTGAAGAAAATGAAAATGGGTTTGAAAGTTTGATTGGGTCTGCATTGAATACAGTATGTGTATTTTGATTGGCTTGTACCCCTGGATACAAACTGACTTTGCCGTATGACTCAAAGGTAAGACAGGGTGTTGTGTTTCAGTCGAGAACGTCAAAAATATAAACGCCGAGAGAGGTCATATGACCGGCGCAGTGATTACAGTCCGTGCAGTAATGACTCCTACAAAAGGAAGTCTCGTTATGATAGGACCAGATCTCGATCTCACTGCTACAGGTAAATGTCTGTGCACGAGAGCTGCGTGCAGTGCTTGGCGAGTTTTTGTTTGTTGCTTGCTCTTGTTTGTGCCATGTTATGCTCAATGCAGCATGGTATTATGGCAGTGGAAGTGCATGTTTTGAGTTAGAATGACATACGCATTAACAGATTTTACAATTTGTTTTTATTTGTTAACAGGATAATTACAGAGTTCATTTAGTGAAGGGGTTTGTCAATTGGGTTTGAATTGATTTAACAAATTAAAAACTCAGTTACTAATAATATTCAGTATAAAATGATATGAAATTAAACCAACAAAAAGTGTATGTAAAATTTTTGTACAGAATCTGATGTTGTATAAATACCTATTTAGTTGCATTGCTAGATTGCTGCTATGAAAAGTTAGTAGCCAAAAATTTCAGTTTTCCAAATAGTGAAAAACTCTTGGGAAAATATGCCTCATTTTCAAATAATTTCAGAATTTTTGTAGCCATTGCCTATTTTGGTTACTGGAAGCCATTGTAATATAATGAAGTATGGTATGGTGCTATTCGACTTCACCTATTCATTGACTGTTGTATTGTTTATTGTCTGGAAGCACTATCTGTATAACACTCCATATTGCACATCATTTTCCGTTAATTTCAGAAGGGACCGGAGTTCGGAGCGGCACAATCGCCGTGACGGCAGCTACAGCAGGGACCACAGCAGCCACTACCACTCTCGCCACAGCAGCCACAGTCGGCACCGGTCACGGAGCCACACCCCAGACCGTTTCCATAGCAACCACGCAAGTCGCCACAACAGTCACAGCAGCTCCAGTCGGCGCAGGCATCACCATCGGAAACAGAAGAGGAGGAGTTACAGACACCGACGTAGGAGTTCGTATGATTCAAGCGATAGTCAGGTACAGTGGATATAGATGTCTTTGATCTGAGTCATGATGTGGACTGGTGATATGGTATATGAAAGGGTAGAAGTGTAAAAATAGTTCTGGCTGTAATTTCTTGTATTCCTTGCGAAAAATGAAAAATGTGGCCATTTTTCATTGGTTTGTGTTGTGTTGAGAAGATTTGAGAAAAAAACAACATGAAAATAAATAGTTAGTTTGAACACCCTTTCATAATCATTTCGCCAGCATTTTCATTTTGATAGGTATTTGTAGGTATTTCTGGTCCAGCAGACAGCTGCTGCTTGAAATATTCAGAAAATATTTGTTAGGATTGAAAGCTTCCCCAGCCCCCTATGTATTTTCACTTTTCAGTGGGCCCAATGCAGGTGAGTACAGGTCTGTTTTCTATCTTTCATTGTAATTTTAATTGCCTCATCTTCACACTTGTGTATCAAATGTGAGAAATGTTAATTGGTGTCGTCAGAAGTCTGACTGTTTCTACGATATCACAGAAAAACAAAAAGCTGAAAACAATTGACAAAAAAAACTGTATCATGCTGCATTTGTAAAGTGTGGCTAGTTTTTGGCTTTTTGAAGCAAAAACTTCACCATATTAGTTTCATGACCTTTGTTGTATTTAACAAAATTATCTCTGGCTGCAAATTGAGCAAATGGTGTAGAAAGCTGTGATTGTATCATACAATGCATGGTTTGCATAAGAAATAGTGTGTTTGCAGTTAAACGAAGGTTATAGGTTAGAAATACACTGATCCTGTAGAATGTAAACCAATTGAATTCACATGAATCCTCATACACACACTAGGAGCCAACCACTGTCTTGAGGCTGTAACATGTAGGTCAGACTTGTGGAAATTGTTTGTTCCATGGGCCTTTCTGCTTTGAGATATTTATCATGTTATCTTGTGTCTGGTATGCGGTTATGTAAGTATGAACATGGCATCAAAACATGTATACCTCCGTTTTCAGTATTTAGATATCAGAGAAACTTTCCTCACAATAGCAATGTTTATAACTGGTATTATTTCAAGCTATTGTTAAGAGGTTATTCATTACTGTTTTCATTTTATTGTCAAACTTCTATTTCAAGACATATTTGGTCAAGCTTAAGGACTATACAAACTGGATAATCTTACATTGTACATTTAATTATATGATTTCCTTGTGATACAATGGGATAAAAACTGACTGTGCATAATAAGCGTAGTATAACATAATTATAGTTGATAAAAATAAAAATATGGATTTATGTGGTTGTATTCATTTATACCTAAATTTCAATTTATTTGATTTGCAGTAAGTAAAAATTCATGAATTCTATAGGAAATAGTATCTTCTGTGCACATTTGCTATATTCATTGGAGATGATACACAAATTAAAGTGACAATGATTATTATTACACTCATAGGTAATTATGAGAGATAACCCATCCCTACTTGATCTGCTGCTCATTAAGACTCATCTTCCTTACTGCAGAACCGACATGCTGGTGTCTTCTCTCCCTTACTATACAACCTACATGTGGTGTAAACCGAGCTGTTTTAATTTCCAAACTGTGAGCATGCCAGTGTGTGATATGCAAATGTCATCAGAATGGAAAGCAAGCTGAGAGAAAATTAGTTCCCCATTTGTGGTGAAAAAGGTCACGTTTTCTAAATCTAAATAGGTGGAACATATATATAGTTTGTATGCTGCTTATGCTGACTTTCAAGTGCCTCTCTGTTAACACACTGATAGTGTCTTAAGTGGGGGAGGCTGTTGTTAACTTTACGTGGTTTAACGTAAACAGTTTATTTATGTAGTATATTAACTCGAAACAACTTCATGAACTTTTCCTTGGAAAAAAATGAGGCTTTAAGGAGAAAATGGAGGGTTAAAATAAACTCAGCTGTGTAATTTCATTGAAAGTGGGAATCTGGTGTTTAGTAGATTATCAGCTGATAATAAATTCATCTGTGGAGGTCATGGTGCTTGGAAGGGCAGATCTGAAGGCTTATCAGTTCATGGAACATGGGCTCTGATTGGATAATGATCCTAGAAATATATCAGAGCCAGCTTCTGACTGGTTTATAACAATTCAGCTTCTGGAAGCCTTGTTTTGATTGGATGAAAGGCTATGTGTGCTGGGGACGGATCCAGAGTGTTCTTGCAGGTATTCTGGCATATGGGCCTGTGCCAAATTACCTATGTAAGAGGCTAGGCTCTGAGAAATCACTCTGAGAGATGGTTCTGCCCTGATGTAAAAGCCTGCAGCTCTCCAGAACTTTGGGAATACTTGTGATAGATGTGTTTTCTGGGAGGATCTTATCAACATCAGGGCTGCTGCAGGGGAAAAGAAAACTTATACACATTTTGTGCCTGCAACTTGTTAAATTTGATTTAAAAAAATAAAAATCCAACAGGAATGTAGTGTTGGTTGTATTAAGGTGGTGAAGCTTTTAAAATAGTAAGATTAACATTGGAATAATCTCTGTGAGTGAAACAACCCTGAAGTATCAAGTACCTAGGAATGTGTTTTCAGCTCTTGCTTATCATGGTTTATATATAGATGGGCACTGACTCTTGTAAAGGAATCTTCACAAATTGTGTAAAACTTAAATCCACCATTATTGAGAAAACCTGGGGTTTTGTTGTTGTGGCATAAACACAGACTGGGGTTGTGCAATGAAATTGTTAGTTTGAAGTCTGTGATATTTAAAATACATTCTCTGTGCAATATTTATATGCTTTCCACTGTATTTATTTACCACTGGACCTTGTTTGTGCTGTCTTCCTAAATTTCATATAGACACTGAACTGTTTGAAAATTAATATATGTTTATATACTTTTTGGAATCTCATTTATATGAAAATCAGATCTCATTTGAAAGTTTAAAATAAAAGTACTACCGTTAATAATTCTTTGCCTATTGGGAACACAAAACAGAACCAAAAATTGCGGTGAATGAATCTAGTATTAATATTAGTGGGTGGGGTAATATTACCATGCGCGTAGACACTCTCAATCACTCATCTGGAATAAAAGCATGGGCAGAAATGCCGACAACTGAGGCACCAAGATCTGACCATCGGGAAAAAAACGTAGAGCGAGAGGAAGACCCCTTGTCCGAGGCTGTTAAGCTAAGGGCTGCGGGTATCGTTAATGGGGCTCGGGTGAAGGAGGCCATCAGAAATGGGTCGGATAAGGTATATTTTGGGTGAGCGAGGTTTGTGAGAGAGGTGGGAGAAAGTTGAGTATTAGAGTTAGGTTGTGAAATGCTTTAAATTCTTGACATTTGAAAGGGTTTTTAATCATTAAAAATTCTTAGATTTGGCAGTATTATTTGTGCTCAAGATTTTAAATGTAGGTGTCCAATTAATTTTGGTGTTTTGTGGTAATATACAACAAAAAGTTAACATTATTTCATAATTTCTATATATACAACATGAAACATGCTAATATAAACCCTGTTCATATTAAATAATCAGATCAGTCACTTAATTCTTATGCTTATTATTTAGAACATGTTCCATTTTCCTCACATTAGTATCAGATTCTTTAATTACCTTATAAGCTGTCTTTAGTAGTTTTATTCTTTTATCACTGGGTGATCAATGATAACTATCAATGACCTATGGTGGGAAGCTGTATTTATTTGCACATCTGACCCTAATTGACAACTACAATGGGCAGCAGCCACAGTATGGTGTTAAGTCATAATCATGAATAGCAGACAGCAGGCCTTCCCTTGATTAACTGATAAGCATTAGGCTTGTGCACTTGGAATGTGTACCATTAAAACCAATGTACTTACCTTAAAATTATTATTGCATACGTAAAGTTAAGAATCAATCTTCATTGTGTGCTGTTTTGTGTACTTGTATAATGACTTTTATCCTACATAGACTTCTGTTTAAAAAAAGTAACAGTAATTTTGGCATGTTGAAATTGGATGGGTGTTTGGTTAATGTTTAGGAAAGATCAACAGATACAGCAAGCTTCTAAAAGGGAAGGGTAGGGAGTAAAGCTGCAATAATTATTACTTTGAGTAGCTAACAAAGAGCAATTAAAAATGACCTATAGGACTGCTAAGAGTCATAACTAGTCAGCCTGATATTTGCTTACATATACATGTGGTTCTCTGTAATATATTGTCCGTAAATGAATCTGAAGTTGATTTTACATGCTGAATTACCAGCTTCTGAGCAATGCCCTTTATGCAAGGAAACATTTTTGTATTCTTGTATTCTAGTGATTTTAGCTATGATATGTTACAGTAGTGCTATTTACTATTGAATGTCAATGAATGCATTGAGCGATTTGTGAGAGAGTGATTGTTGCTTATATTTATTTCATATTATATATCTTTTATCCAGTAATAGAATAACCTCTTACAATACAAATGTATTTATTTATTATTTTATATTGGTATTAGTTTAATAACATTTTTTTTGCAAGTTTCTCTGTATATCTAAATCCAGTGATTTTCATTATGATTTAAAGCCAGTATTAAATTGGCTTTAGTCTTGAATTGGCTTCACAAAAAAATTGTCATCAAATTGCAAGCTTAAAATTAATGGAGGTGTATTTGAAAATTGGTATGTTTTGATTGCCATTCTTTTGTATACATGACACTATCTTTACTGGGGCATTTTCCCCTTATTCACATATGACCTGAACTTGGCTTGCGGCTTGAAATTATGCCGTTGATTCAACCCAAAACGAAATCCAATCACATCTCGCGACCCCATCATCCACCGTCACCTTGACAACGACCCCTGACCTGTGTGTTGACCTTGGAAATGCCGGATGACCTTGCCGATATGGTGTTGCCGATTGATGGTTGCCGTGGAAACAGGGTCGAGAGAGTGGAGATAAGGGTCAAAAGATTAAAGATGATGAGGATGGACATCTAGTTTATACGGAGGGCGACATACTGCAAGCTAGATGTACTTGGCATTTCGTAATGTTTAGTTTAGGATTACTTTATATTGCTAACATGAACTTTGATTTCTTGTCAATTTGTTTCGACAAATGGAATAAGTTGTATATCCATGTACTGCATAAGAAATACACATGCAACTTTGGAACATCTTAACAAACAGTACTTAATTTTATAGTTTATAATATTTGTGAATGCATTTTCGAACTAATATATCTTCATCTCCATTTTCGTATTAGAATGGCTCCTGCTTCGATAATGTTCCAGCATATGCCTTTATTGTCTTCATGTTATTTCGGCTATTTAAGATAACTACACACAATCTTGTGTCATTCATGTTGTTTTGAATCAGGAAAACTTTATTTTCAAATGTCTCTGAAAATTTCAAGTGCCCCTCTTGGAGTGTTTCAAAAGCTCTATTTTGTAAGATGATTTTTGTAAGTGGGGAAACATTCCATGCATTCTTGCAAGGATCAATTTAATTATAATATTTGAAAAAAAAAATCTGAGTGCTACATGAAAAAGAGTGTATGTATCTTGGAAAGTCGAAGGTTTTTACTAGGTCCAAGCGTTTTTCCGTTTGGTTCCACATGGTGTATACTTGGGTGTTCTGAGGTGTTTGGATGGTACTGACTGCTGTGTGTTTGGTGTTTTTTCAGATGAAGTGGTGTCTACTCTGGGCGAAGGAACTTTTGGAAAAGTCTTGGAGGTGAAGGACAAACAGAGGTAAGTACTTCACCAGGATTTGTGGTCAGTTAGACCATATTTTTGCCTGTTTATGGCTTCTTCTGGCTTAAAATATTTCTCCTACCTGAATTTACCTTATTAGAGGTCAAAGGTCACGTGACTGTTACCAAAAATAGACATAAACTAAAACAAACTGGATCCTGCAATAACTCGAAAAGTACTGAAGATATTTAGGTGAAACTTGGTATACATATAAATGGCAATGTGAGGATTATGCAGGACCTTTTATTTTTCACCAGAGGTCAAAAGTCACGTGACTGTTACTAAAAATAGAAATATACTAAATACTGTTATAATTCGAAAAGTAAATAAGATATTACCATGAAACTTGGTATAAAGATTGAACTATTGGTTTGCCATCCATCTGTATGTCTCTCTATCTGTCGTCCGTATGTTCGTCCGTCCGTCTGTCTGTCCGTACCCAAAACCTGGTTCCTGCAATAACTCAAAAAGTACTGAACTTATTTCGATGAAACTGGGTATACATATAAACATCAATGTGGCAATGTGAGGATTATGCACTACTTTTTTTTTTCACCGGAGGTCAAAGGTCACGTGACTGTTACTAAAAATAGAAATAAACTAAATACTGTAATAATTCGAAATGGACATTAGATAGGACCATGAAGGACATTAGATATGACCATGAAACTTGGTACAGAGATTGAAACTAGGTTTGCCATCTGTCTGTGTGTCGTTCTGACTGTTCGTCCGTATGTTTGTCTGTCCATCCGTCCCCAAAACCTGGATCCTGTGATAATTCGAAAAGCACTGAAGACACCTTGAAGAAACTTTATATACGTAGCAACAGCAATGTGAGAATTATTCACAACCTTTTATTTTTCACCAGAGGTCAAAGGTCACGTGACTGTTACTTAAAATAGAAATAAACTTAATACTGTCATATTTTGAAAAGTGCATAAGATATGATCATAAAACTTCATGAAACTTGTAACACAGATTGGACTATGGGTTTGCCCTCCGTCTGTGTGCGTCTGTCTGTCTGTTCGTCCGTCGGTCTCACTCTGTCTGTCTGTCCCGTCCCCAAAACCTGGATCCTGCGATAACTAAAAAAGTACTGAAGATACTTTGATGAAACTTTGTATACATAGAAAGAGAAATGTGAGGATTGTACACAACCCTTTATTTTTCACCAGAGGTCAAAGGTCACATGACTGATACTTAAAATAGAAATAAACTTAATACTATAATAATTCGAAAAGAACAAAACATATGATCATGAAACTTGGTACACAGAATGGACTATATGATTGCCCTCTGTCAGTTTAATACTGCAATAACTTAAAAAGTAACTCGAATGTCTGGTCAATGTTACTAAAATAGAAAAAACAACAACTTAATACTGCAGTGACAAATGGGATTTGAATATGAAACTTTGTACATCTACAGATAAAGGGAAATTTGACAGTATTGCACAATGTTTAATTAGTAGGGATTTTTACCGGTAGTGGACTCCTGTAATTCTTGCAATACTATCACAGCCTTGTTTAGTTAATTTCCTACGCATTTTGTGTTCTTCATAGCCAAACAGAATTTTTCTTCAACCCAATTTGTAGCCACTGGCTAATTTAGCAAATGACATACATGTAGTGACCTTGGAATTGACCTTGCGCTATGGGATTTATAACCAAGCCTACCTTGGTCAAACTTCTTTTACAGTATACAAATGTTTTTACAAGACATCTCTGTCAAACAATTAAGTACTAGCTTTCTGAATGGCTAAACACATTGTCAATGAAATCTCGTTTTGTCCACCCAAAGTGTGCATTTTTATCAGACAACCCCGTAATTCCCAATATAAACAAAAACAAAACAAGTCTTAGTTTTCTTTTGTTCACAATAAAACCAAAGTTCAAAGATGTTCCCTTTTGTATTTGTGTCTCATTTGTTTCAAATATCAAAGTTTTTACATGAATTAACCCGGACAGTGTCATTATGTTCAGATACTTTGCATTGAAAAATGTTTATACATTTAAATGATTGTCAGATTGTATTAATGTGCTTTGGTTGTTTTCATTCAAAAGCCTGACTACTCGGGACTCAAATGATGCTAGAAGAATATGACTCTGTATTTCTGTTGTGAGACTTGACTGAAATGCAGATGACTAGAGTTACAAATGTTATTTACCTAAACATCTGTTGGTAATGGTATACTTCTGTTACAAGGAAATTGTTTGTTTGCCATTATAATAATTTTGTACAAAGCACTTCCCAGTCGAAATTTATTTTTTCCCATTTTAGAAATTATACCTGTAATTCCAAAATGTAAACTAAAATAAAGAAGTACTGTGATTATTGATTCTTTGGTAATTATTATCTGCTCATAATTAACTTTTCTTATTGTTTTTCATGAATGAAAATGATAAATTGTGAATAAATTACATGATGACATCTAATTTGGAATCATGAAATAAAAATACCTACATGTACATATATTACTAACAATTCATACATATTACCTGTGAATGATTACTGGTATATTCAATCTTACTTTCCAATGGAGACATGAGAAAAGCATTTACTTGTAATGTTAACTGCCAAACATTACATTTCCAGAGAGAATGATACCTTCATGTAGACAGGTACCCCTGTCTGTGTTAACAATCACTTATCTGTTACAAACATCTGGTTGCCATGGCAATGCTTTTGATGATTATTATTGGGAGTTACACAGTTAGTGTTTTTTTATGTATTATTTGATCTATAGTGAACTCTGACTGCTGCTGTTTATAATTTCCATTCATGTTAGGGTTTATCATTTAACTAAACTAACATTTTTCCTTACTTTTCTAGTTATGTTTGGCAAAACAATCAATATAGTAGTTGTGACAATTGTTACTAAAAATAGAAATAAACTAAATACTGTAATAATTCGAAATGGACATTAGATAGGACCATGAAGGACATTAGATATGACCATGAAACTTGGTACAGAGATTGAAACTAGGTTTGCCATCTGTCTGTGTGTCGTTCTGACTGTTCGTCCGTATGTTTGTCTGTCCATCCGTCCCCAAAACCTGGATCCTGTGATAATTCGAAAAGCACTGAAGACACCTTGAAGAAACTTTATATACGTAGCAACAGCAATGTGAGAATTATTCACAACCTTTTATTTTTCACCAGAGGTCAAAGGTCACGTGACTGTTACTTAAAATAGAAATAAACTTAATACTGTAATATTTTGAAAAGTGCATAAGATATGATCATAAAACTTCATGAAACTTGTAACACAGATTGGACTATGGGTTTGCCCTCCGTCTGTGTGCGTCTGTCTGTCTGTTCGTCCGTCGGTCTCACTCTGTCTGTCTGTCCCGTCCCCAAAACCTGGATCCTGCGATAACTAAAAAAGTACTGAAGATACTTTGATGAAACTTTGTATACATAGAAAGAGAAATGTGAGGATTGTACACAACCCTTTATTTTTCACCAGAGGTCAAAGGTCACATGACTGATACTTAAAATAGAAATAAACTTAATACTATAATAATTCGAAAAGAACAAAACATATGATCATGAAACTTGGTACAAAGAATGGACTATATGATTGCCCTCTGTCAGTTTAATACTGCAATAACTCGAAAAGTAACTCGAATGTCTGGTCAATGTTACTAAAATAGAAAAAACAACAACTTAATACTGCAGTGACAAATGGGATTTGAATATGAAACTTTGTACATCTACAGATAAAGGGAAATTTGACAGTATTGCACAATGTTTAATTAGTAGGGATTTTTACCGGTAGTGGACTCCTGTAATTCTTGCAATACTATCACAGCCTTGTTTAGTTAATTTCCTACGCATTTTGTGTTCTTCATAGCCAAACAGAATTTTTCTTCAACCCAATTTGTAGCCACTGGCTAATTTAGCAAATGACATACATGTAGTGACCTTGGAATTGACCTTGCGCTATGGGATTTATAACCAAGCCTACCTTGGTCAAACTTCTTTTACAGTATACAAATGTTTTTACAAGACATCTCTGTCAAACAATTAAGTACTAGCTTTCTGAATGGCTAAACACATTGTCAATGAAATCTCGTTTTGTCCACCCAAAGTGTGCATTTTTATCAGACAACCCCGTAATTCCCAATATAAACAAAAACAAAACAAGTCTTAGTTTTCTTTTGTTCACAATAAAACCAAAGTTCAAAGATGTTCCCTTTTGTATTTGTGTCTCATTTGTTTCAAATATCAAAGTTTTTACATGAATTAACCCGGACAGTGTCATTATGTTCAGATACTTTGCATTGAAAAATGTTTATACATTTAAATGATTGTCAGACTGTATTAATGTGCTTTGGTTGTTTTCATTCAAAAGCCTGACTACTCGGGACTCAAATGATGCTAGAAGAATATGACTCTGTATTTCTGTTGTGAGACTTGACTGAAATGCAGATGACTAGAGTTACAAATGTTATTTACCTAAACATCTGTTGGTAATGGTATACTTCTGTTACAAGGAAATTGTTTGTTTGCCATTATAATAATTTTGTACAAAGCACTTCCCAGTCGAAATTTATTTTTTCCCATTTTAGAAATTATACCTGTAATTCCAAAATGTAAACTAAAATAAAGAAGTACTGTGATTATTGATTCTTTGGTAATTATTATCTGCTCATAATTAACTTTTCTTATTGTTTTTCATGAATGAAAATGATAAATTGTGAATAAATTACATGATGACATCTAATTTGGAATCATGAAATAAAAATACCTACATGTACATATATTACTAACAATTCATACATATTACCTGTGAATGATTACTGGTATATTCAATCTTACTTTCCAATGGAGACATGAGAAAAGCATTTACTTGTAATGTTAACTGCCAAACATTACATTTCCAGAGAGAATGATACCTTCATGTAGACAGGTACCCCTGTCTGTGTTAACAATCACTTATCTGTTACAAACATCTGGTTGCCATGGCAATGCTTTTGATGATTATTATTGGGAGTTACACAGTTAGTGTTTTTTTATGTATTATTTGATCTATAGTGAACTCTGACTGCTGCTGTTTATAATTTCCATTCATGTTAGGGTTTATCATTTAACTAAACTAACATTTTTCCTTACTTTTCTAGTTATGTTTGGCAAAACAATCAATATAGTAGTTGTGACAATTGTTACTAAAAATAGAAATAAACTAAATACTGTAATAATTCGAAATGGACATTAGATAGGACCATGAAGGACATTAGATATGACCATGAAACTTGGTACAGAGATTGAAACTAGGTTTGCCATCTGTCTGTGTGTCGTTCTGACTGTTCGTCCGTATGTTTGTCTGTCCATCCGTCCCCAAAACCTGGATCCTGTGATAATTCGAAAAGCACTGAAGACACCTTGAAGAAACTTTATATACGTAGCAACAGCAATGTGAGAATTATTCACAACCTTTTATTTTTCACCAGAGGTCAAAGGTCACGTGACTGTTACTTAAAATAGAAATAAACTTAATACTGTAATATTTTGAAAAGTGCATAAGATATGATCATAAAACTTCATGAAACTTGTAACACAGATTGGACTATGGGTTTGCCCTCCGTCTGTGTGCGTCTGTCTGTCTGTTCGTCCGTCGGTCTCACTCTGTCTGTCTGTCCCGTCCCCAAAACCTGGATCCTGCGATAACTAAAAAAGTACTGAAGATACTTTGATGAAACTTTGTATACATAGAAAGAGAAATGTGAGGATTGTACACAACCCTTTATTTTTCACCAGAGGTCAAAGGTCACATGACTGATACTTAAAATAGAAATAAACTTAATACTATAATAATTCGAAAAGAACAAAACATATGATCATGAAACTTGGTACACAGAATGGACTATATGATTGCCCTCTGTCAGTTTAATACTGCAATAACTCGAAAAGTAACTCGAATGTCTGGTCAATGTTACTAAAATAGAAAAAACAACAACTTAATACTGCAGTGACAAATGGGATTTGAATATGAAACTTTGTACATCTACAGATAAAGGGAAATTTGACAGTATTGCACAATGTTTAATTAGTAGGGATTTTTACCGGTAGTGGACTCCTGTAATTCTTGCAATACTATCACAGCCTTGTTTAGTTAATTTCCTACGCATTTTGTGTTCTTCATAGCCAAACAGAATTTTTCTTCAACCCAATTTGTAGCCACTGGCTAATTTAGCAAATGACATACATGTAGTGACCTTGGAATTGACCTTGCGCTATGGGATTTATAACCAAGCCTACCTTGGTCAAACTTCTTTTACAGTATACAAATGTTTTTACAAGACATCTCTGTCAAACAATTAAGTACTAGCTTTCTGAATGGCTAAACACATTGTCAATGAAATCTCGTTTTGTCCACCCAAAGTGTGCATTTTTATCAGACAACCCCGTAATTCCCAATATAAACAAAAACAAAACAAGTCTTAGTTTTCTTTTGTTCACAATAAAACCAAAGTTCAAAGATGTTCCCTTTTGTATTTGTGTCTCATTTGTTTCAAATATCAAAGTTTTTACATGAATTAACCCGGACAGTGTCATTATGTTCAGATACTTTGCATTGAAAAATGTTTATACATTTAAATGATTGTCAGATTGTATTAATGTGCTTTGGTTGTTTTCATTCAAAAGCCTGACTACTCGGGACTCAAATGATGCTAGAAGAATATGACTCTGTATTTCTGTTGTGAGACTTGACTGAAATGCAGATGACTAGAGTTACAAATGTTATTTACCTAAACATCTGTTGGTAATGGTATACTTCTGTTACAAGGAAATTGTTTGTTTGCCATTATAATAATTTTGTACAAAGCACTTCCCAGTCGAAATTTATTTTTTCCCATTTTAGAAATTATACCTGTAAATTCCAAAATGTAAACTAAAATAAAGAAGTACTGTGATTATTGATTCTTTGGTAATTATTATCTGCTCATAATTAACTTTTCTTATTGTTTTTCATGAATGAAAATGATAAATTGTGAATAAATTACATGATGACATCTAATTTGGAATCATGAAATAAATACCTACATGTACATATATTACTAACAATTCATACATATTACCTGTGAATGATTACTGGTATATTCAATCTTACTTTCCAATGGAGACATGAGAAAAGCATTTACTTGTAATGTTAACTGCCAAACATTACATTTCCAGAGAGAATGATACCTTCATGTAGACAGGTACCCCTGTCTGTGTTAACAATCACTTATCTGTTACAAACATCTGGTTGCCATGGCAATGCTTTTGATGATTATTATTGGGAGTTACACAGTTAGTGTTTTTTTATGTATTATTTGATCTATAGTGAACTCTGACTGCTGCTGTTTATAATTTCCATTCATGTTAGGGTTTATCATTTAACTAAACTAACATTTTTCCTTACTTTTCTAGTTATGTTTGGCAAAACAATCAATATAGTAGTTGTGACAATTGTTAAGTACTAAACAAGGTACTTTATCTTTTATTGGAAGTTGATATTAAAACGCATTATAACGTTTGTATAGTAATCACCTGCAGGGAATGTTGAGTCCATTGTCAGTATTGCCCAGCTTGTTTCAAAGCATGACAGTACGGACAAGTGCAATTTTGGCAGAATGTACTAAATAATTACTGCACGGATATTTGTAAAAAATGGACGAGTTATGCATTAGAAGATTTTGCCACCCCTGCAGCCTCCACCAAAAAGCGAATTGAATGGTGCATTAGCAATAGTTTCCTGTTCTTTGGTGGTACAAAACACAGGGTGGTGTCAAAATTACTTCCTGTTACTTTGCCAAATGTGTGGGATCAATTTCTAGAATACGCTAAAAATAAACAAGAATTTGGAACTGTGCTATCTGCGTGTGGCTGTTATGTCAAACAAAAGTAAAAATAGATTCATCCCCAGAAGATGGTGATGTATTTGAATATGTATTATTGTTTAGCTTTGTGAATACATGTAATGAAATACTGTAATGAAATAGATTTGTATGGTTGTTTACTTATGAAATAGACCAACATACAAGATGCAGTTTGTTATACCATCTGATAATACCATCTAATGTTTACACAGTTATTATGCCCCCTTCGAAGAAGTGGGGGTATCTTGATTTGCAACGGTCGGTCGGTAGGTCTGTCCGTAGACCATTGAGATCTTGAGAATGCTTTGACTTACGATCATGAAAGTTGGTACGCTGGTTACTTGGGAGGAAAGGAAGAACCCTATAAATTGTGAGGTCAACAGGTCAAAGGTCAAGGTCACCATTGCTAAAAATAGAAAAACGGTTTCCCCTCAATAACTTGAGAACGCATTGAGATATTTTCATGAAACTTTATACATAGATACCTTACATCGAGACCTCGCTTGGGATTGCATATGGGATGGGTTGGGTCAAGGTTACCGTTACTAAAAATAGAAAAACGATAGACCATTTCGTTTCCGCACGATATCTTTAGAACGCTTTGACCTATGATCACGAAAGTTGGTACGCTGGTTACTAGGGAGGAAAGGAAGAACCCTATACATTTTGAGGTCAACAGGTCAAAGGTCAAGGTCACCATTGCTAAAAATAGGAAAACGGTTTCCCCTCAATAACTTAAGAACGCATTGAGATATTTTAATGAAACGCTATACATAGATACCTTACATCAAGACCTCGCTTGGGATTGCATATGGGATGGGTGGGGTCAAGGTAACCGTTACTAAAAATAGAAAAACGGTTTCCGCTCAATAACTTGAGAACGCATCGAGATATTTTAATGAAACTACATACATAGATACCTTATATTGAGACCTCGCTTGGGATTGCATATGGGGTGGGTGGGGTCAAGGTCAAGGTCACCATTACTAGAAATAGAAAAATGGTCTCCGCTCAATAACTTGAGAACGCATCGAGATATTTTAATGAAAGTTCGTATATAGATACCTTATATTCAGACCTCGCTTGGGATTGCATATGGGGTGCGTGGGGTCAAGGTCACCATTACTAAAAATCGAAAAAACGGTTTCATCACAATAACTTGAGAACGCATCGAGATATGTTAATGAAACCTCGTACATATATACCTTATATCGAAACCTCGCTTGGGATTGCATATGGGATGGGTTTGGTCAAGGTCACCATGGCTAAAAATAGAGAAACGGTTTCCGCTCAATAACGTGAGAACGCATCGAGATATTTTAATGAGACTTCATACATAGATACCTTATATTGAGACCTCTCTTGGGATTTCATATGGGGTGGGTGGGGTCAAGGTCACCATTACTAAAAATAGAAAAACGGTTTCCGCTCAATAACTTGAGAACTCATCGAGATATTTTAATGAAACTTCATACATACATCCCATATATCGATTAACAATTGTACATATTCACATCTTGGCTGCAAGTCGGGGGGGGGCATACATGTTTTACAAACATCTCTTGTTATTATAAATATTATCTTGGCTGTTTTAATGGACACATGCTTAGAAAGACAAGATATTGTTAAAAAAATACTTCATGAGATTTTGAACAAAAAATACATTATTATGGTCAATTATTGCAAGTTTACAGTGAGAATGGTATGAATTGGAATAGGAGCTTGGTCACATAAAAGTATGCTATTCTTCTCTGAGAGTCTCCCCAGCCTTTAGGGCTTATCAGTGATTGCTGGTTATCACATGGTGTCTGGAAGGCTGAGATAAAAATAGCACCACCAGGAATCACGGCTGATGCATGTGCCTGGAAAAATAAATATTTATTGCTAGGCCTCTCCACTGATCACATACCTTTGAATATTACTTTGTTGTTTACTAGGAGGATGGATGCAGAACTGGTGTATCATTGACCCATTTATGTACAGCATATCTTAATAAAGCAGTCTTTGTCTTAATAAATATCTATTGCTGTTTCAAGTTATAATGGTATATGATCTGATTAATGGAAAAAAAATACCTGTATTTATTTGTTAAAATCTCAATTTAAAAGGTCTTTGGTTGGTATGATTTATCCAAATTGATGTATTGAGTGATGCATGACTAATAGAGAGATACCTAGCATATTAATTTTATTTTAAATACCTTCGTCTAAAAGAAAGAGACATTGGCCAGAATTGTTGTTCTTTTTCCCGGTAAAATGAGCATGTGGCTGTGAACAGTAAAAGGGAGATGCCGAGCTTATTTTATCAAATAAATATGTGCGCATAAAAGTCATAGACATTGTACAGAACAAAGCCATTGTTTTCTTGTTTTCAGGAGCAATGAGCATGTTGCTCTGAAGATTATCAAAAACGTAGAAAAATATCGAGAAGCTGCCAAACTCGAGATAATTGTCCTTGAAAAATTACGGGAAAAAGATCCCACCGGTACAAAGTAAGTATTAATTGTGAAATCCTTCAGAGGACCAGATATTGAATAGAAAACTTTATATCATGCACAAAAATATTGCTACTTTTCTTTGATTTAGAAGAAGTATGTGCCCATATTCATTGAATTTACTTGCGAAAATACATGACTGGTTGCCCTATGTGTTCAGATGTAAGACTGGTTGTCTTATGTTTTCAGACTATGTGTTCAGATGTACAACTGGTTGTCCTATGTTGTCAGACTATGTGTTCAGATGTTAGACTGGTAGTCCTATGTTTTCAGACTTTGTGTTCAGATGTTAGACTGGTAGTCCTATGTTTTCAGACTATGTGTTCCGATGTTAGACTGGTAGTCCTATGTTTTCAGACTATGTGTTCAGATGTAAGACTGGTTGTCCTATGTTTTCAGACTATGTGTTCAGATGTTAGACTGGTTCGACTACCATGGCCACATGTGTCTATCATTCAACATGCTAGGACTCAGTGTTTTTGACTTTCTTGTAAGTATATTTTTTATGTTGACATAATTTTCATAATTATATTGCATGGTCAGAAGTAAAAAGACGAAAGATATAATGCATGCTTGTATCTAGAATTGTAATGAAAGCTTAATGGTCCGTTGGAATATTATAGTTGGTTACATTTATTAAAATATTTATGAAACTTTATAATTTATTTTAAATTTCATTGCTACCAAACCAACATTTCTTTCAAGTTTCAGTGCTACAGATAAGCATCGTTTTTTCGTTAAAATGAATTGATTTTCTAGAAAAGCGATTTAATTTTTAAAGTTTTAGTTAAAAAACTAATATTTCAAAAAACTAATTGCAACCACATTTTTAGCGTTTTCGTTGACAATGATTATTTGCCTGAGTTAATCATTACTATAGCACCGCATCGAAATAGAGACTGTTTGACTTGTCTGGTTCCCTACTTTTGCGTCACTATCAACCAGATATTCACAGTGTATGTTACATATATAAGAATTGGGAACCAGACGTGTAACCGTTTTGACTTGGAACCAGTATTGAAAGAAAAACATGGTTGAATTGAAAATCAGAAACAAACTTCTGTCTATCAACGTTGATTTTGTAATTTAAATATTGTTCAAAGGCTAAATTCTCCATTTATTATTCATTTATTACAGTAATTTGCAACCAATTATGAGATAGTGAACCAAATTTGACAGCTTTTCAACAAGCAAAAGTGTAATGGACGAAAAAAAACTGATTTTTAAATTGTATAATATAGACTGAAAACTATTTAAAAATTGGTAAAAACTAATTAGTCTTGAAGGTGGTCAGTAAAAAAACGATTTGATGACAAAATTAGGAAATGAAAAACTGTTTGCTTGAAAAATTATCTGTAGCACTGCTGTTTGAAATTTTCTTTTTAGCAAGTGGACACACATCAATGCATGGAAAACAGTGCACTATTAATTTATATGCTTTCCTTTTTATGTTGCATTGATTTAGGATGGGCATTAAATGTCTTAAAATTTGCTGTGCTTTCTTTTGCAGAAAGAAAACAGTTATATTCCATATGATTTGGATCAAGTCCGCCACATATCATATCAGTTGTGTTACGCAGTCCAATGTAAGTACAATGAAACATACACAGCTTTGTGTTAGATGTTCACTGTGAAGTAAGGTCTTAACTATACAGTCTGATTTCTCGAGATAATGGCCTGATTGGTCAGTTTAGACTGCACAGAGTTTACTTCTCTCTCATTTTTGCATGTACTAAACATTTTGTCATTGTATGATTTTTTGCTCGTACATCTTGTACATCTGTCACTATGCAGGTGCCATACTGTGTATGCTAGTAAGACTTCCTTACCTGTGTTTGGACAATATACTCACCTCACTGAAATCTTGCCCTGTCCAATACATTGTGGTGAATATTGTAGAGGAAATAGTTAAGTTGAACTGTGGTTTTATGCCATAATGACAGTGTTTAAATGTTATCCTTTTGAAAACTTAAAGGTGTTCGCAACAAAAAGAAAATAATTGGGATTATTTCTCCTTTGGCTTCATTTTTTCTTTATTGTATATATATTACAATATACTAATATCATCTCTGATGTTCATTCAAAATAAATATTTTTAATTGCAAAAGTTCATAAAGCATATATAATAATCAAAAACACATTTGTGCAATGTATTTCCAAACAAATTAGTTCAGAAATTATCCATTAAATATCTCCATTCTACTGATACGTTGTTTATGTATGTTAAATCGAAACAGGAAAAAGGCTACACAGGTACCCTATATGAAATCCAATATTTCCCAAACAAATTCGGTGACCCATTCTTTTTATTAATGTTTTGGTTTAAGTATACATTGATGCATTTATGTGCGAAATTTTAAGAAAATCTGTCGTTTGGAACAAAATATGCATTTGATAAAAATGAAGTTTCAGAAAGCATTATTAGTTTATTAGACACATTTAAATGTCCAGACTGATTCATTATTTTAGCAGTAAATGTAGGTAAAGCGTTTTCATTATCAACATACACTGGTATATTGTCAAACAAAGCATGTACAAACATATCAGTTGAAAGAACCATAACCTTTGAATGAAAAAAAACTATCCTATATACTTAAAACATTGATAAAAATCCAAACTGAAAAAGGGGCCTCGACAGGTAACGTATTCAAAACACTATATTTCCGGAACAAGGCCGGGGTCTGCCAGAACAAGGCCGGTGACCCCTATTTTTTAAGACTGTTTTAGTAAGACTGTTTTAGTTTCAGTATACAATGACGCATGTATGTGGGATCTTTTAACAAAATCTGCCGTTTGTTTTAGTTTCAGTATACAATGACGCATGCATGTGGGATCTTTTAACAAAATCTGTCGTTTGGAAGAAAAGATATTCATATATTTGAAAAATTATTTATGTTTTCACAGGCATATTTAATGCATAATTAACCTCGTTAAGTGTCCATTAAAAGTCATTTGTTTGATAACTGTAGATAAAGCGCGGTTTATCATTAAACTGCACTTGTATATTTCCAAACGAAACATTTAAAAAAAAGATGCATTTAAAAATCTCCGTCTTTATTTTAATATGAATGCTTTATATTATTCAACATTCTAAGTAACACAAACTGAAAAAAGGCCTCGACAGATACCGTAATTCACAATTCAATATTTCTGGAAAAAGGGCGGTGACCCATATTTTTTAAGACTGTTTTAGTTTTAGGATACATTGGTGCATGTTTGTGCCAATTTTTAAGAAAATCTGTTGTTGGAAAGAAATTGAAGGAAATTGTTGCGAACGTCTTTAAGTTCCAAAGTAGGCAGTTTTGAGAAATATGCCCAATTACACATGCAACAAACATGAAATACAAATGAAACTTCAAGGGCCAGTTACTAAAAATTTTAGTAAATAGTATTTTATATGCAGAAGAAAATAATTAAAAAAAATGTTATTTGCATATATATGTACGTGCAAATAATCATCCAGTGCAAATATGTGAAACCTCTTGCATAAAAGTCAACAACTCGCCATAGTTTTCCACTAAGCCATAAAGTCCATGGTTATGCAGGCCCATGCTGTGTTTCAGTTCTCCATGAGAACCACCTCACCCACACAGATCTAAAGCCTGAGAACATCCTGTTTGTCAACTCAGACTTTGATGTCACATATAACCCAAAAAAGGTAAGCGAGACAAATCCTGGGTTCCATTCTGTCACCGTCAATAAAGTCATGCAACTAAGAGCTTAGTATTTAATTGTCATTGCTATGGCTGCATGTGCTGTCCAAATCAAGCATACCCAATCGATTAACATGAGGTTTGATTGTAGTGGCATTTACTCCAGTGTTGCAAATTTATTTTATGCTTTCCAGTAATTTTTAGGGAAATATCAGTGAAATAAAATTGGTAATTCACTGTTTAAAACATAGAAAATGTCCACTCTGATCATTTTCACTGTTTCATACTGGTTCCCGATTTAAAACAATAAATGAAACAGACCGTCAACGATACCGGACTCAAAATTGTCAAATGAGTCCCGAGATATTTTTCAATAAAACCCACTTAGATAGCAATTAAAATAAAAACAAAGTGGAAAAAGCTTAAAATAAAAATAAAATTTGTTGTTTTCGGGAGAATCCCGAATTTTTATTCTATTATTAATCGATATTCTACGGAAACCAACAAATATCCTCTATAAATTAACAATGAATACTGTGAATTCAATATTAATCGTGGGGCACTAATTTTCATGGATTTTCGTGGGTCAAGGAAACCACAAATTTAAGTGCAGACAAAAATATGACCCATTGAATATTACCTAAAAATGATTTTTTCAGATACTAGTACGTATATGAAGGAACTTTTAATTCATAATCTTACGTCAAACACGCATTTATATATTTATATAAAGTAATCCACGGTAGTTGCATACACTTTTGTTTTTATAAAACGCTGCATAACATTGTAACAGTAAAAATTTTCAAATGAACGCTTGATCACTAAGCGTTTTGTAATCCGTCAACATCTCCACGTGCTCAGTATGAAACACGCTCTTGCTTACAATTACAATGCACATGTATTTCGTGTAATTCTTTGTTCTGCTAGAAAAGCACGCGAAAAATATGCTGACCATGTCACGTCATCCGCATGGAAAGCGTGGGCATAGTGATTGCCAAATAAAGTTTCGTAGCGCATAATAACTGTTGGAGTCTGTAAGACCCAGTTTTCAACCACTTTGTAAGACAAATTTTTGTCTCCTGTTGACTAAGTTAATGTTGATTTTTTTTTGCTTGTAATACTAATATTATGGAAACGTATGACTGCTTACTGCAAAACCTCGAATTGAAGTATGAGTGCCCGATTTGATTTGCATTTTCGCACTTCACTAATTGCCAACATAACTAAACAAAAGATTTTAATTGACATGCTGAATTGTTAGCACAACAGCTATTACAACTCTAATTACACCTCTTCTTGACCATAATTACGTCATCTGGGCTCATTGATGGACTAGAACGTTTACGGGGTTATGATGTCAAACTGTGAATGTGCGCCCCCCAATTATCCGCGGGAGGGCCTCGTTAATCCTGATTACGTAATCTGGGCTCATTGATTGACTAGAACGTTTACGGGGTAATGATGTCAAACTGTGAATGTGCCCCCCCAATTATCCGCGGGTGGGCCTCGTTAATCCTGATTACGTAATCTGGGCTCATTGATTGACTAGAACGTTTATGGGGTTATGATGTCAAGCTGTGAATGTGCCCCCCCAATTATCCGCGGGAGGGCCTCGTTAATCCTGATTACATAATCTGGGCTCATTGATTGACTAAAACGTTTACGGGGTAATGATGTCAAACTGTGAATGTGCCCCCCCAATTATCCGCGGGAGGGCCTCGTTAATCCTGATTTCGTAATCTGGGCTCATTGATTGACTAAAACGTTTACGGGGTAATGATGTCAAACTCTGAATGTGCCGCCCCCCCCCCCCAAATATCCGCGGGAGGGCCTCGTTAATCCTGATTACGTAATCTGGGCTCATTGATGGACTTGAATGTTTACGGGGTAATGATGTCAAACTGTGAATGTGCCCCCCCCCCAATTATCCGCGGGAGGGCCTCGTTAATCTTGATTACGTAATCTGGGCTCATTGATTGACTAAAACGTTTACGGGGTAATGATGTCAAACTGTGAATGTGCCCCCCCAATTATCCGCGGGAGGGCCTCGTTAATCCTGATTACGTAATAGTTGGCATAGACTTGACAGCGAGATAGGTGGTGATAAGTGAAAATACAATGGTAAATTGACCATTTCTTGATATTTTAGGCAAACTGTTTATTTTCTCCAAAAATTACAATTCCACGAATTTAAGTGCAGACGAAATTGGCATTTTCGGGAAATCCTCGAAATTTTGTGCCATCGAAAATATATGAATTCACAGTAGTTTTAAAAAAAAGTTAGTTTCTTGATAATTTCACTGGCCAGAACCAAGTTCTGCTATCAAGATCATTTATGTGTCTGCTAAGCTGTGATGTAGTCCCAAGATCATCTTGTTATGAGACATGTAACTAAAATAAATAAGACCTTTAGAAAGCTGAGGATGATGAATGCCATTAGTTTTATGGTCCACCATTGAACACCAGAGAATAACATAAAGAAAATGATATATGAATATTTCCGGAAACAAACCACCATTCTCATTGTCCTAAGTTTCAAATTGTTAAAAATAGTATGAAATGAAACAATTGAAGTGTATTTAAAACATAAACTGTCCTGAATAGGCAATCAAAAGCAGAAATAAAACAACAAATGTATTGATTCTCAGAAACGTGATGAGCGGTACATTCGGAACACGGAGATTCAGCTGATAGATTTCGGGTCAGCGACCTTTGATCATGAACACCACAGCACGATAGTCTCTACCCGGCACTACCGTGCACCAGAGGTCATTCTGGGTAAGTTGCATTTGGGACTGGCTGAGATGACATGCTGGAGGGGCACAGTGAAGTGACTCTTCCTACTTTCAGCTGAGTACTGTAAATTATCACGTATAGGACGCCCCTGCGTATAAGACGCACCTAAAAATTGAGATCCTAATTTGTGGAAAAAAAATCTGCTATTTGAAAGCTTCTAAACATCAAATTCGTAAATTTCGTTTCATTGTTTATTGACACTGAAAATGTTTTTGTCGTGAAAATCGCATTGCGGATACATTACACTAGCTATGTTTTCGATGTATTGAGAGTTGTTGAGAGTCTCAAGTGTCAACACCTTTAATTACACCATAAGCGCTAATTGTCTGTTTGACAAACACGGTCAGCAAGTATCATCAATGACACCATCCTTTTTGTTTGCAGAGCAGTATAAAAGGTGTGAAGTGGTTCGTCAGGTGGTGTTTACACTACGGTTCATTTAACCCTGGTTTTTATTTTTCATGTATTATGTTTTATTGCATATATATTTCGGAAAAATAAGAATTAAGAATATAAAACACACAAAATAAGAATATATATTATATAATACTATATTTTTAAAAGATCCCAATATAAAACAGTGCGAAACGTATTGGGTACGAATACTTGCTAATATAAGCGTCTTAGTGACGTCGATCGAGCGTCTATTCAAAATGGCGCCCAAAACACCACAGTTGCTATTTATGATAGAAAAACTAGAAGTTTTTGCTTATATCCGCATATAAGACGCACTGGAAAAATGCTACAAATTTTGGCTGAAAAAAGTGTGGCCTATACGCGAGAAATTACGGTACCTTTTGATTTGGTTAGGTGCCGTTGTTTACCTTCCCTGAAGTGTTTCTGAAATTGCACCACTGTAGGCTACTCTAAAGTTATGTAGTAAGACTTAATACAGGTAGGATGATAATCCTTCCACTGTTGTTTAGACATTACTGGATCCCACTGCAGTCCATTCTCAATTGATCACTGTGCGTCTAAAATCCACAACTTTAAACACAACCATTTTCACTGAACAACATTATGTAGTAACCTTATTCACATGGCTCAAGTCAAATGGCATTACTTGGCTAATAAAATAGTGGAAGACAACACATACAATGCTAAGACAAATTATTTGTACTTCAAATATTTGCACTACCTCCATATGCCATAAATACTTTCTTGTAGAAATATATGTGATATTTTCCTAGCTAGAGGAAGTATTAGTTTGCAATGTTTTTCTGGCATAGTCTTAATGCTATTAATCATGTTCTGGTATGAGGTATGAATAGGTACACTGACACACACAGTCATACATCTCCACTCATACATGTGGCAGTTCAGTGATGAGTAGCCTGCATGTATACCTGCCTGTTATCTGGTACAAGCCACTGCACAGCCAGCCTACCAGGTGCAGCTTGGCACTCGGCCAGCTTTATCAGTCTGCAATATTTCCATTACTGACAATTACAGATGCTTGAGGCAAAGGCAAATGCTTTCTTAATGTTTTTTTTTTTTGGCTAATAAAAAATAATAATTTTGTTACATGCATAAAAATGTATTACTGTCGAGCAGAATGTAAAAGTTCCACACAGCATTTATGGACTTTTAGAGTTGTCCCTAAATTATTGTTTAAACTTAAACTCAATATCAGTGATTTTAGAGTTGTCCCTAAATTATTGTTTAAACTTAAACTCAATATCAGTGATTTTAAGTCCTATGTGGGGCCAAAATAAGGCCCCATTCACCAGCTCTGGAGTATATATTTACTCTAAAGAATAAATAAAACAATTCACCCCATTATGTCTTAAGTGGTTGTATTATAAGGAAACCAACACAAGTATCAGTTGTTTAAACTTACAGAAAAAGTTTGTAAAATGTTTGTATAATGGGATGTGAAAGTGATACGAAACATTCCTTGATAAAATCATTGTTTTATTTCTAAATGTTTCCCATACAACATGGATCTGTTTCCTACCAAGGGGCCCAGTGCCACCATTCGCCAATGGCTGAAAACGCATTGAATATTGATTGTTATATTGTGTCTACACATTCATAGGGCTTAAGCTACATCCCAGATCACTTTGCCATCATTTAGTTTTCATAATTTTATTGCGGGAAATGCCAGATGGTGGTGATGCTGTGAATATCCCATGTTGCTAATTGCAGTTAGAACTGTTGGTAATTGCACAATTGCTGTACAACATCTGGATGGTTTCATTGATGAAAGTTTTTGTTAATCTAAATTGCTAAATACCTGTTTAGCAGAGAATTTTGCTCATCATCAGGGGTGTGGAAATATCAAAATTGTCTGCTTGTCCATCGAAAAGTTCATTAAAAAATCTACTTGTCTGCAAGCAATAGTCACTTGTCCAAACAAAAATATAGTTTTATTTCAGGTCTTCCTGATGCATGTTTTATTTAAATAATAAATAAACACAATTTGTTATTCAAATGTATACGTATAAAATGGTAAGATAATATTTTTGTATTAACTTCCAACTTCTACATCATTTTCACACTCACAAATTGTACTTTTCCATGGAAAAGTAGACAGGAAAAATTTACTAGTCTGACAGTAAAATTACCCCCGTCTGACAAGTCGGGCATAAGGTTTCCACATCCCTGCATCATTGCTAAGGTGAAAATATCTTTTAATAGTGTCCTTGAAATGTCTAATGGATACCTTTTCACTTACGTCAACACTTTCAGCTTTTTATTATGTAAGACTTAAAACTAAACTGCATCAAGAATTACAATACTAATTTGTCATTTCATAACTATGTAAAGTTATATTAAATGTGCAAGTTGCAGTAAGCCATTGAACTGTCAGTATTGCGTACACCAGGTTCAGAAATATGGGAGAATGTAAGATGCCAGTATGCATTTTGATCACGATTTTGGAGAATGTAAGATGCCAGTATGCATTTTGATCACGATTTTGGAGAATGTAAGATGCCAGTATGCATTTTGATCACGATTTTGGAGAATGTAAGATGCCAGTATGCATTTTGATCACGATTTTGGAGAATGTAAGATGCCAGTATGCATTTTGATCACGATTTTGGAGAATGTAAGATGCCAGTATGCATTTTGATCACGATTTTGGAGAATGTAAGATGCCAGTATGCATTTTGATCACGATTTTGGAGAATGTAAGATGCCAGTATGCATTTTGATCACGATTTTGACTTGACGTCAGCAGTGATTGTCAGACGTGATACACGGAATTCCAACCCACAGCTTCTGTACAGGAACTAAAAGCGTGACAGTTTTATTGCGATGATTTCTGGGGGAAAGTCTTCCTCGGGATACACTCATAGATACCTGACACAGAACTTTATACATTTAGAAATTCTGCAATGTTGTAGACCATCTTATGAATGCTGGAAAAGAAAACAAGGTGTACTTTAATTTTTTGTTCATATAAAACAAATGAAACTTGTTTCATTGTCTAGGTGTTTGAAAAAGGTGTTAATGGTTGTTTAAAAACAAAGGTACCGGTACTCAGACAGACAAGATACACCTGTTCCCAAGATATAGCCCATGGACGATTGTTTATCAATACTAGTCCCAAGATATAGCCCTTGGACGATTGTTTATCAATACTAGTCCCGAGATATAGCCCTTGGACGATTGTTTATCAATACTAGTCCCAAGATAAAGCCCTTGGACGATTGTTTATCAATACTAGTCCCGAGATATAGCCCTTGGACGATTGTTTATCAATACTAGTCCCGAGATATAGCCCTTGGACGATTGTTTATCAATACCAGTCCCGAGATATAGCCCTTGGACGATTGTTTATCAATACTGGTCCAGAGATATAGCCCTTGGACGATTGTTTATCAATACTAGTCCCGACGTATAGCCCTTGGACGATTGTTTATCAATACTAGTCCCGAGATATAGCCCTTGCACGATTGTTTATCAATACTAGTCCCGAGATATAGCCCTTTGACGATTGTTTATCAATACTAGTCCCGAGATATAGACCTTCGACGATTGTTTATCAATACTAGTCCCGAAATATAGCCCTTGGACGATTGTTTATCAATACTAGTCCCAAGGTATAGCCCTTGGACGATTGTTTATCAATACCAGTCCCGAGATATAGCCCTTGGACGATTGTTTATCAATACTAGTCCCGAGATATAGACCTTGGATGATTGTTTATCAATACTAGTCGTAGTTCCAATATCTTATCAACAGAACCAGAATAGGCCTCAACCAAGGTACAGAGGAAATGAACAACTGAGCTACTGTTATAAAGTCAACGTTTACAGAATTGTTTTGTGAAGACTGCAAGTTTTTTTTGGCTAAATCAATATCAGGCTGTTAAATTTTAAAATGTTTTATCTTTCTCATTGTTTATAGCACATAATATTGTTTGGAATAATCAGTGTTAAAAATGGTGGTAAACAGTAGTTCATTGGTTTATTTTACACTAGATCCCTTGTCAACATTCAAAATGAACTACACTACACTGCTTTCAATTATAAAGAAAATGTGCATGTCTAAGGTTACCATATTTAAAGGGCAAACATTGGTGGCTAGCAAGTACCTCACTGTAATCAGTTTAAGTAGCTATATGCTAAACAGCCATGTTCTTTCATTCAGTTCCCTAAAATTTATGCAGTAGTCATTCATCATGTTGATAAGTATGTCATTGCATGCTTATATGAGGTCATTCACTATCCTAAGAAATGTCATTTATCCATCAGGCTTGTATGCAAGTCATAACTTCAGTTCTATGAAAGCAAAGTTTATTCACCACCATTATGTCCTGTTCTTTGACATGATCAGTAAGGCCAGTCCCTTTTTATTTTCTGGTTTACAAAAATTTTTGGGGAACATGTCCACTGGCAGGTCGAAAAAAAAAAAAAAAAGTGTTCAAATCTTAACACAACGAACGATTTCCCATTAGCAATTTATAATTAATAACAATATCAACATTAAAACACAATATTATGTGAAGTTAGAATAAGACGTCAAACATGGTATAAACTGTTTTATTACACCAATGTTTTATATGCAGTTTAACCATTTGTATTTATGAATTTTACAGAGTAAATAAGTGTAATAGATGCATATATTTTAACGGCATCATTAAAATTGATTTTACCACAAAGTTGTATACTTGTATGGATTTACAAAATGTAAAGTGAGATGCCTTTTTAAAAGAAGACGAGTTAACCTGCGCAGGACTGGAATCCACAACTGCCCGAACACAGACCTTGCAAAACGAGCTTAATCTAACCACACAACGCAAATTTTGAAAATAATTGCTGTGAGGTCTCGAAAAACATATTAAATTTAACTATATCAAGAGAAAAGTCCAATTAATATGACGTTAATTGTCTGCATTCTTATTAAGTCTTAATTCTTATTAAAAATGAGAAACCAGTTTTAACATATTTTTTTTTTAAATATTCAACTCTGTGTATATGCTAAATCTTCATGTATATATGAAATTTATCAGATATAAACTCAACTGCTAGTGTGTGTTAAATTATTGCATTACAATTGTGACAGAAACAAAATACAAGGCAAATAAGAAATTCTCATTGTGTCGCGAAAATATATATCATCAACAAAATGCAACCATGACTTTCTCTTTTAAGTGTATACGACACAAAGCTGTCTGTCGCCACATTAGGGAGGGGTATCCCCTCCGTACGTCAAATTTTTTTGTGGCATGTGTCAAATGACGTTATCTGGTGCGTTTTAGCTATTAAATTTAAGGCTAAGATGTTTTCAATTTTTTGTACAAGTTTAAACGAAATGAAATAAACGAAGCATCACCGTTTGAACGGCATACCTCTAGCCTTTTAAAAGCAAAAGCATCATTGTTGTTGCGAAACTGAAAGTAATGATTTTTTCCGGATGTTTATGTCCAGTGCGCATCACATTCGCACAGTGACATCATGTCCAAACCCACTATTCTCGTCGTTCTCGAATCTTTAGGTTACACTCGATCTACTGATGGAGCCTTTTTTATTCGATTAATTATGTTCATATGGGCATGTATTTAGTGTTTTAACACTGTTTTAATCGTTACAGCTGTTGAACATAGTACTGACTGGATAATTGGTGAATTGTAAAGATCTTGATTAAAATATATTTATATTATATACATGCTTTGTTCTTGCAAAAACGGCGGGAAATTTTCCTCGTGCACATCGTGCCTGCGCGTCATATGTTAAAGACAAATGTCACTCTATTGTTTAAAACAGCGTTGATTTTCTCATGTTTCATTCTTTCCATGACTAACTGTACTTCTAACGGTAATATTAACTGTCATCAAATGGACAAGTCATTTTAAGGGCCGTCTACGAAACATGTTGAACATTATTAGAAGTTTACAGTATATAATAAATTCAACAATTTACGAACTAAAAATCACTTGCTAATTTTTTTGTCCACCAATAAGTAAATTTGCATGGAAAAACCACGCCAATTTGTTTATAAGTTACCTATTTTTTCTCCATTTGTGAATTTATTTATGAGACGACCCTCAAACTTGAAACACTCACTGACCACAATAACGGGATTTCTCCCTGCAAAAATCATGCATGGGATTAACATTCCTTTGACGGGAAACTAGGACACCCAATGTCTTTAAAGACCTGTATTTAGTAAAGCACATGATCGGTACACGCACGCCTTCCATGCGTGGAACGTGACGTCGTGTTTCAGCAGACATTTCGCACTCTTTTGTAGAAAACACGGGTTTTACATGGCATACATGTACATAAACAATGGCGGACGCCTTGCTTAAAAAAATTGTCCGTGAAATTCCGGAACAATTTGTTGATCTCGATCGGCAATCATCGTGTGATACCGTCAAAAACAAAAAGATGTTTCACGGAAGTAAACGAACTTACCGAGCAAATTATTATATTCGTACTCAAAATATTTCGAAAATTTGAACGTTTCGTCCCCCATCGGTAAAAAAAAAATCGTAATTATAATTTATTTTTTTTTTCACTTTCGGAAAAATTTATGTTCGCCGGTTTTGTAAACCGTAAAATCAAAAAGTCCTGGCCTAACTGAGATTTGATGCCAAGCCAGTTTGCAACCCCCTCACTGTTCATCATGTGAAATCTACAGGTTGCCATAGAATACAGTGACTTTCTTTGTGTTTTGTTGTTAACACAACATTCTAGACTTCTTTGTGTGTCAGTGCTAGCCATGATTCATTGGACATGTTTTCATACAGTGCAAAAACCTCTTAGACATTCACTTTGCTGATAGGCCAGGCTGGCTGTTCCCTTTGTATGTCATAGGTGTAACTATGTATTCTACAAGATGTATATTTTGGTTTATGTAGATGACTGGAAAGTGTTGTTGATACACCACACCTTGTGTACAACATTGCCACAGAGACTTCTGTTAGAAAGATAATAAATTAGAGCCCCGCAAATGTCCATCTGTCCGTCCGTCCACATTTTTAGCTCACCTGAGCACAACGTGCTCATGGTGAGCTGTTGTGATTGCCATTTGTCCATCGTGTGTCAACATTTTATATAATCAACATCTCCTCCTAAACCGCTTGGCAGATTTTCACAAAACTTCACAGGAATTATCCTTGGGTGACCCACTTTCAAAGTTGTTCAAATCGTTTCGGTCCACTGCATATGTAAGTCACCAGAGCTAAAAATAGATTTAAAAACAGAAAACTTTAACAATCTTCTCTAAAACCACAAGGGTTGGAGCTGTCATATTTGATATCTGACATCCTCTAGTGGTCCTCTACAAAGATTGTTCAAATGATGCCCCTGGGGTCAAAACTGGCCACGCCCCGGGGGTCACATGGTTTATATAGACTTGTATAGCAAAATAACTTTTAAAAAATCTTCTCTGAAACCGCAAGGCCCAGAGGTTTCATATTTGGTATGTAACATTATATAGTGGTTCTCTACAAAGATTGTTCAAATGATGCCCCTGGGGTCAAAACTGGCCACACCCCGGGGGTCACATGGTTTATATAGACTTGAATAGCAAATGACTTTAAAAATCTCCTCTGAAACCGCAAGGCCCAGAGGTTTCATATTTGGTATGTAAAATGGTATAGTGGTCCTCTACAAAGATTGTTCAAATGATGCCCCTGGGGTCAAAACTGGCCACACTCCGGGGGGTCACATGGTTTATATAGACTTGAATAGCATATGACTTTAAAAATCTTCTCTGAAACCGCAAGGCCCAGAGGTTTCATATTTGGTATGTAACATTATATAGTGGTTCTCTACAAAGGTTGTTCAAATGATGCCCCTGGGGTCAAAACTGGCCACACCCCGGGGGTCACATGGTTTATATAGACTTGAATAGCAAAATGACTTTCAAAATCTTCTCCTCTGAAACTGCCACGGCCCAGAGGTTTCATATTTGGTGTAACATTGTAAAGTGGTCCTCTACAAAGATTGTTCAAATGATGCCCCTGGGGTCAAAACTGGTCACACCCTGGGGGTCACACGGTTTATATAGACTTGAATAGCAAAATATCTTCTCCTCTGAAACCGCAAGGCCCAGAGGTATCATTTTTGGTATGTAACATTGTTTAGTGGTCCTCTACAAAGATTGTTCAAATGATGCCCCTGGGGTCAAAACTGGCCACACCCTGGGGCACATATGGTTTATATAGACTTAAATAGCAAAATGACTTTAAAAGATCTTCTCCTGAAACTGCAAGGCCCAGAGGTTTCATATTTGGTATGTAACATTGTATAGTGGTGCTCTACAAAGATTGTTCAAATGATGCCCCTGGGGTCAAACCTGGCCACACCCCATGGCTTACATGGCTTGTATAGACTTATATAGCAAAATGACTTTCAAAATCTTCTCTGAAACCGCAAGGCCTAGAGGTTTCATATTTGGTACATAACATTGTATAGTGGTCCTCTACAAAGATTGTTCAAATGATGCCCCTGGGGTCAAAACTGGCCACATCCCAGGGTCACATGGTTTATTTAGAATTGAATGGCAAAATGACTTTAAAAATCTTCTCTGAAACCGCAAGGCCCAGAGGTTTCATATTTGGTATGTACAAAGGTCCTGTACAAAGATTGTTCAAGTGATGCCCCTGGGGTCAAAACTGGCTACACCCTGGGGGTAAAATGGTTTATATAGACTTAAATAGCAAAATGACTTTAAAAATGTTCTCCTGAAAGTTCAAGGCCTAGAGGTTTTATAATTGGTATGTAACATTGTGTAGTGGTCCTCTATAAAGATTGTTCAAATGATGCCCCTGGGGTCAAAGCTGGGCACATTCTGGGACTCACTTGGTTTATATAGACGTTAATGGCAAAATGATTTTAAAATTCTTCTCTGAAACCACAAGGCCCAGAGGTTTCATATTTGGTTAAAACATTATATCAAGACCTCGATTCGGATTGCATATGGGATGGGTGGCGACAAGTTCAAGGTCACTGTTACTAAAAATAGAGAAACGGTTTCTGCTCAATAACTTTAGAACGCATTGAGATATTTTAATGAAACGTAATTCATAGATACCTTATATGGACACCTCGCATGGGATTGCATATGGGATGGGAGGGGTCAAGGTCACTGTTTCACTGTTACTAAAAATAGAAAAACAGTTTCAGCTCAATATCTTGATAACGCATTGAGATATTTCAATGAAACTTAATACATAGATACATTATTTTGAGACCTCAATTGGGATTGCATATGGGGTGGGTGGGTGGGGTCAAGGTCACCGTTATTAAATATAGAAAAATGGTTTCCGCTAAATATTTTGACAACGCATTGAGCTATTTTAATGAAACTTAATACATAAGTACCTTATGTCAACACATTGCTTGGGATTGCATATGGGGTGGGTGGGGTCAAGGTCACTTTACTGAAAATAGAAAAACAGTGTCCGCTCAATAAGGAAAGCATTGCGATATTTTAATGAAACTTAATACACATATCTTATATCGAGACCTCACTTGGGTTTTCTTATGGGGTGGGTGGGGTCAAGGTCACTGTTATTAAAAGTAGAAAAACGGTTTAAGCTCAATAACTTAAGAACGCATTGAGATATTTTAATGAAACTTCATATGTAGATACCTTATATCGACACCTTGGTTTACATATGTGGTGGGTGAGGTCAAGGTAACTGTTACTAAAAATAGAAAAACAGTTTTTGCTCAATAACTTTAAAACCTATTGAGATATTTTAATGAAACTTCATACATAGATATCAGGTGAGCGACCTAGGGCCATAGTGGCCCTCTTGTTCATGTTTTTCTTTCATAACTTCAAAACCGTTTCAGTTATTAATTTGAAACTTCATGGGTGGATAGATCTCATTAATTAGAAGTGCAGTGCACAAGAACCATTACTCTGCACTACATGGTTCTGGAGTTATTGCCCTTTGTTAATTTTTCATACTTTGTTTTTGCCTGGAGCATAACTCTTAGACTATAAGAGGTATTAATTTGAAACTTCATTGGTGGATAGATCTCATTGAGGAGAAGTGCAGTGCATAAGAACCGTTACTCTGCACTTCATAATTCTGGAGTTATTGCCCTTTGTTAATTTTTCATTTTCGGGCGGAGTCAACTTTTGGTTTCAGCTCTCTAACTTGAGAAACGAATTTTAATATTTTAATGAAACTTCATCCATAGATACCTTATATCGAGACCTTGCTTGGGATTAGATAGGGGGTGGATGGGGTCACTGTCAACGTCACCGTTACAAAAAATAGAAAAACGGTTTCAGCTCAATTACTCGAGAACGAATTGAGCTATTGTAATAAACTTCATACATAGATACCTTTTATCAAGACGTCGCTTGGGATTTCATAGGGGGTGGGTGGGATCAAGGTCAACGTTACTAAAAATATAAAAAAGGTTTCTTCACAATTACTCAATAACAGATCAAGCTATTGTAATGAATGAAGAGGGAAAATTCCTTGTGAATGCAACTCCTACAGTTTCCAACAGATTTTTTAAAACTTGTTGTTAAGGGTAACGTGTAGTTGTGCGTAAAGATGGGGATTTAAATTTGTCTTCTCCAGTCGCAAGTTATGGCCCTTTAATTATTTTTTTCTATGGAATGTATAGGGAACATTTCTTGTGAACGCAACTCCTCCTACAGTATGCAACGGATTTTCTTGGAACTTGTCTTCATTGTTGAGGGTAACGTGTAGTTGTGCATAAAGATGGGGATTGAAATTTTTTATTAAAAACGCAAAAAAAATTATTTGCTGGCCCCCACCTTCAAACATGCTGTAATTCGGGGCCCGTGTCACCCCTGTGACAAAGTTCTACTTTCAAATTGCGCAAAAAGATATCCAAGTGTTGTTTGTGGTTGCCATTTGACAAATAGTTGATAGTGTAAAGGAAAGCAGCACATTGCTGTGCTTGTTATCACTTAACCCTATCAATAAATATGTTTATTACCAAATAAATGTTTATTAAATGTCAGTTTAAAAAACAACAACTGGAATCAATTATTTACCTGTGTTCCCCAAACCACCTCTTAATAGTGTGTCATTGTTGCTTAAAGGGATAGTGTGTCATTGTTGCTTAAAGGTTATGATTGGAAAATCAATGTCCTATTTGTGTATATTTGCAGAGCTGGGCTGGTCACAGCCATGTGATGTATGGAGTATAGGCTGCATCATGTTTGAGCTATACACAGGGTATACGCTATTCCAGGTAAAATAAATTATATTGTTAGTCTTCTACACCTATGAAAAAATGATAGTTAGGGAGGGGTTTAAAGCCGCAGTCCATGGAATATAATTCAATACATCTTAAATTGGCATTAGTTTTAATGAACGTTAATCACGTTTACTCTACTGAAATCTGTTTGTTATTTACAAAAGGCATTTTATAACGTCTATGTTCGAAAACGCTTGGTTAGAAGGGAATGCACACTAAATGTACATGCTGATTTACTCCAGAGGCGTCACCAGCTATCGCATACAGAAACTAAACTATAAAAAGTTACGAAAAACGTTATTACTTTATGGATTCCAATGCGTTTTTGTTTTTTTTGATGGGTAAGATGTCCATTAGAAACTATTTCTGCAAAGTTATGTTTTTATTGCATATCTGGACTGCTGCTTTAAATGTTAGTGGCAAAAAGCTGCAAAGGTCTGTTTATATGTTTTCATTCAGAGTTTTATTCTATCACTGTATGATGTGGTATGTGGTTCTACAATGTCTCGCATGTACAGGCTTCTTCTACGCCGTTGTATGCATTACATGAAATTAAACATTGTTTCATGAATGAAAAGGACATGTTGATTCAGCTGGATTTTCATCATAATCATTTCAGTTGGTAGCTTGCATATTCATGAATCTCCTTATCACAATCGTTGTACTTTTTGTGAAATTTTCTGATCAAATGTTCTGTGTACAAAGCAAGGATTTCTGTTAAAAAATGATAAAATACAAATCACCGAAGCAGTATTTACTATTTAAGCACAATCTCATGTAAAAAGACCAATACATGAAGATCCACAGACTTGAGGAGTTTTATAAACATACGAAATTTACTTATGTTTTCACTTAGGAGCTTCGTGAATAGAGGACCTTTATACATGTAGTTCCTCATGGTTGATTGCGTGTTTTGTTTATAGACACATGACAACAAAGAGCACCTGGCAATGATGGAAAGAATTCTGGGAAATCTGCCGTACAGAATGACAAAGAAAACCAAGTGAGTAGCTAACCTCTATAGTCACAACTTGTCGAGATATATATCTGATATATAGTTGAAAGTTATATTATTTTACACAATTGTTCTAAAACATTAATTTGATGGAAGTATGTTTCTTTTAGACACAACTGTTGTATTTAACTTTGTAGCAAGATGACAAACACTTCTTATGAACATGTACATTGTATGTCTTATTGTCTGATTGCTTTGCAATACATGTGGCAACATCAGTGGACATAGTCCTGTTTATGTCAAATGCTTTGTCAGAACACTGACAAATAAGTTACTATCTTCTGTATAGATGGACAGCGATGGCAGTTACTTTGACTATTGTCATCGTGTTTGCAGAATTGTTTATGGATTGTCATTTCATTTATATCTGAAATGTAATCATATTGAATAAACATGTTTATATGAGGCGTGTCGTGGGGCCTAATGCATTAGCCTGTGCAGTCCACACAGGCTAATCCAGGACGGCACTTTCCGCTTTTATGGTATTTTCTGTTTCAAGGAAGTCTCTTCTAAACATAAATCCATTGCAGGTGGAAGGTGTCGTCCCGGATAAGACTGTGTGGACTGCACTGGCTAATCCGGGACGAAATGTTACGCACATGCATTAAGCCGTGGTTTCTCATGAGACGTCTCATATGATGATTTGTGGAGAACTCATGTGAAATATACTGCCATTAGTTGTCCATCATCATTGAATTTATTCATGTGGCATTTTACATAATCCAGATATGACTGTTAATGAATTTATCCTATAGTTCTCATCACGCATGACAAGTATCCGGGCTTTCTTGTTGGACATATGGTACTCATGTACATGACAAGCAAAGTTTCCCCCCCCCCCCCCTGCACAAAGTTTGTTCTTGAAACTATTGCAGTTGTAATTATAATATACATTGTAGTTCTTACAAACAAAATTGCTTTGAGAAATTTAATGATTTTTTCCCATAAAAGTTGTATTTTTAAACTAAGAGTGAAAAGCGACTCTTAAACAGAGTGGGTATTCAGAATAATTAAAATGATTAATTTGTCTTTAAAATGATGATGCAAAACATAAATTTAATGAAAATTAAGTATGATTATTAGTATTCATTGCAACTTCATTTTTTCCCCGAACAAAGAACAAATTATTTCTGGCACGGGAGGCTAGAGTGGGACGCTACCACATCGTCGGGGCGATATGTTCGTGAGAATTGTCGCCCTCTGTATGTAAGTATGGCTCGCCCAGAATGGTGCCACATTTCTCGACAGACCAGGGTTGTGTTCCTTGTTTCATACTCTGACCTGATCAGTGCTCGGCTGCTGGGGTAGATGATGATTTAATATTTGTTGAGACTATTATATTGCTTTAATGTGATCGAAACTTTGATATTCAGCTTGTGCTTGGAAAATTGGCCAGTGTAGAACTAGGACATATCCAAGGATTCACAACATCCACATTTTACATCATTCAACTTTGGCTTGATTTTACTTGGGGGGTTAAATTGAAATAATGCTGAAATTCCAAAAACGTGTTTCCTTTCTCATGATTAATGACTTTGCAGGCTTTCACCACATTCCTGGTGAAAATGACATTTGATAATAAAAATGAATACAAACTGATCGACATCGTCATCGGAACTCTCTACCATTACATTGTTGGAATATACATGTACCAGCCAGAGATTTATTCTCATGTACCCCAGTGTCGAGGTTTATTCACAGTTCTGCTGTGCCTGCCGATATGTACATTTGTACTGTGTGTCATGTCCTGTCTGTGACTTGTTATTTAGTTTTGTGTGTTATGTTGTGTCTTGGATGTGATACTTTTGAGTTATGTGTTTATTTTAGTGCATTATATTCAGTATACAGCCACTGTGTAGCACCAACCTGACTTGAGGATTCAGTGTAATTGGCCATTCATTGTTATATTTTGATATTCGAATACCTTTAAAATGGTGAGCTTCTTTTCCATTTGTCCATGTGCATTTTCTTATTCTTTTAGAATGGATAAAACATTACATTGACAAAATTGTTAATTTTGTAATTGTCACCATTAATTATGTAAAGTTTTTTAAGTAAAATTTGTTCTAAATGTTTGTGAATGCATATTTCATAAAACAATATGCTAGTTGTCAAGTCTTGTTTGCTGCTATGCACCAATGAATGGCAGTTTATAGTTGTGCCTTGTAGTGCAGTGTACCAGTGTGGAACCAGTCCTGCTCCAAACCTGCATCTGTACCCACACAGGCATGCTCCATGTTACCCCTTATAGAATCACACAGACAATTTGGATTTTGACATCGTCCATGTTTAATTAATGAAATTGCCTATATTAAGACTTTCCTAATGTCATAGATATTTACAAGTTTGATGTCGCTCACATGTCTATGTCTGGAAAAAATCATGTAGAACAGTGTATTTTAAAAAAAACACTATCTTTACAATATAAATGGGGATAGTGCCTTGAAATTACAAATCTGTTATATTTTTCTGTGGTATACCAAAATAGTAATACAAATCCGAAGCCAAGAAGGATGTTGAAATGGTAAGGCTGTATAAGTGAAGATTTAGTTTTTAACTGAGCTGATTACTGAATGGCACTGCCAGGTGATGGCTGGTTGTCTAGTCCAAGTGGGTGGTTGTATAGTCCAAGTGGGTGGTTGTCTAGAGCTGATTACTGAACGGCACTGCCAGGTGATGGGTGGTTGTCTAGTCCAAGTGGGTGGTTGTCTAGTCCAAGTGGGTGGTTGTCTAGTCCAAGTGGGTGGTTGTCTAGTCCAAGTGGGTGGTTGTCTAGAGCTGATTACTGAATGGCACTGCCAGGTGATGGCTGGTTGTCTAGTCCAAGTGGGTGGTTGTCTAGTCCAAGTGGGTGGTTGTCTAGTCCAAGTGGGTGGTTGTCTAGAGCTGATTACTGAATGGCACTGCCTGGTGATGGCTGGTTGTCTAGTCCAAGTGGGTGGTTGTCTAGCCCAAGTGGGTGGTTGTCTAGAGCTGATTAATGAATGGCACTGCCTGGTGATGGCTGGTTGTCTAGTCCAAGTGGGTGGTTGTCTAGTCCAAGTGGGTGGTTGTCTAGAGCTGATTACTGAATGGCACTGCCTGGTGATGGGTGGTTGTCTAGAGCTGATTACTGAATGGCACTGCCTGGTGATGGGTGGTTGTCTAGAGCTGATTACTGAATGGCACTGCCAGGTGATGGGTGGTTGTCTAGAGCTGATTACTGAATGGCACTGCCAGGTGATGGGTGGTTGTCTAGAGCTGATTACTGAATGGCACTGCCAGGTGATGGGTGGTTGTCTAGTCCAAGTGGGTGGTTGTCTAGTCCAAGTGGGTGGTTGTCTAGAGCTGATTACTGAATGGCACTGCCTGGTGATGGGTGGTTGTCTAGTCCAAGTGGGTGGTTGTCTAGTCCAAGTGGGTGGTTGTCTAGAGCTGATTACTGAATGGCACTGCCTGGTGATGGCTGGTTGTCTAGTCCAAGTTGTCTATCTGTCCAAATGGAAGACCTGTGTTACATTGACGGCGATTTCTTGTAGTCGCATAGATCAATGTAAACCGAGTATACCATGTTGACTTGAATACAGAAACATAATTTCTTGGCTACCCATTGTAAATTCATCACAGTTTGGGAAAACTAATTGAATCAGGGCTCCAGTTTAACCGTCTGGAAAACTAAATACACCTAATGTGTTCTTGTCTCATAGTAAAGATAATGAGCATTTAAGAAGTTTCTGCATTCATTGTGTAAATGGTGCCAAGTTGTTGTATTTTCTCATATTTGCAGAAATGTTTAACAAATGGCACCAAAATCAAACCTGTTTGTTTGATATATATTATATATATATTATGCTTATGTTTGAGTTACTGCAATTGTACCAGATGGACATGTCATTTGGACTTCTTTGTGCACAAATGTTGAAACAGCTTTAGCACTTGAAAGTTTAATACAAAATAACTAAATAAGAAAACTAAAACATGTTTGTGATGTAATGATAAGGTATTTTGTGTTGAAAAAACCTTCCACCATGTTTCAGCATTTTGTCAAAGAAATCTAAATCTGTCCAGCCCTAGTTTCTGTTAGTGTGATTGAAGATGTGGTGAAGGCCCAGGCCTGTTTAGTTAGTCCCATTGAGAAAACAGAAATGCAAAAAAGTTGACACTTTAATACCTATTATTTCCAAATTTTCGACTTTGATATGCACTTAACAAATGTAGATTGATTTAGAGTATATTTAGGCCTTGAAAGTGAATTTAGACACCATTTCTCGCTAAAATTCAGTGTCATTTTTGGTATAACAACGCCACAACAAAAAGACAATGGTCTGCCTGCCTGGGTTTACACTACATGTTATGTTGACACACCAGCCACTGTGCATGATTTTGCCCCATATTCTATTGTGAAGCATGGTTGTTGATGTGGCTTTCTGTTATTTTTATCTCCCGTCGCCGTGGCTACAGGAAGCAGCGATATTTCTCGAGTTCGGGCAAGGTCCGAGACGCTGACAGGAACTGGTATGTGAGGGACAACTGCAAACCCCTGTCGGTAAGTACTGGACCCTGCTGCCCCCTCCTAGGTACATCAGGGAGGTCACTTTCCAGCCCCTCTTAGATTGACAGGGGCATACACCGTGCAGCAAGTAGTACGAGGGCTTTGTAACAAGTACCAGCATATGTGTAGCTGTTATAAAATGTATGGCTCTTGCTTACATCACGAATCAAATTACAGTCAACTAGCAAATGCTATAATGTATGCATTAAATAGTAAAAATAAATATACCTTTATTTTGGGATTGTTTTGGAGTTGACTCGTTTAGAAATCCTTCTATTTACTTTGTCTTTGGCAGTGGTACTGGGGTATTAACTCAATAATTCTTAGTAACAATATAATAAACACCCCTCCTACTAACCTTCTTGAGAGATTTTCAATTATAAAAGCCTTAAATGGTCATTCGTTTAGGTGGCTAATTCCAGCAGTGAGCCCAGTGTTTTCTGCACCTCCATGTGCAAGTCCTTGTATTCAGTGTTGTGGTGCAGTGTCGTATTGTTGTGTAGTCTGCATGAACGGTTGGATGGTGTCTGGTACACGCATGTTGGCTTTCTAGTGGCTGGTTGTTGTAGAAACTGAGTTGCCATGGCAACCAAGAGCATCGTCCATACCGCAGTGGCATCTTGTATATTTCTAGTCCATATTCCATCATAATCTTACTATTATTATTATACAAGTAATGCTTTGGTTTTGATCTAAATTTAATTCTTACCTTACTGTGTATCAAACAAAAGTCAATAATTAACATTCAGTAATTGTGCAATTGTTATACATTTTCATTTGAACCACCTTTAATAATTAATAAGCCTATGATACTTTAACATTTTAAGTACTTCTTTAAGGGCATGAATTTTGGATTATTGAATAAGCATGTGTTTTTAACTGCTTAGCTTCAAAGCTTTTACTTTTCCAATTTCATATATTTAGTTCTGTCAATAACCAAATCAGTACATTGATAAAAAAAAAAAAAACTGTTGTTGTAATGACTTAACTTATAAAGTTTACAAAAATCAGTGATTGCTGGATAGCAGTCAAAGTGCGAGATAATGAACAACAAGATTGCACATAGCACTGTTATTTTCAGCACTATCTTAAGGACAAGGGCCCAGAGCATTTGCTTCTCTTTGATTTAATTGAAAAAATGTTGGACTATGACCCGAGCACGCGAGTTAATTTGAGAGAAGCGAAGCGTCACCAGTTCTTCCAGTCGCTACACAACAAGGCTGAGGACGAGGCGGAGGAAGCGGCCCGGGCTGAGATGGCCAAGGCCGCAGTTGCCATGGTGAACGGTGACCCCAAGCTGCTGGATGTGGGCGACAAGCCAACCAACCCAATTGTGATCGATGAAAGCTCTTGTGATTCAGACAAACAGGATTCCACTCACTCTTCAGTCTCCTCTGAAGGACACAATGGCGACTTGTAACCTAAAGATACTAATCAGGCAAAAGATATTTTTCATGAAAAGGTGAATGAATGTATAAATGGTGTGCAACCATATATTATTTTGGAAAGCTTTCGTTCAGTTCTTCTACTTTATGTTGTAGTTATTCCCTATTATTTCCCCGAAATAATTAAATGCCTATTTAGCTACTTCTTTCTACTAATATTCTTTCTTCCTGTTTTGTACTGCGTATCTGTTAAGCTCATCTATTAATGATCTGTGCTGCACACTGTAAACTTGCGATACTGTGAAAGCACGAGGACTGTAAGATTTTGGGATTTACTGCCCTGCACATTACATTTTTACAAACATTCAGGATTATGAAAAAGCAGACTTGGAAAAGATTTTTAAAAAGTATATAAACTTTCAGCAAAACAAGATTAAATTACCGTGCTATTCATAATACAACTAGCAATTAAACAACTGATTGCACATGTTGATTTCACATTGTGTGGCAAGCTGAAACATTAAGAATTTGTATGCAGTTTGCACATAGTGCATGGCTTAGCATGCATATGCAAGAGGAAGATAGTAAACTCTTTAATCCAACTGGACTTTCCTGTTTCGGACTATTCACACGGATGTTGCTGTCTTCACAAGTAGTTGTCCGTTCTAAAGGCATGTCTAACTCTTATTGCGAATGAAGGTTTTAATAAGCAAGGTTTGGTGCATTGTGGAACCATCATATTGAACCTTGGATTGTAATCATTGACGTGTGTTGAGGGGATGAGATGGAAGAACAGTGTCATCTTATGCTGTGTAGATGTGGCTTTCCAGTACGTGTTCTGATATAAACAGATGTTGAAATAGTGAGTCCTCCATTGTTTGCCTTTCAGTTGGAATATGGGGGCCTGTGTCTGCTGCACAAGTCGGCTGTTAGAAAAAAAATCCTTTGCTCACATGTAATAATGAGTTATTTTAGAAATATTCCCTTGATGGGTTTGTTAATATAACGTAATAGAATTTTCATGTTACTTCAAAATATTGGTAAAATTGATAAGCCAACATGACAGTTTTGCTTCACTAATTTTTCTTTGAAATGTCATGTTTAAACTAGGACTACCAGTGCTTCGTTCTCTTGCACATTGCTTTTCTTTGGTATTACCGTGGTATGTGCGGTTGTTCTCTTGCACATTGCTTATCTTTCGTATTACCATGGTATGTGCGGTTGAAATCGTCAACTTAGACAATTTTTGCTGCTTCCTCACTTGCTTACACTGGGTATTACCATGGTATGTGGCAACTGAGGGTTTCAGCTTGGTATGGCACTTACACATTTGCTAACACTCAGTATAAACATGTTATGTGGAGATGATGTCTTCAACTTGATACTATTTTTGGCTCTTGCACATTTGCACATTTGCTTGCTAAATTCTGGTGTAACCATGTTACATGCACTGGAAGTTTTCAACTTGGGACTTACTTTTGTTGTTGCTCATTTTACTAACTCCGGCTATTACCAACTTTTCAACTTGAACAAAGTTCGGCTCTTGCACTGGAACTATACTTTACTGGCTATAACCATGATATATGCTGCTCTTGTACTGGCTGCACGAGGGCTGTTCATAAGGTTGCTGTGGCTGTGCTCTTCTCACCTTGTTGATGGCTGGTGCTTATGGGCTGGGTTAATTAACCTGCAGAAGTGGTGCTCATGTTTGTTTTCCCTTGCTTAGATAACTTACTGGAAAAGAGCTAATTAATAGTTGATATAAATCTGTTCATTTGTTTACATGAACATTATCTCTGGGTGTAGATAACATTACAAAGGACCAATTGTTATCTTGTAGTTTGTCTGTATTTTCACAACAGCAAGCAGCTAGATATATCTTACAGATTGTTTTGATTTTCTTTCTTCAGTTTGTTGTCATCAGCAACCAGACTTGTAATATGTTATGAATGTTGTTGTTTGTAACATTAAGGTCATCAATATTTAATTAGTAATTTGATTTGATTTAATAAATAAATAAAAATTGAAGTTTATGTATATTGTTTGTTAATAATGAAAACAGGTTTTTGTCTACTTTAGTATTACGTGTATTATGATTATCCATATCAATTTAATGTTTTGTATCTAAGTAGGTAAGATATCTATTATTATCAAAACAAGTCTTTAACTATCGGCCATTTTAGGCACATTCCTTATATGTAATTGGACATGTATTAACTATTAATTTATTACTTAGCTGTTTGTTTAACATTGAGAGGTGTCTGAGCATAGAGTCGTTACATTGACAGGTAGCGCATGGTAGCTACATTTCCTTGTTCACTGGGTGAATGTTGTATTACTGTTTTCACTCAGGGCTCACCCTGGCTTCAATATTTTAATTTTACCTTAGTACATTGAAATCCTATTCATTCTGGGTATTTGATAGAGTGTATATAAGAAATAGTTGGAGCCATTTTTCTTTAGCCAAATGTTAATGAGAGCCCTGTGACAGTTTACTGAATATTTGTTGGTGTAAATGCTATGCATGTACAAAGTAGTAATAGTAATGTAATCTTAAACATACTCTGGCATGAATGAAAAGTTCAGAGGGCTTTGGTGTTCAATTCTATAATGGGCTTGAAACACGCAGCAACCCTTGCAGCAAGCTTTGTGCGTAGCTGACAGAAACTACAGTAGGTATCTCATAGTGTAATCATAAAATGCAAGAAGCAGGCTTGAGCATCTGTCCATTCTCATGCCTAAAGGAGTGATGTATTGTGAAGGTTTAAACAAATATATTTGCTGTTGAAAATCAGCATAACTCAGTTTGAATTACTGATTGTTATTTAATATGTTAATTTTAAGTAAGTTCTTTGTTAATTGAACTTCATGCAAGGTTTGTTATTCATCATGTTGTCATGACAGCTATTTCTTACTCTATCTGAAAATTTATTACTAAAGGCAGTGTATGCCTAAACGCGTGTGTGTAGAAGCTTCTTTCTTTAAAGATATAATTTTAACTGCATTTATATCAAGTCATGGTTGCTTGTAACCTCTTGTTATCCCTTACAGCGGTACCTCAAAGACCCCAACAACGGTGACCACCAGGAGCTGTTTGACCTCATAGACAAGATGCTTTCGTACGAGCCCAGTGAGAGGATCACGCTGCGTCAGGCGCTACGACACCCGTTCCTCGCTCAGTTCTACACGTCCTCTCGGGACCGCTCCCATCTCCTTGACAACCCATCCGGGGCAACCAACGACCGTCCGCCGTCCAACGGGCACCGCTGATAGTGCAGTTAGCTCAGTTTTCTCGTCCGGTTTATCGCTTTGTTATTCATGTAAGCCGTGGACATTTCCAGCTCAGTTTACGCTTGTTTTTGACGAATTTCTGTGCGTATGTTTCACAGCCAAAATTTGCTATCCACTGATGTATCATTCTCATACAGGGTCACCTCTCCATGTAAACAGAACTTGTGTACTAACTGTATCCATAGTTCAGACAGTTTTGTTACTCTTAGAAAAAAGTTCATGTGTCTGAAATAATGGTCCTTATAATGTTTCCTATACAAGGTAACATTATTAGTTTAAAATGATTAATGATATAAAGTTACCCTTAGATATTGCTGCTGTAAAAACTACTTGCATATTACAATGTGGTTATATTATGTCCGCTTGAAATCTTAGTGTTTGGAAACAACCTCCTGGACTAGTTGATGGCATGTATGGTTTGGAGATATTTTAGTTTCACTTTATATGGAGTGAAATCTGTGCACATTTCTGTCAGTATATCATGTATTTCAGCCATTGTTCCATTTTGTACAGCTGCATTTACCATGTTTTAAGATTTAGGAACATTATTATTCTGTAAAGTAACTAAATCGTTATCTGAACTTTTAAAAACCATTGTTATGAGTTTTTATATTTCAAAGTGTAATAGCTTGCAAAAACATATTAGTTGCAAGTGTTCATTAAGAAATAGGCTGTCATGCTTGCCCCCAGGAGTTTCTTGTGTGCAGAAGTAAATGAAATTAACCAATATTGCAAACACTTGTTATTAAATTATTAAATTGTAATTAACCTTCATTATGTACAGTCTTTGATGTAACTTTTAGATTGTCATTAATTGTTTTTGTGATAATGAGATGGAATGGGTGTGGTTTTTGCCATATTGTTCTTTGTTGGTTGTAATGGAAACATTAAACATTTCATGTTTATGGATCACTATGTATGAATTGAAATACAGATTGAAATTGTGCTATTATTGTACCTACTTGTGTGTTACTTTCTGTATTTTAACTGTTCGATAGGTTCAGAGAAAAAAACATCAAGAATATGATCCTTGATCCGATTGTTAGTAGTATTTAACAAATTAGCCGGCTGTTATATATCGGTATTACATCACACTCTTGTTGGGATACCATAGAACACAGTCACATAGTCACAGTCACATGTTGGGATACTGTAGAACACAGTCACATAGTCACAGTCACATGTTGGGATACCATAGAACACAGTCACATAGTCACAGTCACATGTTGGGATACCATAGAACACAGTCACGTCTTAACTGATGTTTGGCCGGCATGTTTAGATCATGGTCAGATGTATTATGTTGATCAGGATCTATATCAGCTGTAGGTGTGATCATCACTTGTAGAATGAATTATATATAACACAACCAGTTATTAAATGGACAAGAAAGAAGTTTATAAAGTTAACAAAAGCAGATGTGATGTAGTTTTGTTCACAGCACCTTGGGTGTTACATAATTTATAACCAAAACATTGTATTGACAATAATGACGTTAATACGAAATAAGACACCAGAGAATCCATAAAAAATACCAAGCTTAAACTTGAAATTGGCTTCATGTTTAATGTACGTATTGTTATAAAAGTCGATACATAATTAATATGGTGCTCACATAGCTGTCATTTTTCATTAATTCATCAAGATTTCTTGTGTATAAATATGTAAATACAGGCACTTTGTAAATAATTTGTATAAAGTTTCAACGGTCCGTGTGCACTAGTCTAAAATTATAGGTAATGTTAATAGAAAACATGTCATTACAATTAGAAAAACTCAATAAAATCAATATGTATACTGGTAGCTCAGTTCACAAAGTTTTTTTGTTCTTAGTTCTGAATAGTGATTTAATTATTAGAATTTATGCACAATATTTGTTTTCTTTTAGTTCTTCTAAATTGTTGATTCAAGCATTTTTTTCTGCCCATAAAGAATTAATGATAATGGCAAATGAATCTGCAGTGAACATAGTAACATAGTAACAAAACTATTTCAGTAATGTCTGAAGGTACTTAGGTTAAACATACATGTAAGTCTATTAACTACATGGTTACCAATAACCAATGGTCATATATTGCAGCGATAGACAAACTGAATGAGATGTATTATCTGTTACCAATAACCAATGGTCATATATTGCAGCGATAGACAAACTGAATGAGATGTATTATCTGTTACCAATAACCAATGGTCATATATTGCAGTGATAGACAAACTGAATGAGATGTATAATCTGTTACCAATAACCAATGGTCATATATTGCAGCGATAGACAAACTGAATGAGATGTATTATCTGTTACCAATAACCAATGGTCATATATTGCAGTGATAGACAAACTGAATGAGATGTATTATCTGTTACCAATAACCAATGGTCATATATTGCAGCGATAGACAAACTGAATGAGATGTATTATCTGTTACCAATAACCAATGGCCATATATTGCAGCGATAGACAAACTGAATGAGATGTATTATCTGTTACCAATAACCAATGGTCATATATTGCTGTGATAGACAAACTGAATGAGATGTATTATCTGTTACCAATAACCAGTGGTCATATATTGCAGCGATAGACAAACTGAATGAGATGTATTATCTGTTACCAATAACCAATGGTCATATATTGCAGCGATAGACAAACTGAATGATGTATTATCTGTTACCAATAACCAATGGTCATATATTGCAGTGATAGACAAACTGAATGAGATGTATTATCTGTTACCAATAACCAATGGTCATATATTGCAGCGATAGACAAACTGAATGAGATGTATTATCTGTTACCAATAACCAATGGTCATATATTGCAGCGATAGACAAACTGAATGATGTATTATCTGTTACCAATAACCAATGGTCATATATTGCAGTGATAGACAAACTGAATGATGTATTATCTGTTACCAATAACCAATGGTCATATATTGCAGCGATAGACAAACTGAATGATGTATTATCTGTTACCAATAACCAATGGTCATATATTGCAGTGATAGACAAACTGAATGAGATGTATTATCTGTTACCAATAACCAATGGTCATATATTGCAGCGATAGACAAACTGAATGATGTATTATCTGTTACCAATAACCAATGGTCATATATTGCAGTGATAGACAAACTGAATGAGATGTATAATATGTTACCAATAACCAATAGTCATATATTGCAGCGATAGACAAACTGAATGAGATGTATTATCTGTTACCAATAACCAATGGTCATATATTGCAGCGATAGACAAACTGAATGAGATGTATAATCTGTTACAGTGCCGTAGAGGTTTATCATTGTTGTAGCGAGCTACCTGTATTTCTAGATTAATGTGTATACATGTTTAAGCTATTGGTTGGAATGACAATTTAAAATCAAATGATTTTGTTGGTCTATAATTATGCTCATACTAAAAGTTTGGTCAGTGATCAACACTTTTGATATAAATAGCTTACATGTATAGGTTAATATATAATACATTGTTAAAAAGTAGACATTTAATAATGAGGTCTTGAATAAGCGAGTACATGTAATGAGGACATTCAGCATAAGAGATATAATACTTTGGATGCATACAAACTGTACATATATTTTGCAAACTAGCCATTATAAATGTAAACCAGCACTGACTAAACGTTTTGTTCGAGTATACTTTGCAATACTTATGTGTATGCTGTACAAGTATGGGAGGTTGTGACATGAAGTTTCCTTTCAGCCCCTTACCCCTGTTCAGATGTATGTGTTTATATGCATGGTGGTTTTTAGCCTTACAGATTATGTATATAGTATACAACTGATATCTATTACTGAAGTTTGTTGCACTTGTTTGTCAAAATATATACAGTATTTAACATGTTTTATAAATATTGGACATGTCTTGTTTCTTGTAATGAATTGTTGCAAGTCCCTTTTTGTCCCAGAAATGTACATAAAGTTGGACGAAGAATTAGTGTATTTTTGTCGTTTTTGCATTGTGTTTTCAGTACTAGATTGATCATTAAATTGCTGAGTAATTTACTTTTTGTTCATAGTTTTTCTTCTTCCATCAATAAGGTATTGTATGGTTACTAAAATAATTCCACAAAATATCAATCATAATAAAAGTATTCAAATTATTGTACTGGTAGGGCTTTATTATTATTGTGTATATGTAACGATGAACTGTAATCGTTCAAGTTATATCAATAAACTTTCTGTTCTGTTCTGTTTATCCACTGTTCTCGGAATATCACATAGCGATTGTTTCACAACTTGGAATGGGTCTGGTACCTATCAGGCTGGGAATGTTCACATCGTTAAATCTGGCTAATTGGGGTCAAAATACTGGAAGGATAATAAAAAACTTAAAATACTGGAAGGATAATAAAAAAATTAAAACTAGTTCTATATTGGTAACAGATAATACATCTCATTCAGTTTGTCTATCACTGCAATATATGACCATTGGTTATTGGTAACAGATTATACATCTCATTCAGTTTGTCTATCGCTGCAATATATGACCATTGGTTATTGGTAACAGATAATACATCTCATCAGTTTGTCTATCGCTGCAATATATGACCATTGGTTATTGGTAACAGATAATACATCTCATTCAGTTTGTCTATCGCTGCAATATATGACCATTGGTTATTGGTAACAGATAATACATCTCATTCAGTTTGTCTATCGCTGCAACATATGACCATTGGTTATTGGTAACAGATAATACATCTCATTCAGTTTGTCTATCGCTGCAATATATGACCATTGGTTATTGGTAACAGATTATACATCTCATTCAGTTTGTCTACCGCTGCAATATATGACCATTGGTTATTGGTAACAGATAATACATCTCATTCAGTTTGTCTATCGCTGCAATATATGACCATTGGTTATTGGTAACAGATAATACATCTCATTCAGTTTGTCTATCGCTGCAATATATGACCATTGGTTATTGGTAACAGATAATACATCTCATTCAGTTTGTCTATCGCTGCAATATATGACCATTGGTTATTGGTAACAGATAATACATCTCATTCAGTTTGTCTATCGCTGCAATATATGACCATTGGTTATTGGTAACAGATAATACATCTCATTCAGTTTGTCTATCGCTGCAATATATGACCATTGGTTATTGGTAACAGATAATACATCTCATTCAGTTTGTCTGTCGCTGCAATATATGACCATTGGTTATTGGTAACAGATAATACATCTCATTCAGTTTGTCTATCGCTGCAATATATGACCATTGGTTATTGGTAACAGATAATACATCTCATTCAGTTTGTCTATCGCTGCAATATATGACCATTGGTTATTGGTAACAGATAATACATCTCATTCAGTTTGTCTATCACTGCAATATATGACCATTGGTTATTGGTAACAGATAATACATCTCATTCAGTTTGTCTATCGCTGCAATATATGACCATTGGTTATTGGTAACAGATAATACATCTCATTCAGTTTGTCTATCGCTGCAATATATGACCATTGGTTATTGGTAACAGATAATACATCTCATTCAGTTTGTCTATCGCTGCAATAAGTGACCATTGGTTATTGGTAACAGATAATACATCTCATTCAGTTTGTCTATCGCTGCAATATATGACCATTGGTTATTGGTAACAGATAATACATCATTCAGTTTGTCTATCGCTGCAATATATGACCATTGGTTATTGGTAACAGATAATACATCTCATTCAGTTGTCTATCGCTGCAATATATGACCATTGGTTATTGGTAACAGATAATACATCTCATTCAGTTTGTCTATCGCTGCAATATATGACCATTGGTTATTGGTAACAGATAATACATCATTCAGTTTGTCTATCGCTGCAATATATGACCATTGGTTATTGGTAACAGATAATACATCTCATTCAGTTTGTCTATCACTGCAATATATGACCATTGGCTATTGGTAACAGATAATACATCATTCAGTTTGTCTATCGCTGCAATATATGACCATTGGTTATTGGTAACAGATAATACATCTCATTCAGTTTGTCTATCGCTGCAATATATGACCATTGGTTATTGGTAACAGATAATACATCTCATTCAGTTTGTCTATCGCTGCAATATATGACCATTGGTTATTGGTAACAGATAATACATCTCATTCAGTTTATCTATCGCTGCAATATATGACCATTGGTTATTGGTAACAGATAATACATCTCATTCAGTTTGTCTATCACTGCAATATATGACCATTGGTTATTGGTAACAGATTATACATCTCATTCAGTTTGTCTATCGCTGCAATATATGACCATTGGTTATTGGTAACAGATAATACATCTCATTCAGTTTGTCTATCGCTGCAATATATGACCATTGGTTATTGGTAACAGATTATACATCTCATTCAGTTTGTCTATCGCTTCTATCGCTGCAATATATGACCATTGGTTATTGGTAACAGATAATACATCTCATTCAGTTTGTCTATCGCTGCAATATATGACCATTGGTTATTGGTAACAGATAATACATCTCATTCAGTTTGTCTATCACTGCAATATATGACCATTGGTTATTGGTAACAGATAATACATCTCATTCAGTTTGTCTATCGCTGCAATATATGACCATTGGTTATTGGTAACAGATAATACATCTCATTCAGTTTGTCTATCGCTGCAATATATGACCATTGGTTATTGGTAACAGATAATACATCTCATTCAGTTTGTCTATCTCGCTGCAATATATGACCATTGGTTATTGGTAACAGATAATACATCTCATTCAGTTTGTCTATCGCTGCAATATATGACCATTGGTTATTGGTAACAGATAATACATCTCATTCAGTTTGTCTATCGCTGCAATATATGACCATTGGTTATTGGTAACAGATAATACATCTCATTCAGTTTGTCTATCGCTGCAATATATGACCATTGGTTATGGTAACAGATAATACATCATTCAGTTTGTCTATCGCTGCAATATATGACCATTGGTTATTGGTAACAGATGATACATCTCATTCAGTTTGTCTATCGCTGCAATATATGACCATTGGTTATTGGTAACAGATAATACAAATACATCTCATTCAGTTTGTCTATCGCTGCAATATATCACCATTGGTTATTGGTAACAGATTATACATCTCATTCAGTTTGTCTATCGCTGCAATATATGACCATTGGTTATTGGTAACAGATAATACATCTCATTCAGTTTGTCTATTGCTGCAATATATGACCATTGGTTATTGGTAACAGATAATACATCTCATTCAGTTTGTCTATCGCTGCAATATATGACCATTGGTTATTGGTAACAGATTATACATCTCATTCAGTTTGTCTATCGCTTCTATCGCTGCAATATATGACCATTGGTTATTGGTAACAGATAATACATCTCATTCAGTTTGTCTATCGCTGCAATATATGACCATTAAGTTATTGGTAACAGATAATACATCTCATTCAGTTTGTCTATCACTGCAATATATGACCATTGGTTATTGGTAACAGATTATACATCTCATTCAGTTTGTCTTTCGCTGCAATATATGACCATTGGTTATTGGTAACAGATTATACATCTCATTCAGTTTGTCTATCGCTGCAATATATGACCATTGGTTATTGGTAACAGATAATACATCTCATTCAGTTTGTCTATCACTGCAATATATGACCATTGGTTATTGGTAACAGATTATACATCTCATTCAGTTTGTCTATCGCTGCAATATATGACCATTGGTTATTGGTAACAGATAATACATCTCATTCAGTTTGTCTATTGCTGCAATATATGACCATTGGTTATTGGTAACAGATAATACATCTCATTCAGTTTGTTTGTCTATCGCTGCAATATATGACCATTGGTTATTGGTAACAGATAATACATCTCATTCAGTTTGTCTATCGCTGCAATATATGACCATTGGTTATTGGTAACAGATTATACATCTCATTAAGTTTGTCTATCGCTGCAATATATGACCATTGGTTATTGGTAACAGATAATACATCTCATTCAGTTTGTCTATCGCTGCAATATATGACCATTGGTTATTGGTAACAGATAATACATCTCATTCAGTTTGTCTATCGCTGCAATATATGACCATTGGTTATTGGTAACAGATAATACATCTCATTCAGTTTGTCTATCACTGCAATATATGACCATTGGTTATTGGTAACAGATTATACATCTCATTCAGTTTGTCTATCGCTGCAATATATGACCATTGGTTATTGGTAACAGATAATACATCTCATTCAGTTTGTCTATCGCTGCAATATATGACCATTGGTTATTGGTAACAGATAATACATCTCATTCAGTTTGTCTATCACTGCAATATATGACCATTGGTTATTGGTAACAGATTATACATCTCATTCAGTTTGTCTATCGCTGCAATATATGACCATTGGTTATTGGTAACAGATAATACATCTCATTCAGTTTGTCTATCGCTGCAATATATGACCATTGGTTATGGTAACAGATAATACATCTCATTCAGTTTGTCTATCGCTGCAATATATGACCATTGGTTATTGGCAACCATGTAGTTAATAGACTTAAGTTTAACCTAAGTACCTTCAGACTTTACTGAAATAGTTTTGTTACTATGTTCACTGCAGATTCATTTGCCATTGTCATTAATTCTTTATGGGCAGAAAAAAATGCTTGAATCAACAATTTGCACTCGGCATTTAATGTACTTCTCAATCCTTGAAATAAAATATCAGGACTATACCTTGCATCCAATTACTGAAAAGGCTCCGTGATACAAAAATAGACAACAATGCGATTGATGTAATGTAGATTGTATTACATAAATGTCCATGATCAACATTGGGCATTCCCTTGGATGTGTCGTTGCGCAGTTTTGTTGCTAAATACTCTTCACAATAATGGACTACATGTTGGTGATGATATATTTGTATTGAATAATGTGTATTGGACAATTCAATAACAAAGGAGGTTGATTTTCGAAGGTAAATATTATTATACAAGTATCACCGTTATAAGAAAACTACTTTATACAATCAGGAAAGTATGGTTTTAAAAAGCAATACAAATATGCAAATGTTCGAATGACATTTTAAATATTACAAGAGTAATCATTAACTAGAATATTTGAATAGTTTTGCCATCCCTAGTTATTACGAATGATAATTATTATTTGAATAAATTAAGTTCAATGCCGACATTACATTTCAAGAAATCCTATGTGAAAACCCTGACTAAATATATCAAATTGCTCTACTTGTGAACTAAACTCGATAATTTGATAAACATTGTTTAAACTAGAACTGCCACTGCCATGGCAGAAATATCCGCATGACGCTCTGTCACAGTGATACTGATACTAACAACATGTAGTTTTGAGGTGTAAACATACTTAGGGGAACAACTCCGTAAATAATACAATTAGGTATAATTCATGTGCACTGCACTCCACATAAGAAACATCTATCGATGTATGAAGTTTGAGGTCAAAATTGGTGGTTTTTGAGAAAATGGCCAGACAAGTTTAACTGACTTAGGGGAATAACTCCATAAATAATGCATTAAGAGTTATAAATCATGTGCACTGCACTCCACCTAACAACCGTCGATCCACATATGAAGTTTCAAGTGGATGCCTAAAAGGGTTTGACAGTTAATGCTCGCGACAAGAAACCAAGATACAGACAGACGAGCTGATCCTAGTATACTCCCTTACAACTTTGTTGTGCAGGGGGTATCAACATATTTCTTCCTGCTTGATTGTTTCGTTATATCTAGGAAAGTGAACATAGTTTGGCTTAATAACAGTATTGCAGACATTGCTATTGATAACAGCCTGTCTTCTAATGCTCCCAATTAGATTCTGTGGTTTTTCCAAGCTGCACGAACATGACTCTAAGTTCCAGAGCATTCTTTGGATTAACCAGTCGGGCATCCTGACCGCCAGCTCACTCCAGCGACCACGCTCGCCAGTCCAGGCGTCCGTTCCCTTCCCTGCCGAGGTACTCTTGAAGCTTACAGGCGACTTATCGATCTTTCAAATAAACTAATCGCCCACTGCCCCTGCTTATGACCTGACATGGACATCTAAAATGTCGTCGACTTAACAGAGGTTAGTGCGTCATCACAGCTGATGCCACTCCAAACCATCACTAAGCCAGTAAAATGTCCAAGAACTCGGTGAACAGGATGGGTCGCCAATCTGATCTGGCCCAGCTAACGATGTCCATGGCCCATGCGTATTGAGCACAGCTATGATCCTGTGATCAAAGATCAGCTTCGTGTAGCCTCGTCTGCATGGAAACACTGACCACACATGTATTTTGGAGGACACTACGGAGCTCAGTGGCTGTTGCAAAACACTTCTATAGGTGGAGGACCAGAAAGCTATCTTGAGCTGCTGACATGACCCTATCACTGCCAATACCACCTTGCCTAGCCAAACTGCTGGAACCTTGCCGAAGCTTTGGTGACAACTTCGTGGTCCAGCAACCTGGTGAGTGATAGCCCAGCATAACAACAGCCTGACATAGGTCGCCTTTAGTCACCTTGCAGTTTTATGGGCCATATTTGAAAATGGTTTACGTGGCTGAAAATAACAACAGAAAACTTCTAATGTATCTTACCTTTGCTAAATAACATGTTATACTTGTGCTTAGAATACTTTGGGTAGTATAGTTTTTATCCATAAACATACACGTCATACCATGATTTACAAAATAAATTCACATTTCCTATGCCTTTGGGATTTAGTCAATTCAAATCATACTCCTCGCCGCAGTTACCTCCCCTAGGCGGTTTGCAGTAATGTGACTACCAGTAAAATTCTTCTTGATCTGGATTTATGTTTAGAACATTTAGATTAAAAAAAAAATTATTTATCAAGCTATTAGATGTATACTTAACTATATTGCTCAATGTCTATTTTCTCTCTGTTCTCATGAAAAAGGGCAACAACTCTGGTGTGCCTGGTCCATGATCTACTGCCAAGAATGTATTGTCATACACAAACTAAGCAAGTTTAAACAAACAGTGTTGTCTCGATATTCCACGTTCAACTGTGGACCTAGTTTATACAAGAGCATGTGGTAATCCTTGTGAGGCTTGAAGAATGGAAATGAATCCTTTAATAATACATGTAGCTGGGGAGGAGTTGAAACTGTTAGTAGCAAAACCTGGAAAGGTCAATGGGCAACAACAGCAACAAGATATCTTCAGAGATTTATTTGACTGCCAAGAATCTATCTGTTGACAATCAGAACAATGTGAGAAATATACAAAAATGGAAACAATCGAAGGGTGAGCACAAGCCTGCACACCTATCTACAGGTACATGTCACGGTACAGTACAGCATAAGTGGCTTATCTGCAAAATACGGACTCCAGTCTTTAAACCCAGGAAATTACTTCTTGAAAATATACAGCAATAAAGGGAGCCCAGTTTTTAAACAGCAAATTTCTTCTTGAAAATATAATGCAAAATAGTCCAGTTTTTTACATTGCAAGAAATTGCTTCCTTACAAGAGGGCCAAGATGGCCATAGGTCGCTCACCTGAGTGTAAGCATCATAATGGCTTTTAACAAAAAGATTAAGATTTCAATATAGCCATATAAGGAAAACTGTCCCGCCCCCCGGCGGTCATTATTTTTTATGAATCAAAATGATTTCCAGGAATGACGGTCACCCATGGATCACGTATGTGAAATTATTTGAAACTTAGCCAGTGGTTTCAGACAAGAAGATTTTTTAAGTTTTCAATATAGCAATATAAGGAAAACTGCCCCGCCCCCTGGCTGCCATGTTTTTTTAACAAATGAAAATGATTTCAAGGAATTTGATAGAGGGTCGGTCACCCAAGGAACATGTATGTGAAACTATTTTTAAATCCAGCCCGTGGTTTCAGACAAGAAGATTTTTAAAGTTTTCAATATAGCCATACACGGAAAACTGCCCCACCCCCTGGCTGCCATGTTTTTTAACAAATCAAAATGATTTCAAGGAGTTTGGTTGAGGGTCACCCAAGCAAAATTTCTGTGAAATTATTTTGAAATCCAGCCAGTGGTTTCAGACTACAAGGTATTTTAAAGTTTTCAATATAGCCATATAAGGAAAACTGCCCCGCCCCCTGGCGGCCATGTTTTTTAACGTATCAAAATGATTTAAATGCATTTGGTAGAGGGTCACCCAAGGAGCATTTCTGTAAAATTATTTTGAAATCCAGCCAGTGGTTTCAGACTATAAAATTTTTAAAGTTTTCAATATAGCCATAAAAGGAAAACTGCCCCCGCATCCTGGTGGCCATGTTTTTTATCAAAACAAAATGACTTGAAGGAATTTGGTAGAGGGTCACCCAAGGAGCATTTCTGTGAAAACTATTTTCAAATCCAGCCAGTGGTTTCTGACGAGAAGATTTTTTAAGTTTTCCAGTTTTTAAGCTTTTGGTTGCCATGACAACCAGAATTTTCAATACATTTAAATAAATTGAAGGAATTTGGTAAAGGACCATCCCAGGAACATTCCTGCCAAGTTTGGTTAAAATCCGCCAAGTGATTTCAGAGAAGTTGTTTTAAACAAGAGATGTTTGTAAAGCATATATGCCCTCCAAGTTGCAGCAAAGTTGTGAATATGTGCAATTGTTAAGATTTTTTTTTAACCTGCAAGCCCAAGCGAGGTCTTGATATATGGTATCTATGTATGAAGTTTCATTAAAATATCTCTATGCATTCTCAAGTTATTGAGCGGAAACCATTTTTCTATTTTTAGTAATGGTGACCTTGACCCCACCCACCCCATATGAAATCCAAAGAGAGGTCTCAATATAAGGTATCTATGTATGAGGTTTCATTAAAATATCAACATGCGTTCTCAAATTATTGTGCTTAAACCATTTTTTCTATTGTTCGTAACGGTGACCTTGACCCCACACACCCCATATGCAATCCCAAGCGAGGTCTGAATATAAGGTATCTATGTACGAACTTTAATTAAAATATCTCAATGCGTTCTCAAGTTATTGAGCGGAAACCGTTTTTCTATTTTTAGTAACGGTGACCTTGACCCCACCCACCCCATATGCAATCCCAAGCGAGGTCACAAGGTAAGATATCTATGTATAAAGTTTCATTAAAATATCTCAATGCGTTCTCAAGTTATTGAGGGGAAACCGTTTTTCTATTTTTAGCAATGGTGACCTTGACCTTTGACCCGTTGACCTCAAAATTTATAGGGTTCTTCCTTTCCTCCCAAGTAACCAGCGTACCAACTTTCATGATCGTAGGTCAAAGCGTTCTCAAGATATCGTGCGGAATCGAAATGGTCTACGGACAGACCTACCGACCGACCCATCGACAGACGGACAGCTGCAAAGCAAGATACCCCCACTTCTTCCAAGGGGGGCATAATAAAATGTGGATGACGCACGATGGACGCCAGACACAGACTGACCACAATAGCTCACCCTTGTGCACTTCGTGCTCAGGTGAGCTTAAAATACACCCACAATGTGTTTTCTGTAACATGTATATTAAGTCACAGTTTCAGTTGGTCTGTTTAAGTGATGATAAAAATAATTGTTCAGAATTATTACAACAACGTCACTACATGTCTGCAATATACTGCAATGAATTCTATGGAAAGTTTCACACTGAATAATTTGAGTTAGACTTCTACTGATGAAATTTGAGTGAATTGTAAAACATGTAATTATCATAAAAGCAGGCAAACACCTATATTCTATTGCTGTTGTGCGAGTCCTCTGGAACAATGTTATTTATAAGGCATGCCACTTAAAAACAGAAATGATATCAATGCATAAATGTCATTTATGTAATATATTAACTATAAAAGAGGACAACCTCACTTTATGTGCAACATGCAACAGAATACATGTCCATTATGAACTTTGTGGCAACATTAGACAGTCTTCAGTCCCGATTTTACAGACATCATATTGGTGTGGTGTTCCCACTCTAATGAATGGCATTTTTGTCAAATTTATTAATATTCTTGAAACCCAAGAAAATAGCGTTCTAGAAAACAAAGAAAATACAACAAAACTAAAAAAAATTGATCCCAGTCAGGCATTTGATAATTTTATTATTACTGCATGCACAAAAGGAAATAAATTGTAACAAATTACAAAATACAATCACAAGTCGACTATCTGACCATAAAGAGAAACAATACAAACCAAATCAAACCCACATGGAATCCAAAACCATCTGTTGCTTCGAGTATTCAGACTGACTAAATCATTCACTAATCACTGTCACATCTTAGTTTATTTTTACAATTCAGATTTGCAATGATTAAAAACTCAATTGTAGAAATAATGAACATTGAAACAATAAGTTACAAACACAAGTACTATAACTTGAAATCACATACTAAACATCATTTTATTAAATGATTATAATATACTATTAATACGTCTCTCTTCTATTCTAAGAATTGACTGTGTGAAAGTTTTGATTCACTGTTCAACAGTTGTTCAAAATAACTGTCTCACAACCGCGATCAACAAGATTGTATAGTTGTTTTTTTCATTTATTTGATCATTAGTGAAATATAACCAAAAGTAATACTGTCTTTTTCAGTGCTATGTACAGATTCTACCACTGCTGCATTACCACACAATAAACGAGGCAAATATTCTCTTGGACAACATCTATGCCATGTTCCAAACACCAGAAACAGCAGATGGATTTAATTCCAGTTGTTAATTGCAAACCAGGCAATGAAAAACAGAATTAGTGCAAAAAACATCAACAGCGTGAACAGATAAATGCACCAACACAGTCTCTCCTATAACAAACTAACAAAAGTACAGACAAAATCATGTGTTATTTAGTGTAAACAAAGTGAAAAGTGTTTTTATAAAGGAGTACGGAGACTTAAAAACATGGTATTATGCATTCCAACACAATTCCCACCATATTTTCCCATTCAACAGTGTATTAAATAGATTTCTTTATTTAATAGTATAACCTTAATAGTATAACCTTAACATTATTGCAGTCTGTTTACACCACCACATGTTAAAGTGTCGAGAAGTTCTGAAAAACTAATACAAATGTAACCAGTTTATTAAAATAGCCAAATACCTTATTCAATATTCACTAAAATGACATACGAAATTTCTCATAACAATAAATTTCTTGAATGCTTTAACATTAACGAATAAGTTCTTTTTTAGTTCAATGAAAATCCACATCTAGTAACAGACTGGAAAAGAGATTTATGACAGTGAAACAGGAAACAAAAAAAAATCAAAAACAAAAGAAACGAAGCAAACTGCTTCTTAAACAATCTTTAACGAACTAGCAACACTGTACAGTGATCTATTCACAGATTCGAAGATAGCACCAAGTCTGATTTCTTCAGTTAACTATACAGTCTATACAAGATTGTTTGTATATAAAATCAACATTTATACAATTTTCAATATTTTGGAAACAAAGTTCTTAATTTACGATCAAGTTGCAATAAATATACATTTCATTGTGTAAGTAGATTACAACAGTGTGAATTACTATAAATACACGGTTGTAAGTTAACATTCACAAAAAAGTTTACAATTACTGCATTCCATAAATATTTTTTCAAACAATGTAGAACATACAGCTTATATTTAAAAAAGTATGAACTGAGTATGTTCATTTTTGTTTTGGCAAAAAATATGTTATAATTAAACACTTCTGGAGAGTTAAACCCTGTGGTTAGATAATCTCACAATGACATTATAATTTTGCTGAAATTTAAAATAACTGGTATCAAATACCAGGCTAAAATTCCACGCATTTTTTGTGGAAATTGCAACAGATTTAATTTAGAAGTTATTTATTTCATTTGCAATTTTTCAAATTTTCATAAGACAGAGCAAAGCTTGTTTCTTTAAATTCATCATATTATCCAGTGAAGTGCACAAATCTGATGTGTTGAGATTTCAACCAATAATTCTTCTACCATATTGAATAACTGACTTTACAAAATTCACTAAGCAAAACATGTTGCAGAAAGATAGCAAGCAAAAGTCTGTTTAATAACAAATTTGTTGATATCTTAAAGTATTCTGAAATATTATATACTTAGACTTAGCACACAGGGGCCAGAAACCCTGAAACTAAAACTTGATAACAAACACGTGAATATTTATACAAATAGATCCGAAGATCTGTTCTGAAAATGATTTTGAATACTTATGTTCAATTTACAATTGTAATGCAAGTATTTGTCATATAATACAAAACAATGAGAAGCTATGTTGGCAAAATGATATGGAATGGCTTCGTTTCCAGATATTGTATACACTTTGTTCAATCTACTTGAAAAAACAAGTAAACAGGTTTATTTACAGTGTCACTTTGTACAGGGCGAAGTGGCTATTAACAACTGGGAGCGCAATACAAAAATAGCCCATGTCATCATATCATCATGCTAAAACCCTTCCAAGGCTAAGTAATGAGAGTGATTATAATGACTAACATTTTCTAATCCACATCTATAGCTAGAACTGGCAAGTTATCAAATGGTAACATTGTCTAAATAATGACACCAGTACTGTCTGCAATGACCGGCAATTGCAAAGTTTTGTGGTTTCAATGTTAAAAAATCACATTTTATTTAACTATGTACAAAGCCAAACAGCTGTGGTTATCCAACATATTTACACATCTGCTGATGGCCTATTTCTTTATATGTTCAAAAATAATGAGGGATTTACAATGCAAGAAATTATATTCAATGGTTTAGAAATAGTTATAAACTTGTTTTAAAATGAAGACACTTAAATGAATGAACATAATTTTATAATTTACACATAATTTTATACGTGGGCTCAATATCAAGTCAATAGACCGATATGTTGTATATACCAGAGATTTAATTATACTTGATCCAAGAAAGATTGTCTGTTTGTAATGTAATGTACAATATAATGAACTAAAATGTCTAATCCGTTTATGCCACTGGCAAATATTTCAAAAGATTGTCCTACTTACTACTAAAAACTTTGTACACATTCAATTCTAGGCAGTATTTACAACTGAAACTCAGCATGGAACACTGTTCAGAACATATCACAAATAGTACGATAATAATCTGGTACTTAACAAAATAACATGAAAGCCAGCAATGTTTTCTGAGTATAAACACAACTGGTAGTATGAAACATTATGCTAATTTACAGGGTTTTTTTATTTACAAAACATTTTGTCTGACTACTCAGAGAAGATTCTAAATGCAGATTATTCCTTTGTCAGATTGCACTTGACCCATTTTTGGTAGACATTAGTAATTATTATTTCGATGATGGATTAAGAAAAGTTTGTGATGCCACCCAGAAACTAGGCTACAAGACCACAATGGAGCAGTGTGCTGCCAGAAATCTGTGCTCCAGCAATGGTCATTGACAGAAGTCACACACGTAAATGACTCAAATAGCTAACCTCCGGTAAAGATCACATGCACATTGACAGGCATGAAAGAGACTACACCTTAAACCCAACAGCCTCGGACAGAGTCTCTCAATGCATAGTTCTATATCTTGGTCCAAGCTAATTTCCCAAAGATTTACCAACAAATTCATTACCTTACAACGTACCTTCGTTCAGCTAGACCAATATACATATAAACTGAATGTTTATCGTGATGATGCCCCACATGTAAGTTTACTTGTTTCCATTTTCTGGCCTCTGAAGAATTACTCTACAAAACTCACAATGAATGAATGACATGGAAACATGCATAGTATAATCACACACTGTCCATATATTACGAGCAAGCTTCACAAATGACTTGTATGAAAGCCAAATACTTGAAAATAATTAAGTGTCTTAATGTTTAAATTGCCAGCAAAAGTAAATGGAAACATCTTTGTAAGTAAATGATTCAAAGTGTCATTTGAAAATTACAATTTTCTGATTATAAAACAATGACATCATTTAAATGTGTACTTTGTACAAATTCCTGACATGTTACTAGTACACAGTTGTTGATAATAATACAAATACTTGTTTGCAATTATGTATTCTTCAAATTGCAAGCACATTTAAGTTGTATTTAGTTTATCACATGCATCAATGCTCTGGGTACTTACTTTACAAGAGTATTTACAACAAGAGCTGCCAGAGGACAGCGCGCTCAACTTTTCTTGTGCTTATCAGAGTTACTGGCATTTTTTTTCTAAAACAAGAAACATGGAAATTCCACGAAAACAAAATTTTCAAACGTAATGCAATTAAGTCGGCACACCATTAAAATTTTTAGTAATGGTAAACTTAACCTTGACCCCACCCGCCCCATACGCAATCCCAAGTGAGGTCTCGATATAAGGTAACTATGTATTAAGTTTCATTAAAATATCTCAATGCGTTCTCAAGTTATTGAGCGGAGTCCATTTTTCTATTGTTAGTAACAGTGACCTTGACCCCACCCACCCCATACGCAATCCCAAGTGAGGTCTCGATATAAGGTAACTATGTATTAAGTTTCATTCAAATATCTCAATGCGTTCTCAAGTTATTGAGCGGAAACCACTTTTCTATTGTTAGTAACAGTGACCTTGACCCCACCCACCCCATATGCAATCCCAAGCGAGGTCTCAATATAAGGTAACTATGTATTAAGTTTCATTAAAATATCTCAATGCGTTCTCAAGTTATTGAGCGGAGTCCATTTTTCTATTTTAAGTAACAGTGACCTTGACCCCATCCATCCCATATGCAAGGTCTCGATATAAGGCGTCTATGTATAAAAATTCATTAAAATATCTCAATGCATTCTTAAGTTAATGAGCGAAAACCGTTTTTCTATTTTAGGAACAGTGACCTTGACCTTGACCCTATACGCAATCGCAAGAGGTCTCGATATAAGGTATGCATGTATTAAGTTTCATTAAAATATCTCAATGCGTTCTCAAATTACTGAGCGGAAACCGCTTGTCTATTTTTAGTAACAGTGACCTTGACCCCATCCACCCCATATGCAATCCCAAGCATGTATGTATAAAGTTTCATAAAAATATCTCAATGCGTTCTCAAGTTATTGAGCAGAAAACATTTTTCTATTTTTAGTAACAGTAACCTTGACCCCACCCACCCCATATGCAATCCGAAGCGAAATCTCGATATAAGGTATATATGTATAAAGTTTCATTAAAATATCTTAATGCGTGTTCAAATTATTGAGCGGAATACGTTTTTCTATTTTTAGTAACAGTGACCTTGACCCCACCCACCCCATATGCAAGCGAGGTCTTCATATAAGGTACCTATGTATTAAGAGTTATTAAAATATCTAAATAGGTTCTCAAGCCATTGAGGGGAAACTGTTTTTCTATTTTTAGTAACAGTGACCTTGACCCCACCCACCCCACATGCAATCCCAAGCGAGGTCTTGCTATAAGGTATCTATGTTTGCAGTTTCATTACAATACCTTACTTCGTTCTCGAGTTAGAGAGCGGAAACAAAAAGTTGAGAAACTAGCTTAGCGAAAAACTTGAACTGGTCCATATATAGCTTTTATGTAAAATACCGAAAAAGGGTAAAAAGGCCAACAATTTTACAAATTTCCAACGAGTTATCAAAATTGGCCTACGAGTTCATTTTAATATAGGGAATAAGTGTTATAAGTTTGAATGAAATCCCTCAAGCCATTCCTGAGAAACCAGCTTACCGAAAAACTTTAACCTGTCCATATAGTTATATGTAACATTTCTAAGTGAAAAAAGGCCCATAATTTTGACAAATTTCAAACTAGAGTTACAAAACTTAGCCTATAGGTTCATTTTAACGTTTTAAGTATGAATGAAATCCCTCAAGCCATTCCTGAGAGACTAGCTTACCGAAAAACTTTAACCTAGCTCGGACGCCGACGCCGGTAGAATAGTTTGCCTTTTCTTTGAAAAGTCGAGCTAAAAATGGCATTGTTCACAAAAATTACCTATTTATCTACATATTTAGAATCTCATATAAAAAAGCATTTGGAGAAAAATGAACTAAAATGTTTCAATCATATATATGAAAATCTATTTACATAAAAATTGAAAGACATCTATTATCTGGAATACTTTACTTAACATTTGTACAGGAGTGGTGACAAAAAATGAAGAACTTTTTTTACACTACATACATGAACATTTACAACTGGAAGGGTTTTAGCACGTGAATAATGATGGCAGGTGAAATTTGTGATAATTTGTACACTTGTACAACCTTTTCCACAGCATTTTCAAAATGCGGATTGCAAAAAAACTTTTTACAGGTTACAAAACACTATTAACAGTAACTACACATTTTGTACATGCTATTTATAGACATTTCTGATTATGCTTTGTACATTGTATATTACAGGATTTGATTTCGCTCTGTGACTGAAAGTAATACCACTGTTGTACATTTATACAAATGTTGAAAATTTATATTCCAACCATTTGATCATACTGAATATGTCTGTATGTTTTGGGACACAGTTAAGCACACAAGTTTGTTCCTTTAAAGACACAAAATATTCATTATCGGCCATAGGAATAGCAATAGATGCAAGCTGTACAGTGGGCGTAGCCAACAAGAGTGGCATCGGTTAGAAACATTACAGTGATGGGCAGATCAACAGCTGAAAATAAAGTAATTAACAACATAGTAACTAACATGCAGGTCTTCTCTAATTATGTACATTGAGACAATACTAGAGTTGCTACAATATATTCTTCTACAATTACCCTTCGGCTAGCTACAATAGTGATATTAAAGCTATACAAGTTGGCTATACAAGATTTGGCTAACTGGTCCATTGTAATGGCAGTCTCCAATGTTATTTCCTCACAAAATCAATCCAGACTATGAACTGCTGAGTTACCAAAAATTGTCCATTTTAAAATGACACCAACTGGTCCTAATTAATGGCAGAATTAGTATTTCGATAGTTTATTGCGCAATACTGCATGTGATTTTTGCTCTGCAACTGAAGCTTATGGGCATGGTAAACAACATGCCGTGCCGCATGTCAAGTTCTGAATTAAAAGACGAGAATGTTATACCCATTGACAGATTATTGTCTTAAATAGGAGATCTTACAGTATAGGCTTGCATATCAACAATACATTAACATTTCATACAAGACAGCCCCTTAACTTACACATTTCACAATCTGATTATATGAGTACAAATCAATACACAAAATATTTAGTAAAGGCAGTTAATACCAAGTATTATTCCATTATGTAACAAAAAGCTATACACTATATAAAGAAAGCTGAATGAAAATTATATACACCCAAAACTATCTATACATATAAACCAATATAAAAGAGGCCAAAATATATCAAAGCCAAAAAAAAAAATAATGCACACCAACCAACTATTTAACAAAGCAGTAGTTTCTTGTTATAAGCATACATATCTACAAATCTAAAATGTACAGATTTTATACAACATGTACACCAACATGGCTCAAGTCCACAAAAATATTTACAGCTATACCAGTAAAATGGCAAAAATATGTAACTGTCAGCAAAGTATTTTGGTCAAAAGAAATTGAAACAATGAAAAAAACACACACACTACAACATAAAACAAAACAAGATAATTGCAAAGAAATTTAACTAAGGAATATGTGACAACTAAGGGTACAAAGACAGCATGAAACGATGACCAATAATGTGGTTCATGAGAAAAACATGCATGACTGTATCAAATAATACTACAATAAATGTATGGAACAAGTATGCAGCATAATGGAGACAATATCATTTTTATATCTTAACATTAAAGAAACACAACCATATAAATGTGTTTGTAATTACACACATTCCATCTAATAATATACACAATAGGTGTTCAACCGTTCTCGTTTCCACCTTTTCTGAACGTACACAAGAAAACCCCACTAAAACGAAAGAAATTGATTACCACTGTAGTTTTCATAGAAGCAAAGACTTAGTCTTACACGAAGCTGCAAGTGGGGCTAACGATACGTTTTTGGCTAGACAATCGGCTACATTTTATCAAAGAGCCAAGTGCATATGCATACTATTTTCATATCTTTATATACAGTTTGCAGTCAATGATTTGGAATATTCTCATCAGAGGCAGGAATTAAAGAATTGATCAGTGAAATCGCATAGGCATGTGATACATGTTACTCTTATTGTTACAATAATTATAATACATACGATAACACCCAGATTTAAGGGTAAGTCATTTACATTGATGATTCGATATCTACGTGTATATTGATGAATGTAATGAACGTAACCTCAAGACCTGTATGTGTGGTACCCTGTCAAAAGCTGAACATGCGAATACAATCGATATAAAGAAAGCATCAATTTTCACACAAAACCGTAATTTTCAAAATTGTCAACTGTTCGACAAAATTCTTTCACAAATACTGACAATTTGCAAAAACTTGCCTCACAATCTGTCTGCATATTACCGTGAAAACCAAATGTTCCGACAACAAATTACACATTGCCATATTCAAAACACTGACTACATGTTTGTAAAAACACAAGAGTAATTATGCACACTCTATCAATCTTCAGATGTCAAACATTCTCAATTTTTTACACAGAAAAACTTTCTACATTAAACAATAACAAGCATAAACAATTTACAAACAAACAAAGAGAAATACAAGTGCAAAATTAAAGACATACAAAATGTTTGTAAATGTAAATACAAATCCACTTGCTCATGGATTATGCAACAAATGTCATAGACAATAGGCAAAATAAAGTAGTTTTCTCTTCATAATATATCATCATTTAAAGTCCACTTTAAGGATAATATTTTTCATCTATGCTACTTAGGCTATTGGACTACATGAGCTGCGTTATTTAAAACGATGTGTCATTTAAATTTCTACTTGAAATCTGAATTAATTTCAAGATAAAAATTCACACTATTTAAAACAATGCAACACCAAGCTGATATCGATTTATGTAGACATACACAAACAACAATTAAGCTAAGAAAAAAATCCACCCTATACATTGTATAACATCTATTCATGCAATCGCATAGACATAAATGACAGTATTCCTGTGAAGAAGAAAAAAATCCACCCTATGCATCGTATTACATCCTTTCACAAGTCCACATAAGGTATAAATGAAACAACAATCCCGTAAACAAGAAATCAATGGTCTACATTGTACAACATCAATTCATCATCATGACACTATTACTGCATGGCGCCGTTGGGTGGCATTCCGATTGGTCCGAGGTCTGAGCTGTTCTTGAGGAGGAACTTCTCGAGCTTAGCGAGGATGTGCTTGCCATACGTGTACTTGCGGAGGGTGCCGATGTGGGGGCGGATCTTGTGCATGAGCACCTTCCTCTGCTGGGGCTCAGCAACGTCTATCATCTTCTGGACGACGTAGTTTGCAAACTGGTCCTTCATCATCGTGTACAGCGCCCTGCCATCGGGACATACAGATTATGTTACAGTAAAGATATGCATATTTATGTATCGTTTTTACGACAACAGAAAATACAGTGACATTAGTAAATAGTAAAGTTATGCATTGTTTTAAGACAACAGAATGTACGCATTGTTTTACAGCGAACTAAGAAATACAATTGCTTTAGCAAATATACAGAGATATTCTTTATTCTGCAACACACGATTCAGATTTACTTCCAGTAATAGAAAACACTGATGTCTAATATCACTGATATCACTGGTTGTTTTTGTTAAGTTACTGATTTACATACAACAGAACATTTAGATTCATATTCATGTACATACAGAGTAAAACATTGAACATTCTGTGCATTATTTGAATGTTCCAATGTTTTATCAGAAAACAGCACATCACAAACGTCTACTGACATACTATGAACTATCCTGATGTTTCTATAAGAATTCCCAGCATATTACCAATGTTTATTTACATTAATAATTATGAATCAGCATTATGTTTACCCACCCATCGTTCATGGAACACACTTCCTCAATGAGACTTGCTTTCTCTGCACGTGACGAGTGACAAACACATTTCTCCACAACATTACTGAAACAATCAAGAAATCAGATCAAATAGGGAACAAAGTATCAATCAAGAAATCAGATCCAATAGAGAACAAAGTATCAATCAAGAAATCAGATCAAACAGGGAATAAAGTATCAATCAAGAAATCAGATTCAATAGAGAACAAAGTATCAATCAAGAAATCAGATCAAACAGGGAATAAAGTATCAATCAAGAAATCAGATCAAGTAGGGAATCAAGTATCAATCAAGAAATCAGATCAAATAGGGACCAAAGTATCGATCAAGAAATCAGATCCAGTAGAGAACAAAGTATCAATCAAGAAATCAGATCAAATAGGGAAAAAGTATCAATCAATAAATCAAATCAAATAGGAACCAAAATATCAATTAAGAAATCAGATCAAAAAGGGAACAAAGTATCAATCAAGTATCAATCAAGAAATCAGATCCAATAGAGAACAAAGCATCAATCAAGAAATCAGATCAAATAGGGAATAAAGTATCAATCAAGAAATCAGATCAAATAGAGAATAAAGTATCAATCAAGAAATCAGATCAAATAGGTCCCAAAGAATCAATTAAGAAATCGTATCAAATCGGGAAAAAAGTATCAATCAAGAAATCAGATCAAATAGGGAACAAAGTATCAAGCAACTATCAACAACGTTACTGAAACAATCAAGAAATCAGATAAAATAGGGAACTAAGTATCAATCAAGAAATCAGATAAAACAGGGAACAAAGTGCCAAGAAACACTTCCTCATTATACTGCATAGAACCAGAGCTGATAAAGTTACTGTAACTGTATAAATGACAAATGGTGGCTTCACTTTTTGAGTGGTACAACAATGATTTCCTACACTGTTGTTATTTTATTTTATATAAAGATGACCAACTATTAACATACATACGGCAAAAAAGCAAAATTATTAAAGAACAAAGTAACAATTCACTTTTTGTGCAATAATTTTCTTCTTAATGTCAAAACAGGGACCATATCTGACTATTAATGTTTAAGTGACCAATTGATTGTGTTTTCTACCACTTAAAGCGTATACAATATTTCCGATAAATACAAATATTCATAAGCAAAGGAGAAACTGAACATTCAAAGATATTTAAAAGCAAACATTCATAATATTTCTGATAAAACCAAATATTTACAATCAATGGTTAACATGGAATGTTGCCAACCTTGCAAACTTGTGCTGACTGAGCAGCAACACTTTTCCCATGAGTTCCCTGACTATCTTGCTCTTGTCCTCTGCCTTGCCGTGTTCCAGCACGTGCTGTATGACGTAGTTGCCGTACTGGTCCTGAACGAGACGCTCAGTGTGCTCGTGGAGCTCTTCAAGTAGAGGCTGGATCTGCTTCTCTGTGCAGTGCTCCAGGATACGCTGTATCACCCGACAGCCGTAAGGGTGGGTCGACAGTGGGTACACCTGCATTGATCAGCAGTAAGGCTTTTATCGGAATGTTGAGTCAACACCGTTTGACAGAAATAGTTTGAAAGAAAGCTACAGAAATTAACTCAATATATTATTAAATTAGTGAAGTGAATTATCCAGTCATTTTATTGTCATCTCATTACCTATTAGTTAATATACAAAGAGAGCACATGGAAAGGTCTATTGAAAACACTGACTTGCATTTTTAAGCGGAACATGACCAGTGTCTATTGTAAAGAAGGCATCAAAGATTACAAGTCAAAGTTCTGTTTTACTGCTAAAAAACCACAGTTGTGTTAATTTTGTGACCTCTTGTCAGGCAAAAACTAAAATCTAAAACTAAAGTAAATTGCAAGATGCTAACTTTGTTACCCTTCCACCGTGCCTACCTGTCCCTTGAAAGCGTCGATGACGAACTGCAGATGGCTGGATTCCACACACTCTATACATTTCTGTACGACGTGGTTACCGTTCTGGTCTTTCACACACTTGGCAACATGCCCATCTAGCTCCTTTACTATCTCCACCTGGGAATGCAAAACACTTATTTTACTTACAACAGATTATCATCTTACCACACTAACAGAAAATGTTATCAAATGTATTTTATTCCTGGGAGTATGTGTTACTTCAGTTAAGTCATTATGAACCATTTATTTTGTTATAATAAAAAGTTGTAGACAAACACAATTAAATGTAGACATGCCCATTTACATTTAAATTTAATGAAGTCAAATATTTCAAATGGTAGCCTCTGACTCACAATGACAAATGCCAGATTACTGGAATGCCAAAATGTATACATGTATACAGTTTTATAAGCTGGTGGTTTATTCAAAGAAAATACACATATTATCGTTAAACACAACTGGCACAAACGTGTGGAATATCCAAAACACCATTCATGGTGAAGATACATATTTCTTTTCAAGGTGGAAAAGATCAACCACTAAATGAAATAATCGTACCTGCATATCTGCAGGAATTGACTCGAGTGCCTTCTGTATCACACGGCAACCGTACATCTGTAGCGCTAGCTGCAACACATGCCCGCGCAGTCTCTGAGCCAACGTCTGCTTCTGGTCGGGAGTGCCGAACTCAAAGAACTTCTGGATCACATAGTTACCAAACACGTCCGTCATCAGGCCGTACGCTGAAGTGAGTATCTCACCGAACACCATGAGCTTCTCTTGAGATGTGGCTCGCTCTAACTTCTGTTGTATGAACCTGTCAAAGCAAAATGTTCATAACATAATGTTTGTATAAGCAAATCCAAAAAACTGCATTACTACTGTATGCATTAACCTATGAAGGACAATTGTCATTTTAATAATTAATGGTTGGATAAACCTATGCAAGAAAATTGGCATTTTGTTAACTAAAATGTTTGGATAACCTATCAAAGAAACTTCTCTTTTAGTTAAGTAATGTTTTGAAAGAAAAACCTATCACTATGATTAACATTTCATTAAGTACACTTGATATTTTCCCAACAAACTAAATTTCACAACTCAAACATTTCTGATTATGGACACAATATCCATGTTGAGAAATAAATATAAGATGTAAATGTAATTTACATGTATTTCCTTCAAACATTATTGAACAGCAGTAAATTTAAGCCTGAAGTGAGTTTCACAGATTGTCAGGAAAGGTAATGCCATCCCCAGTAACCTCATACCTAGAGCCATGCTGATCTTGCGAGAACTCAACTACGTGGTTCAGAAGGTCCTTCAGTTGAAGGTTGGGGATGCGGTTGTTACGGAAATCTTCCAGCAGACGGCTACGACCTGTGACCTCCTTAGACAGACTGCTGTAGTAACGAGACACGATTTATTTTACTATTAACATTTTTATTTTAATATTAACACGATTTCTTTTAATATTAACAGCTTTTTTCACCCTATATAGCAGGGACCAATATAGGCGTCCTATGTAACTGTTTACCAAGAAGTTTTCAACATGAAACTGAACTTTTACTAATTAAACTGTGGACAGAGAACATGAGAAACATGACAATGAATACAAACTCAGTGTTGTTTTCAAACACACCAGTGTTCACTTCTATTAAAAATTCATCATCCATTTTAAAATGAACAACTTATTGTAAATTCTCAAGTAAATAATTGAAGAGTTATTTCATTTTTAATCAGCAGTGCCTAAAACCTAAGCATTAGACACCCTTGTACACATTTGAAAATTTTGTCCTAATTTATTCCTCAAACACTTGAAACAATTCAGTTTACTTGAAACAATTCAGTTATTTTTTATTACAATTTTTATTTGACTAATTGGCCAAAAAGCTCATTGTTTTGTATCCAATCACCATATCAGTTACCATGGTTACCTTCTAGAAGGCATGGTCCTGCCAGGAAACAGAGATCCAAACATGCTGTTCGTTCCCACGGACCCGCTGCGAAACTTGGCTGCCTCCGCCCCAGGAGCTGCGTTATACAGGCGACCTCCATTACCCAGACCTGGACAGATTGCCAGAAATGTAAATCATATGCAAATTAATAGTGTTTTATGCAGTCTCTGCACTCAGATATCACATGTTTAAAAGTTAACCTACTTTACACAAAAGAGCAAATAGTAAAGCTTTTGAAGTATTTTTGAAGCTCGATGAAGGGAAACTACTCCTTCAATGGCCGGAACGGTCTATTAATAAAAGCATGCAGAATAATACATGCCGAGATATGGGTGCAGTTACTCAAAAACCCTCGTAGAAAGAAAATGTATCAAAAGTAATGGCATCATTCTCTACTAGCCAAGCTAGGTTCTATTCACTGTACACCTTCTGTGTACTCCCATAAGAGGTGTCAAGATCATGTAATCATCTGCCATCTACAAGAAGCTCACACAAATGTGACATTAGTCCTACCATTTATATTGTATACACAAAGTAATGTACAAAGTACCAAGTACCAACTATGGAGATTGTACAATGTTCACTTTCTTCCTAACGTTTTTACTGCATGTCAATTGGACCAAGGGAACCATAATACTACTAGGTAGGGGTCAGATACCTACCTGAGAGAGGTGGGGTCATGGACTGTCCTGGCTGCACCAGACCCATGGGTCCTGCAGGGGAGCCCAGGTTACCAAGGGAACCATAATACTGGTTGATAGGGGTCATCTGTCTGGCCTTGAACTCCAGGGAGTCGCGGCGCTGACTGTTCCCCAGGCCTGCAACAAATAACCAAATGAGTGGTTACAGACAATATAAATAATGAAAGTTTAGGGCATCTAAATTCTGATGTTTACTTTAAGCTGACAATAGGTGATAGAATTACCTTGATTTATCAATAAGGAACAACATGCAGTACAATTCGTAGTCATTAGGATTCCAATTAACGGTTTATGTATAAAGCAGTATTGCTTGGCACAAGTCTTCATTTACATATAGTTTCTGTTTTTCATATAAATGTCTTTTTACAACACAAGTCTTTTTTCAAACTAGTTTTATCTGTATATACATGTATTAGTAAAACTTTTAAATTTAAATAAGAATTCAATATGCTGAATGCCCTACCGAAAGAGTCTGCAGATCCGATGGATCCCTGCATGCTGGATCCCAGACTGCTGAGTCCACCGTTGCCATAGTTACTCTGCTGGTTGAGGCTGTTGCTGATGGGCGTGAAGAGACTAGAAGACACCTGGGAGTAGCCCATGCCCGACTGGCTGTAACCTGAAACACACAGTGAAACGTGTCAAACAAGAGCTGTTTGTAAAACAGTTATGCCCTCTCTAGGTTAAAATGAATCTTTAAAATATCAAGTTTGGTGATGATCGGATGAGAACTGTTGGACATAGGGAGCGGAAACTGTAAAAAAGGTCAATTTTAGATAAATCCAGGGTCACAACTCTGCAGTTCCTGGGCTGTTTTGGTTGGTCATCGAACTTGGTGAAGGTATAATAACCTCAAACATTTTCATCAAGTTTGGTGAAGACAAGATGAAAACTGTTGGACTTCGAGAGCGGTAACAGCTAAAACTGCAAATTTTAGATAATTCAAGGGCCATTACTCCACAATTCCTGGAACGATTTGGCCGATATATTACACCCACAAACATTTTCAGCAAGTTTGGTGAAGATTGGATGAAAACCGTTGGACTTAGAGAGCAGAAATGGCTAAAACGGTTAATTTTAGATAATTCAAGGGATATAAATCCACAATTCCTGGAGCGATTTGGCTGATTATCGAACTTCACAAAAACTATTCAACTCGCGAGAGCAGAAACAAAAATGGTCTACCGACAGACAGATAGACATTAGCAAACCATATATCCCGCCATCTTCGATGGGGGGGATAATAAATACAGCTGATAACCATTACTTCAAACTGCATTACGTTGATTAATATTTTGGTCCCAAATTCCCTTTCTTTTTTTACTTAGAATGTAACCTACATTTTGATCCAATGAAATGGCTGGACTGCACCCATTAAGTAAAACGCTTGATCTTAAGTGTAGGTCTTAACTGACGCTATTTCTGGCTTGTGATTTTGACATCCGCCTTCTCAGACTCTATACAGGGCCCTCAATCTACGATGCACATCGATGGCGATAAAAAAATTTGGTTGGTATGCGCTACGATACTTTTATTCAAAAGTCAAGATCTCACAGTTCTTTGAGCTACGAAGTTTTTATATGCCCATCAATACACCCACGCTTTCCATGCGGACAACGGGACGTTGTACATGTCAGCATAATTTTCGCGCGCATGTCTAGCCAAACAAAGGCTTTTCATGAAGTACATTTGTATTTTAACTGTAAATAACATTTGTGCTTATGACGTGTGAACAGTAAAATTCGAATAGGCGTTTCACATTTCGATATAGTATATGTGTTGTGATAACTGATTAAAAATTAAATACAAGGAACTATATAATATTTTTATATACAAATACAATATTTTACATATGGATATAACCAGAGGCCCCGATAAGGCGCGTACGCGCATAAATTACGCATAAAAATTCGGAAGATACGCAGAGGAAAATAACATTTGGGTGTACATATATACGCAGAGAAATTAAAATGTGGCTGTACATTTACGCACGATACTTCTCGTGTTCACGAAAATAACGTCACGTTAGTATCTGGAAGACAGAAGTTTTGACATGCCTGCCTAATTGAATGTACATGGTTCAGTAGTTAGGCTAGCAATCAAATGTTTAAACTGTTTAAGTCTTACATGTAACATTATTATCTTTAAATGGTGTTGCTATACAGTATTTGGATAATTATTATATCTGTTGTTTTTTTCCACATGGTGTACAGTTTGATGGATGCAAATTAAACAACAAATATCCTATATACACTGTACATTTACCCCCATAAATTCTGGACAGTGTGTACATTTACTCCCAAATTTTCAGAAGTATGAGTACATTTACTCCCAGCAGAAAAGCTTATCTGGAGCACTGGATATAACACATTATGGATGTTAACAACAATGAAAAGGTGATTTAATTACATTTACTTTTTGAGATAGCGAAAATAGGCTTGTGTTTGTTTACATGTATATGCACATGAATCACCTGACAAGTTATATCGCGATAGCGATCAATGGACCCCGCGAATCGCCATATAATGGAGTAGTAGTGTATTTCCATTTTCGGTCTTTTAAATAAATACATTAAATTAATTCATAATTTAAAAAGTGGGACTGCAAATTACTTTTACACAAAAAAATGTGTTGCATATTGACATTAATTATATTAGTTTCATATCTCCGTTACAAAATCGTGCTGGGCTAGAAAAACGTGCAAACTATTTATTAACGCCGGCGAAATCACAAAAAACTCGTGGAAATGACGCGTGTATAGCTGCAATGTTTCATGTATACCGCAGCCTAGTCCAAATTGTAAGCGTTGTCGGTAGATTCTGAGCTATGGTTTTTTGTGCTTCAAAAATTATCAAAGTTATATTTATAGAAGTTTCATTTGCTGTACAGATTACATGACGTTTTTACCAAACGACAATTAGACGCGAGTTTGTTCGGGTTGAGTTAGTTTTCAAATCAGTTAATCTGTAAAAACTTCCATATTAAAATATTCCCTCGGTCGCATTTTCCTGAAATTCGTCCCTCGTCATAGACTAAGTGAAAAAGTGACCATGTCTTTTATTCCTGAAGTGGGTTTTCAGATATATATTCTGATTTCTTTTCCATTTTGGCTATAATTCGTGTGATAGAAGCTCATTTAAGTTACTGTGATCTTATCACTGTGTTTTTGGTGAAAAAATACGTTTGGAACTATAAACTTTATTTTTAAACTTCAGGTTTAAATGCGAATTATGCATATCATTCAGTACAGGTACTTGTTTTTGACCGAGATCTTCACCATGGTAGCACTATTTTACTAAAATTGAACGTTCATATGTGGCTTAAATCATATTTTAATCCGTGAATCTTGTGGTTTCATCATAGATTATATGGATTGTTAAATATTTGAATTTAAATACATATATATCGTGCCTGTTTAATGACTTTTTCCACGAAGTATACTGTGCATTCCAATTTTTTTCCAGCAGTATGCGGTGATCATATGCACTGTGTGGAAATGGTCCGTTTTCAATTTGTCCTGTTTTTGCAGATGCAGATTTGCGCAATGCAGATATGGAGATATTGAGCGCCCTAAAGCCAGCCTATATCACTGAGTATCTGAGCATAAATAATTCAACATTTACCAGTGCCAAGCTTGCAGGCGTGTGCTAACCTTGTCTTATGTATACTGGTCATTGTCCTACAATACACATTGATACAAGTTGTATTATATAGAGGATATTTGTTGGTTTAGGTAGTATATTGATTTTAATTCACTGCGCCACTAGTGAAAATATATGTTTTCTACGATCACGAGTGAATAAAAAATCTATATTCTACCAAAACCTACACATTTTCTCATTTTATGCTTTTTACGCCGTTTGATTACATTTTATGTACTATCTAAATGCTTTTAATTTGAAAACATCGCGGAATTATAATGTCATGAAGTCGCAATTTTGAACCCGGCATCGTTGACGTGTCTGTTTCATTTACTGTATTAAATAGTATTAAATCGGCAACCAGTGTGAAACAGTGAAAATTACCGGAGTGATAATGTTCACAGTTTAAAACAGTGAATTACCAATTTATTTCACTGATATTTCCCTATAAATCACTGGAAAGCATAAAATAAATTATATTAGTTTTCTCAGCATTTCAAAGCTCTTAATTTGTTCTCAGCTTTTATTCTCCAAAAACCCTCTTTGAAAGAAAATGTATCAAAAGTAATGGCATCATTTTCTACTAGCCAAGCTAGGTTCTATTCACTGTACACCTTCTGTGTACTCCCATAAGAGGTGTCAAGAACATGTAATCATCTGCCATCTACAAGAAGTTGAAATTGACAGACACATTCTGTCATACATGTACATGATTATGTTTTTTCACAGTAAATTTTGTCTATGGAAAAACATAGCGTTTTATTTTTGGGAACACCATAGTTTATCAGATCATTCTAATATTTCTTTAGCTAAATTTTCATATTATGTACAGAAGTATTTCAAGATGCCTACACATTTTATCTTCAATCTGTTTTTATGAAAGCTTTAGTTCAGAATATGACTACTGTTACATCATGGCCCATAAAATTTTTAATCCAAACTGTTTAATGTATGTTTTCATGATACACACACTTATGAAGTAAACAACAAAAATCATACACACTGTAAAAAGAAATAAGGGTCATTCAGTTTAAATACATGAAGTTGATTAAAGTAAAAACAATGGTTAAGAGAGATCAGAACAGTTAAAATGCTTACTATGTGTAAAAGAAATAAACAGAAGTTTTTTTTTATGTTATACAGTTCAGAAAAAGGACATTTTAAGTCACTTTGCACTTAACCCAGCAAACCCAGGCCAAACACATTAGCTGAAGACAGCCTTCTGTCCTAACATATAAAACATATTTAGAATCTCATAAAAGGCTTTGGCAACCTTGACCATAAATTATCACTTGTCTTCTAATTTGAGAAAAGGTGCAAATGGGTTATAAATAAAAGCTCAAATTGTCCAAGAAGTTACGGAGTGGAAACAATATTTCAGTAATGCCAGTGACCATGATAATATCATGTGTCGTAAACTAAGTACAGTACTGAGTAGGGCAGCTCTACGAACAAGAAGGGGAAAAGTAAGAAAATGTGGAAAACAAATTTGGCCAATTGAAAACCTAAATGCATCTTTTGAAAAAAGTTTTAGTCAAGAACAAACCATTGAAAACCAAACAATAAACGACTGAAGAAAACTCACGTTTGTTAACAACAATCATACACAAATCTGTCAGAAATGTGCTCCCTCCCTCCCTCCCTCCCGACTGCAAAATCTTACTGAGCCATTTTAGCCAGGAGTAAATCAATTACCAAATCTATGCGTTGTATACAACTTATGTTTGCGAAGAACAGACTGGAATCATTATTTCCTCGATGTAAACCTCGATTTAACTGGGAGTTAACGAAGAGTATACGACTCATGTTTGCTAAGAACAGACTGGAACTTTCTTTCCGTGATGTCTTTTGCTGTGAGTTAACGAAGCCTAAAATATTGTTTACATGTATCAACAGACTGGACACATGCCTTCTCCGATGTAGTCTTCCGGGCCTTTTTCTAACATTTTTGGGAAGGAGTACCTGGTTCAACGTGTACAGTTAAATCTTGGTGGTATCAATTTTCATTGATTAGTTAAAAATTGCATTATAGATCCAAATGTCATGGTGACTTTAAATAATTGTTTCCTTAGATTGTAATAAATGTATCTTGCAGAGCAAGGCTAGCTCAGTTGGTAGAGCACTGGACTGTCAATCCGGGGATCATGAGTTTAAACGCCAGCCCGGCCACATAACTTGTGGGGATTGGTCATAAAATAATTTCAACGGCCATTCTTCCCTACCTCCGATTCAAGAAGGGCAGTTGTCAGTTACTGCATAAGTATGTGCTCTTAGTACTTGTAAACAGCTTAGATTAGCTAAGCTTGCCCAGGAAGTGTGAGTAGGTTAAACACTGACCGCCATGATATGACTGAAATACTGTTAAAAACGACGAACAATCCAAACAAACAAACAATAAATGTATCTTCAAAATTGTTATAAATCTCAAACCAAATTCTGCAGTGGAGGGTAATTTTCTTAGAATTGGGAAAAAAACAACCCTATTTTGCATTGGGAATGGGTCAGATACTCTGACCCGAGAGGCTTATAGAAAAAGGCCTGTCCTCTTACCGAGCGAGTTTTGCTGGGAGTTACCGGTACTGCTGGAGAAAATGGGTGGGGTAGCGGGCAACTGCTGCGGCTGTGTGGTAAGAAGACGAAGGTTAGCCGCACCACCTGTTAGTGATAACAGAGAAACAATGTAGCCTCGTTAGTCAACAAAACTGCTGCAAGTTCCACGTGTCAAGTACCAAACAGGGGTTCTGGTTTGAGCAGGGAAGTATTTCCATTATAGAATAATATATTAATTATATATACGCGAGTCTATATTTTATATACGTATAGTTTACACGATATTCTACATTATGTAACATTGTAAGAAACTATAAACATTGATATTTTAATGAAAGGCTATACAAGATTTCAAACAATGAAAAATATTCTTACAGAAAATAAGCAGATTTAAACAATTTTTAATTTCATAGCATTCGTAATAGATTAAGTGATTGAAGAAACAATAGTGTGAAACAATAGTGTGAATGCTAACTATACATATTTCATAGTAGATTACCCATGCATATATTTCATTAACATTTCATGCCACTGATTCGTGCCGTGTCAAAGCGCTTAACATAATTTTATACACTGCTACAATTCAGCAACAGTTAGCACAGACATGTTCGTGTTAACAGAAGAACCCCTGTTTGTCAAGACACACACTCGAAACGGATAACTGGTTACAAAACTGAGGTACTTGTATTAGTAGATGAAATTGGTTACAAACATACAACCAAAGTACCAAACATTGGCTACAAACATGCTTTTAGTATTTCAGAGCTTTAAAAATCCAACTCATGGTTAGCTTTTTTTTCTTAATGATACACAAATTTAAAAGAGCCCAAATATTCACACAGAGGTTTTACTTAACAAATATTCCACTTATTTTGCCAAAAAAAAATTGGGCCATAAACAATATTTAGGGCATCAAACTAAAAACATTAATTCTGTTAGGTATGGAAACTTGTCATTCATAACTTACTGCTTGATATTAGAATCAATGCATTACTGCAATTTTAGCATGTACTGTACACAAATAATTTGGTTTTCAAACAACGTAAATTAAAATTATTCATGGAAAAACCCTCTTTATCGGAAGGTTAGCTTTTGTATTTATACGTGCATTAAATAAAATTTTAGAATATACTTTACTATTAATATTTCTACTTCCAGATACTAAAAATATCTTCTGGAAAAACAGAATTAACAGCATGCAAGCCATAAGTAGTGTTGTTTAACAGATTGCATGCACCTCCTATCGTGACCTCACCTTGCTGGTTGCCTGCGGAAACGAGTACGGGTGCTGGCGAGACAAGCCTCATGGAGGCCCCAGGAATACCCCTGGGGTTACCCATCACCAGCTGGCCATTCTGATCATAGTAGGCAGGCGCCAGGATCTGGTACTGGGCTCCTGAAAACACAGAAACTTCAATAAGGAATAACATTTACTGTAACTCTTTAATGCAGGTTTTTTTTTTTTTTATTTAGTACGATTCATTGATTACCATTAATAGTGTTGTACAGCCAGCTGATTAATTTCAAAGTAAACAAAGTACTATTCCACAGTGAAGTACCTAAAGAAATGACTTCGCGATATTTTTTCCACTGAAATGGGGGTTACCAGAGCATTTACCAGGCAAATATAGAATACATTCTGTCCCAAAAATGATGAAACAAGGCCAATGGGCAAAAACCTGGAATGTTTAAAATTTTCAGTTGTTTTCAGAAATGTCACCAACCTTGCGGGGGCATCTGTGGTGGCATCTGGTTCTGGCCTGAGTCACTCTGACCTGAGGGGGTCAGGCGGCCCGAGCCCCCTCTCATCTGGGCGGCAATACCCTGGGGGGTGCCTGGCCCCTGGGTGGGGATCAGGTTGGCTGGGTAGATCCCCCAGGGGGTCTGCACGCTGTAGTACTGGGGGTGGATCACTGTGGGACCTGCAGGAATAGCAGCATGGGATATGTTCCAGTGATATGCCACAGAACTTATATGGATGATGAATTATATCAAATCAATGATCTGTTGTTACCATGGAAATTACTTGTAAAATCATGAAGTCAGTCTTGAAGCTTTGTAAGTGATAAAACACAATTCACATCACTACACCAGATAAAAATGCATTAAAACAACATACACATATAGCATACTGCTCTCGTTAGGCACTTTTACAAAAAAATTTAATTTGTATGACAATTTAACAGTCATGAGCATAACCAAATGAAATGAAGCAGTTCTATGAAATCAGACACTGGTAATGTTTGTGCTCATAACTGTTTATAGAATATGGCAAAATAAACAAGGCTTTGATAGTATTGCAAGCAATACAGGAGTCCCTTACCGGTGAAAACTCCTACTAATTAAACATTGTGCAATACCGTCAAATAGCCCTTTATCTGTAGATGTACATATTTCATATTCAAATCCCATTTGCCACTGCAATATTAAGTTGTTGATTTTTCTAGTAACATTGACCAGACATTCGAGTTACTTTTTGAGTTATTGCAGTACTAAACTGACAGAGGGAAATCATATAGTCCATTCTGTGTACCAAGTTTCATGATCATATGTTATGTTCTTTTCGAATTATTACAGTATTAAGTTTATTTCTATACAGTCACGTGACCTTTGACCTCTGGTGAAAAATAAAGGGTCGTGTACAATCCTCACCTTGCTCTTTCTATGTATACAAAGTTTCATCAAAGTATCTTCAGTACTTTTTTTAGTTATCGCAGGAAACAGGTTTTGGGGACGGGACAGACAGATAGAGTGAGACCGACGGACGAACAGACAGACAGACGCACACAAACGGAGGGCAAAGCCATAGTCCATCTGTGTACCAAGTTTCATGATCATATCTTATGCACTTTTCAAAATATTACAATATTAAGTTTATTTCTATTTTTAGTAATAGTCACGTGACCTTTAACCTCCGGTGAAAAATAAAAGGTCTTGCATAATTCTCACATTGCTATTGCTATGTACACAAAGTTTCATCAAATGTCTTCAGTACATTGCTGTTTATATGTATACCCAGTTTCATCAAAATAAGTTCAGTACTTTTTGAGTTATTGCAGGCACCATATCTTGGAGACGGACAGACAGACGGACAGACAAACATACGGATGAACAGAAAGAGAGACACACAGACGGATGGCAAACCTATAGTTCAATCTTTGTACCAAGTTTCATGGTCATATCTTAGGTACTTTTCGAATTATAACAGTATTTAGTTTATTTCTATTTTTAGTACCAGTCACGTGACCTTTGACCTCTGGTGAAAAATAAAAGGTCCTGCAAAATCCTCACATTGCCGTTTATATCTATACCAAGTTTCATCGAAATATCTTCAGTCATTTTTGAGTTATCGCAGGATCCAGTTTGTTTTAGTTTATTTCTATTTTTAGTAACAGTCGTGTGACCTTTGACCTCTGGTGAAAAATAAAAGGTCGTGCATAATACTCACATTGCCGTTTATATGCATATTAAGTTTCATCGAAGTATCTTCAGTACTTTTTGAGTTATCGCAGGAACAATATTTTGCGGAAAGACGGACGGGCGGATGGAGGGCAAACCTATAGTCCCCTCCGGTTAAACACCGGTAGGGGACTAAAACAAGAGGGCCATGATGGCCCTAGGTCGCTCACCTGAGTTTAAGGCATCATAATGGCTAATAACAAGAGGGCAAAATGGCACTAAACCCCTTACCAGAGAATAAAAATCTGGGCCTTGCAGGTTCAGAAGTTTTTTTAGTCTATATAAACCATGTGACCCACAGGGCGTGGCCACTTTCTACCCCAGGGGCATAATTTGCAAAATATTTGTAGTGGACCATTATTCAATGTTACATAACAAACATGAAACCACTGGGCCTTGCGGTTTCAGGAGATTTTAAAGTCATTTTGCTATTTAAATGTATATAAACCATGTGACCCCCAGGGGCATCATTGGAACAATCTGTGTAGAAGACCACTCCACAATGTTTCACGCAAAATATAAAACCTCTGGGCCTTACAGTTTCAACAAGGAAGATTTTTAAGGCCCACTTGCCATATAAGTCTATATAAACCAT